>JAOWBW010000279.1:645688-777981 GCA_026119855.1 Campanula takesimana
GCCTCGTCGACTCATCAGACGGAGTTTGCATTTCTCTGTGGCTATCTGTGATGACTTCTTTCTCAGCCCCGGGGGTTTCTGAAGCTTGGAACAACTCTTCGTTCGTTAGGCCATCCGAATTATCCGCGGCGTCATTTCTCAAGCTACTGTCCACTGAAGTGATCTTTCTGAGGTACCGGATCGGAGAGGTTGTAGTGACCGGGAACTTTCTGACTCCACACGCACCAGTCGGCGACATGATGCTCTCTTCCACTTCATCTAAGCCACGAAAAAAAAAGGTAGTTTAGGCTCGGGTAAACATTGGGTGAACACTTGGGTTAAAGACACACGTGTCTTTATTGGGATATTTGACTGGGCCGAAGTTGCCTACGTTCCCTCACCACGAGGGAGGGAGTCCCACGTGATGAGAGGCTCAGGTCACCGTAGTTCGAACGGGTTTAGAATCTTAAGAGGGAAGGACGAACACGACTAATGTCTTAACGAGAATCCATCCAAGGACTTGACTGGCTTCCTAGGGGACTATTCTTAGAATTTAACGGGGATCTTTGCGGGGACCTAGGGGACTTTGCCTAGGGTCTCAACGGGGAACTCAATGAAGATCTTGAAGGATAACATTGATCCTTCCAAAGACTTAACGGGACTTGACGGAGGTCTTGAAGGATAACATGGATCCTTCCAAAGACTAAACGGGACTAATCAAAAGTCTTGGAGGATAACATAGATCCGTCCAAATGCTAAACGGGACTATTCAAAAGTCTTGGAGGATAACATGGATCTGTCCAAAGATTAAAACGACTAATCAAAAGTCTTGGAGGACAACATGGATCCGTCCAAAGACTAAACGGGACTAATCAAAAGTCTTGGAGGATAACATGGATCCATCCAAAGACTAAACGGGACTAATCAAAAGTCTTGGAGGATAACATGGATCCGTCCAAAGACTAAACGGGACTAATAAAAAGTCTTGGAGGATAACATGGATCCATCAAAGGCTTAACGGGACTTGACGGAGGTCTTGAAGGATAACATGGATCCTTCCAAAGACTTAACGGGGGTGACACTGGTTAGCGAAACAATGCAATGTATCAAAGACAGGAAGCAAAAATGGAGCAAGCTCATGCAACGCGCAATCAATAAATCATTCAAGTTTACTTAAAACACATTTTTATTTCTAAATGGTTGGAAAAGATTTCTCTTCTTTTTCGCAACTAATCTAAACCCTGGATCAGTGGAGGCCATCACTATGCCTATAGACCCCTCGTTTTTCACCTGTCTTGCACGCTCCCATAGACGGACTATCCCGAGCTAGGGTCCTATAGGGCAAGCGGCTTCCACCGACCAAAAGAAACGAACCTAGGGTCTAGTGTATCGCAAGGTTCCCAATGCGCGGGTCATCCTAATCATGATTAAGCCCCAGTCGGAATCGAGACTTTTTCCGAAGGCTACACCGAAGGCTGCACCGATGTTCCGACATGACCTCATTTTGAATGAGGCGTCTCAGTCCTTGACCATGGCCTTAAGGATGATTAAAATAACTCGTACATTAGGGCTTAACGACACGGTGTCACCCTATCCTTAGCACACGGCCTTCGCTAATTGCGGTCATCATTAACGTACGAGTTAAAGGCTGGTTAGGCCACGCTTGCATTTCATCAAGGAGTCACAACTCGGGCGTTAACTTGGCCACAATTAACTTTGGGCACGCGTTATGGACGTGGAAACGTGAGCTAGACCAAAAACCATCCAAGGTCACGGTATTTGTGTGTCACGAACAAGTGTGGTTGACTCGGCTCGGAAGGGAAGGTGGAATGGACCCGTGCGCGCATCGAAGGGAACAAGAGCGCCCAACGAGCTGCATCGTGGCATCCATCCCGAGTTAAAAGGGCATTTGGAACTTGCAAGGTCAAGTGCGCGTAGTGTGAAGCCATTCTATGTTCCCTTTTGAGTCAAGATAGAGATTTTCAATCCGTTTTTCGATATGATGAGCATGGCATAAGCAAGATATGAAAAAGTATGAACAAGCATGGATTAAACAATTTATACACACAACAAATCAAGGAATATGAACAAACAAAGACCAAAACTTGTACATGTACCAAGTTGTGCACAACAAAGAATTTTGAATCAAACATTTTGCAAAAGAACAATTTTTACATTGAAACCATTTGTACCAGTAAGTTGTGCACAACAAGAAGACTCAAGAAATCTTTACAAAAGGGTTATGCACAATGAGGCTTTGGAAACTATTTTTATTGACAAAAGATTATGCATAACCAAGTTTTTTTTAAATCAAGTTTTGGCCAAAGAATGAAGGTAATGTGCACAAGTAAGACTGTAAATTTGGAACCTGGACAAGAAGAAGCAGAGGGGCATCTAGAATGTTGCAGCCGTGCACAAAATTGTTAATTTGCAACATCCTGATCCCCTACCTAAAGTAGCCGTACGGCTAAAGCAAGAGGGTGGAGATTTTTCTCAATTTCTCCAACTTCTGATCATCATGCTCCAGTTTATTGTATTTCCAGAACGTATGTACTCAAAACAGTCCAAACAGAAACATCAAACACACACAAATATGCAAAAAGTCAACTAACGGGAACGGGAGTTTGACCCACACAAGAATGCCCCCGAATCTTCTAGAAAGAAGTCCGAAAGCACTCTAATCCCCAGCGGAGTCGCCACTGTAAGGATCCCACCCAAAAAAAAACACGAGCACGTTTCAAGGGCGAAATACCAAACGCGGGAACCGGACCAATTTAACGGATTCGCCACATTTTGTTAATTTTAAACCCAACAAAATGACAAAGGTTTGAGTTCAAAGGTTCGGAGATCAGGCTACAACTTGGGAAGAGTTTTTACGTCCTCCCAAGTTTCCTCGGACAAAGCCGAGTCTCCCTTGTTAGTTAACAAAAGTGCATGTGTGTGTGTGTGTTTTAACGGAAACTCTTTGTTTTAACTTTTTATTTATCTTTTCAACTGAAAAAGGGGTTGTTTGACAAGAAAACAGAAGACAGAAGGGCAAAATGGTCAATCTCCCCATACGGCCAAAGTAGCCGTACGGATGGGAGACCACCCCTGGGATTTTACAGTTTGTTCAAGCAACAGTCTAGTTCCACGCAGAAACAGAGCATTCTGCTTGAACTGGACCAAACTGTTCTGATTCCAGTTTGTTATTCCAACACAAAACAACATTAACAACTCATTCCTATGCCATTTGATCATCAAAGAACCTCCCAAAACAAGAGTTTGGGCATGATCAAAGGCAATCATGGGAGAAACATGAAAAAGGTGGCCAATATGTCCTTTTGAGCCATAGTGACCATTTGATGAGTAAAGATTGAAACTTTACCATCAAAATGGCTCTTCTAGGCAAGATTAATCCTTTAGGGACAAGAACAAATCATAAAGATTGGATCTTTATTACCCAAACTTGGGAATTTTGGGCTAGATCAAGGTGATGAGGATAAAGATTGAGACTTTATCCTCAACATGATCATCATAGCTTAAAATGAGCAAAATGAACAACAAGAGCATCATCCATGACAAGAATGTAAATGAAAAATCAACAAGCCATGATAAAACTAGGTTTGAACCTCTTCCACACAAAGTATGGAGGGCACCTTTGATCATCTCATGGCTTGGACTAGGAAATATAAATAGTAATATATATATATATATATATATATATATATATATTGCTTGAATGGACAAGATTTGCAAGAATGTAAAGATCAACAATAAATGACAAGATCAAAAATAAATAGAGTTCTTAGATGAAGAGAAGGGAGGGGGAGAAGGTGGCTTTACCTATCTTGGTTTAGGCCAATCTTCCTTTCTCTCTTTCACTCTTTGTTCACTCTTACTCACACTATTCTGAGGTGAATTCGACAGAGTAACCTTAGTTCTAATGTTTCTCCCCCCCCCCCTTGAAATGATTAGCAAGGGTCTCTATTTATAGGGACTGAGGGTGCCCAAACCAGCCGTATGGCTAGGCCCCTCTAGTACCCAAAGCATCCGTACGGCTCAGCCTGGCGAGCTTCTGGATTTTTCCAATTTTATACCAGAGTAGTCCTGGAATTTATAGTTTATCCAAGGGAGGTCCTGGCCTATTAGCTTATCCCTGAAACGGTGCTAAGGCTACCTCTAAGATAGGTCGGTTTCAGATTGGGGTACTTACAGTTGGTGATGATGAATTGTTTTTGCCTTTGATGGAGTGTCGGTGAGATGGTATTCTGGGTGATGGGTTGGTCGTGCCAAAAGGCTGCCTACGTATACCTTTAAGAGAATCAGACCAGCGTAGTTCAAGGATGATGGAGAATGATGGGGGAGAATGCTAGGAGCAAAGCGAAAAGGAAACACATAATTTTGCGTAAGAAAAGAAAAAAGAAAATAAAATCTTTTTTTTTTAATTAGAAAGAAAAGAATACACACGCGTGAGAAAAATAATTTTTTTTCGTGAGTGAACCATTTTAACTATTGTGTGTTTGTAAAGCCAACCCAAGATCAAGTCATGTTCAATCGAAGTCCGGATTGCCTTGCTTGAATTCTGTCGCCCCGGTGTCCAACCAAAATTGATGTCTAGCCCCAAGAGATTTGTCGATTATGGGGCTTCAAAAGGCATTTGATGCCGAGATAAGGGGTTGCTGATTGTAAAGCCCCTCGAATGCTGAAATTTGAGTGGCTTATGAAGCCCCAAAATGAATCAACTCTTAGCCCATTCAAATAAACTGTCTTTTGTTGTCGACGTGGGCAAGCCCCAAGAGAAGATCATTAATACCAACCTTTGAGAGATTGCTAAGCCCCAAATGTTATGGGCTTATCAAGTTTGTAAATGGCGGGATGTGGAGACCTTTCGGTGTGAAGCATCAAATTTTCTTGGAATCGGCTTAGAATTATGTTGGGAGCGGATAGCGCTATTGGGAAGAACTCTTGAAGGCGATCTCCTTGTTTCTCTTGCTTGGAGATGGATGGCCCTTTTTGTGGTTGATACCCAAATGGCAGAAGGTCCATGTTGAAAATGTAGTACAGTCTTCGGGAGACGTCTCGTGGGAGATAGTGATGTTGTTGCAGATGATAAGGTCTTGGTGTGATAAAGTCTCGAACGGTATGTTTGCTTGAGTCTTCTTGAGTTGAACCGACGGCGGATCTTCAGATGCAGCCTGTGCTTTTGATCTTGGAGAAGGGGGTGTTGTATTGCAGAAACATTGGGATTGGTCGTAACTCTGCTTATAGAGTTAACATATTGGCATTGCCCGCTATAACTCAGCCAGGTGAGTCTAGCATATTGAATCTTTTTCCTTTTCTCTAAGACTTCCTTCATAATCTCGCTGTGAGTTCTAACAAGAATCATCAAATTCATTCATAACATCGGGGCCCTCATTTAAGACCTTTGACTTGAGGTGTTGGGAGACCCTTGAAGCTTGATCTCTTTCATAGAGCCATAAGACTACTCCACATTGCATTGCTTGAGCATTGTTGCCCCAAAAAACTGTCGGTTGCGAAGCCCCAATATTGCCCTTTGCTTGTATCACTGTAATTCCGTAGCCCCAAAGATTGTAGATTGCGAAGCCCCTTGAGACCTTTGGTGCCGAATTGAGGAGGCTTCCAATGTTGCACATGACTCGGCTGGGGACACTGAAGTGAATTTCTTCTTGCCGAGGGAGCCTTTAAAACTTGATCGTACCCCCTAGAGTGATATCATTGATTAGGAGTGGAATGAGAAGGGCCTATCCTTGATCGGGGGAACAAGTATGAGCATACATGACAAGAAGGTGCTTCTCGACATTCCTTTTGAGAGACTTTGAGGATAGTCTCACACATCTTTCTTGAGCGTAGCCCTAGGGCTCATTAACTATCAAATGAAGCAAGAGAAGTTTTCTTTCTCGAGCCACATAGCCCCTAGGGCGTCATCACTTGTTGAGAAAAACAAGAGACTAGTCCTCGTGTGGGGGAACAAACACAAGGGGACATGGCAAGAGTTACTCCATTCTCGGGAGTCTTTCGGCATACTTTAGAGGGACATGCTTGTAGAGGCTTGAATTACATGTTGCTGCCCAAACCAACTGACTAGCTGGGGATTATTTTGTGCAACCTCGTACCCCTTCAATGATAGGCTCGTTCTCGAATGGATCTTGGTTACCACGGGCTTTCTTTCACATGAGCCCAAAGATGCACATTGCAAGAACAATCTTTCCAATAACCCAAAATGACCTTTGATGGTGCCATATCTCGTCAAGCCCTTTGCAATTCCAAAGTTGGCTCGGTGGGGATTGACTTGCTGAGGAGACCCAATATAGAACTTGTGCAGTTGTCTTCTTTAGAGGCCGGAGATCTCCATTTCTCTTCCCTTCTCTCTCTCACTCTCTCATTTTTTTATGACGCACCCTGTTTTTTGCCTAGACCGCCCTTTCGGGTTTTCAATCTAGCGGGCATCTCTTTTGCGTCTTCATTTTGACTCGATTAATGAGGAAGTGTGCATTGACTCTAACGGAGGATGAGAGACATGTGATTTTGCGGTGAAGACCTCTTGTCACTAAAGATGAGTGACATTGACTCGACTAGGGAAGTGTCCCTAGTATTGACTTCATGTATGTATATTTTTTGAATGACTCATGAAGGCAAGTAAGTCATTAAGAGAGAAGAGAAAGAAAGCCCCAGTTTGATTGCAAGAAATTGGGAGTATCGCAAAAAGAAGAGAAACCCCTAGACTCGACAAGGAACGGATAGCGATTCTAAGAAAGTTGTTCAATCTTTTGGTGATTAATTCATTGGCAAATGAATCGTACAAAGATGTCATGACAAGTTCGAGAGGAAGGCCGATCACCATGACGCGCTAGGGCTAAATATATCTTCTTTCTTGCATGAGACCGGACCCGAAGGTTGCCTACGTTCCTCCAGTAAAGAGGCTCAGGTCACCGTAGTTCTTGTGGATGCTCCATTCATCGAGATGGTTGTTGCTTCGTCCTTCATCGGTGGAATGATGTTGATGTTGTACTTCTTTGATTGAGGGTTTTTTTTTTTTTTTTTTTGCCTAGGTTGATTTGAGGATTTCAACTTAGCGAGTTTTTTTTTTTTTTTTTAATCCCCTTTTGAAAACTTTGCTTCATGATTGTTGCTCCACCTTTCTTTGTCTTGATTTTGTTGTTGTTGATGTCTTCGTTGTTGATGCCGTCGTCGATGTTTAGCCCCTAGGCGTTCAAGCGATGGCCTTCATTCCAAAACTTGTTTAGACATTTTTTTTTTATCATTTTGCCAAGAATTAAATTGAACAACTTGGAGGAGTGTATGAGGAGGACAAGAACGACCTTTATTTGATGACTCAATGGACTCGAACATTTAACATAGGACGAGAGAAAACATTAATGAACACTTAAGAGGACTTTTGACTCTCCATTTTTTTTTATTCCTACTACTAGGTAGAGAAAGAAAAACGGAGATTGTTGTTGTAGTCCCCATTGTCGTTGTAGCCTTCCTTGCGGCGTGATTTCTTGTTGAGACCCTATTTCAAATCTGAGCCCCTTCCTTGATGAGTTCTTGCATGTTCTCACTCTCTAACTGTTGTTCTTCAACCACGGTAAACTCACCATTGTCAATCAAGTCTTGGACGATGTTGCGGATGGAGAAGCAATCCTCGGTGAGGTGACCGCTGCATAGGTGATAGTCACACCACTTGTGGTGGGCATGGTTGCGACGCAATGGTTGTGGTTGCTTGTACCATTGGAAAGGAGAAATTTGTCCCTTTGCTTTGAGATCTTCATAGGCCTCGGTGATAGTCATGCCTTGGAGGGGAGTGTACACACGGTCGTTGGTAGAGCCTTTGTGACTCTTGAGAGGCGAGCCAGTTGAACATGCCTTACCGTTGACCTTTGCCTTGTTGTCGGTGAACTCTCGTAAACGGGCCTTAAGTTCAGACACTTCTTCCTTATGAATTCTCCTCTCGAGATCAAGACGGGCTTGCCATAAATCATCCTTGCGGCGGGCCTCCTCGACAAGTCTATCCATTTGTTCCCCCATGTCTCTTATTATGTTGAAGAGCCTTTCGTTGGACACGGAAGCATTCTCACCCTTATTGTTGTTGCCGCTTGAAGCCATTGGACATATGGAGAGAACACGATTGATCTTAGGTTGGCCCCACAAATACCTTTTGAATCAAATGATTTAACCCACGAACAAGAGAAAAGACTCAAACCACATAAAGAAAAATGACTCTTTCTTTTTATTTACAAAGTCGGAAGGACATAGTCCTTTTTGGGGTTTCTAGAAAAATAGTGGAATCGTCACACTAGTATATAGACCATCTCGCGGTCCCATATACTCATCGGATTCCACCACGCTTGTGAATCCTATATGTGTCGGGATTAAACTAAATTAATGTAGTAAAGCATACATGAGGGGACGTATTTTTTATTTGCGTCCAAAATAACCACTTCGGGGACGGAGTTTTATTTCTTCCATTGCAACAAATTGCATGTATGATTTGAAGACACTAGTTTAGGGAAATCTCGGCACAGAAAAACCGACTTAATCACGGAGTGTTAGACCCTAGAATAGAATTGTGTGGCTTGTGCTCAGCTAAAAAGAGGCTTAAAGGTCACCCCCGGCATGTAGTCTTGAACTACGCCACGGGCTGAGGTTGACCGCTTCGAAAGAGTCAAGGTCGGGTGGAGCTTGAAACTTTCTAGGACGGGCCTCGACGGGTTTGGGGTTGGACTTGTGCGACTCGATTGTGAGCAGTTGATAAGAATTGTGCGCGTAGTGTGAGGTCTAACAAGTGACAAAATATATTTTTTTTCAAAAGAAAAAAGAAATAAAAGCAAATAAGCACATAATTTACAACTTTCGAATCACCCATGTGACCGATAAAAATAAAACAGAGAATTAAAAGATGGTTTTGTGCAGGCCGGTGCCCACACACTGTCAAAACTGCTCTGTTCTGTGCACTGTTCTGTTTTGGAAAGTTGACCAGACGCGCGCGCTTTATGATGTGAGGATAAGAGGCGCGCGCCTTAGGCACTAGAGGGCAGAGGCGCCCGCTTCTGGGCAGTACCTGCAAATTCATGGGTTCAAGGGACTGCCTTGACCCTTAAATAAAAACACTTTTCCCCTGCAGAAACTGTTAGCAAAATAACTTGAAATTTGAAGGACAAGATGAGAGGCGGGCGATTCTGGTGGTGAAGGTGGGATGCGCGCGCCTTAGGCCAAGAAGGCCAGAGGCGCACGCGTCGCACCTTTTCCCACCAGAATGCCCAGAAAACTGTAAAAAGAACACCAAAAATGAAAAACGCAAGTTTAACCCTCTAAGTCCCCAGCGGAGTCGCCACTATAGATACCCCGGGAAAACCCCACTTGGCTAGAGCGGTGAATTATCCTAAGATGTCTAATTGATTTTAAGAGTCGCCACCTATGTTTTAGAGGAACATAAGAAAAACCTAAGAAAAACCAATTTTATATACAAAACCAGATATTCGGGAAAAGATGGGTTCGGGGGTTAGGTGACGGAGTGGGAAGTAATTAAACACCCATTCGGCCCCGCTTACGCGGGTCTTGCTACTTTTAGTGTTCTAATGCTAAATATCCTTTAATAAAAAGTGCTAACAATTAAAATGAAAAGAAAGGGAAAATAAAAAGATAAATGATTTTATTGATTTAATTTATGCTAAAGATTACATGTTGAGTTATCCTAACAATTACATAAATAATGAAATAGGGAGATTAAAGTAGAGATTAAAATGTAGGGAGATAACCTTAACCAACTTTAATGTAGTAAAGTGGTCATTTGGTCATGTCCCATTGATGGGGATTGCATACATTACCAAGACATGTGAAAATAAGAGAAGAAGAATAAAATACCTTAAGAAAGTGGGCTTCAAACTTGGACTTGAAAATAGTGTTGTTGTAAGGCAATTGTTGTAGAACAATTTGTGTTGAGTTTTGTTGTGTTAAACTCTTGTTGGGAGAACTCTTGTAAAGAGAATTCTTGGGAGAATTGTGTATGGTGTATTTGTATAGAGATTTCAAGTCAAAAAAGGTCCTAAAAGTCTAGAGTTTTGGCTAGAGAGAAAATGTTCAGGTCCTCTTTCTAAGGTAGAAGAAGGGGGTTTTTATAGGTAAAAAATAGAGGGAAAGGTTGGAGGGAAAGATGATCAATCCATGTGAGATGGAATTGACCAATAACAAATAAGATAAGTAAGATAATAAATAAAAGAAAATCAAATAAAATAAAAAGGAAATATTTTATTTTAAAGAGGAGGCTAAGAATATGGGATTAAGAGTTATAAAACTAGGGGGGATGAATGTAGATGTAAAAAGAGAGTTTTTATGATCAAGAAAAAGGAGGGAAAGAGCTACAATCCGTAACTGCCAAAATGGGAGGCGCGCGAGTCCCGCCTTTGGGACGAGAGGCGCGCGCGGCCCATTGATGGTGTCGGAGGCGCCCGCGGGTGAAAATAAAAGAATGACAGAATGACTCTAAAAGTTAACTCTGTTATGCAGTTTAGTCCAAAATTAACGGAATTAGTTAAGAACTTAACGGAAGTAACAGAAATTAAAAACAAGTTAAATAAAAATACTATGTATGCAATCGGGGTGAGAGGTCCAAAGCGGGGTGTCTACACAAGGAAACAAAAATAAATAAAATTCTAAATCACAAATGACTATAGCAGCAGGTCGTTCACACGGCTAATGTGGGCTGATTTCCAAATTTTCATTTCAGTCCTTAGACTTCTCATATTTTCAGTCTGGTCCTCCAACTTTCAAAAACTGCATAATAGTCCCTGAACTTTCCAAATATCTGCAGATTGATCCTCAAATCTCCGAAATTACATATTAGTCTCTGCATTCTTCAGATTCAGTCAAGAAGTCCTCAGCTTTCTGAAATTTCCACTTAAGTCCCTGAAATTGTAAATTTTGCCATATCTCCTCTGAATTATGCACTATTCACCTGTTTTACCTGTTTTCTAAATAAAAACTAAAACAAATATTAAATAACCAAAACTCAAGGATTTTCACTAAGAATAAGTGTAGAAAAGTACTCAATAAATGAGTATAAAACTCATCCATCAAATACCCCCAAACTTAAACTTTGCTAGTCCTCGAGCAAACAACAAAATCAAAAATAAAACATAAATAAAAACTATCTATTCTAACTAAATACTATCCACTAATTATCTACGACCCCACATTCTTGTATTCACCACAATTGCATGCATTAGTCTTACCACGTGCCTCAAGATATGAATAGATCTACCTATGCAAGTGTTAATATGCATTACCATTAATTTTGCTAATTTTCATATGCATTATAATTAAGCGGTGAATCTATGTGTGCGTGTGAGTACCAATTCTCCCTTTGTTTTCAAACATGATTTAATTTTATAAAGCCAAGTACACCATCATCCTTTATTTTATTGATTTTTTCTATCATATAAAACATTCTTAATAAGTAAGATATGAATATTATTTAGCACTCAACACTTGACAAACAAAGGCACCCCCAAACTTAATTATTGACATTTCACGCACATATTTCAAGTGCTTTTAGCACAAGCTTAGGATGAACTCTTGGGGAGGGAGTTGGCATTCACTTCGGTTTCGAGCTTGGAACGGACCATCGCGGCGGAAAAGCTCTCCTTCCATAACGCTACTGCATACCCAGAAATCTGGTTAAGCTAGAATAGCCCTTAACCGGCTAACCTACACGTCTGGAGGTAACACCAAAGCAACTTTGCACATTTTCATTATTATTTATTTATTGATTGATTCATTTTATTTTGCCATTGCTCCCACTTTTCCCTTAAGTCATCGTTTTCATTCATTAATTTTAAGAACTTGGGTGCCAACCCATATATATATACACAAGTGTCTAAATAGTATCCATATTTTAGGTTTTAAGAGGCTTTATTTGCACACAAGCTCATTAACCTAAGGGATAACGGTGAACTATAAACTCGATAAAGTAAATCAAAATTATCAACTAAGGGAGACTTGGTGATAGTGCACTTATTTTAGAGATTCACAATCTAACTATAATACTTAAGCAAAGAACCAAAATTAATCTAATACATATTAAAACAAGGATAGATACATCACATCACATAATTGTCCTCATCGTGGTTTTAAGAGACACGCAACTATGGGAAAAACAACAAATGTTTTCAAAAATTTTGACCGCACCGAAGCTGCCTACGTTCCCCTTTAAAGTGGGGTGATCCCACAACAAAAGGCTCAGGTCACCGTAGTTCGAACCAACCCAAAAATAAGAACATAGTTAACTCAGAAAGTTTTTTTTTTAAATAATTGAACTAAAGAATTATAGAAAAACAGGTAAACATATTAGGAAAAAAAACAGGCAACAGGTTATTATATCACATGAAAGCTTCTCCACCCCCAAACTTGAAACAAACAATGTCCTCATTGTGCACAATAAAAAGGACAGGGATACAATCCCACTGCAGCTTACGAATCACAATGGCATTTGTAACATGTATATCAATGGACCAGAGCCCCATACTGCAGTAATATTTTAGGCATAGTGATGAACAAAACATCATGTATTCAATTAAAATTAAAGATGGTACCTGAGGTATTTTTCAATCAGTGAGCCAATCCAATTTGTTACCTCTGTTCAACACCCAGCTCTGTATCTGTTTATGTCCAGCAATGTATTCCAAGTTGAAGGTTCATTTGTAAAGCTTTGGAACTGTAAGATATTCTATCCGTCGAACAGAGAGGACCGGTCGGAGAAGAAGAAACCGATTGAGGGGTTTAGGCAACCGGCAATTATGAGGGGTGCGTGGGATGTGTTGGCGATCGGAATTGAAGGCCTAAGAAGACGGGGCGGAGATGGAGGTTCGGATAGAGGCGAGTGCAGAGATGTTGATGATGCGGCGCTAATGGATCTTAGGAGCCGGAGACGAAGAATTGGGGAGTGTGACTGGATGGTGGGCCGCTGTGGAGAGAGCTGGATTTGACAGTGGAAGGAGGCGGTATGGGGATAGGGATTCGTAGTTTGTGTTGGAAAATGATGTATGGTCTATCTAATTTAACTGGTCTATATTTTATTGACCATGAACTACTATAGACCAAAGTGAGGTTCGTAAATGTACTAATTTTATTTATATTCACTTTAACAACTTTCGTACATTATTGAGACCGGTTACGATCGGAATCCATTGTTGAAAGAAGTTGTGGACCGAGAAAAATAAATTTGTTGTTACAATCTCTTAGACCAAAAGTATATATATATATATTATATATATATGTGCACGTTAGAGATTGTATAGTGAAACAAACTTTATTTAAATTCTTATGCTATGCTATTTTAAAACTATAGTTTAAACAATTTTGATTAAGTCAGAGACCAAATCAAGTTTGTTTAATGGGACATGTGCTGACTATTTTCAAACATGGGATAAACATTTGGTTTCCCATGTTGTTAACCACGTAGCTAAGAAAACGGGATTGGGTTAATCACCCATGTTGATTCTTGCTACCAGAAAGTCAAAAAAATAGCATGAGTGGATATTAAATAGGTGAGACTCTTTGTTTTACAGTCTCACTAACTGATACACTTTCCTCCGCAAAGAATTTTAAGAGTTAAACTTTCTCTTTACCAAAGCAACGAGTAAGAAGTCGAATAGAATCGGAGGAGTCGTGCTGTAGTTCTGTCTCTGAAGTTGAATTATCCTGGAAGAAGATTGTCGAACTCGTCTGTAGCACCAATAAGTACGAGGGAAAATCTCCTTCAAGGCCAGTCCATTTTTTGGGCGATTCAACTCCGTTTAACATTCACGATAAGTATTTTAATTGTTGTTTCATTCTTTAATTATTACCAATCAATTATTTCTTTTATTTAAATAATTTCTGCAAATGTTTGTTTACTGCCTTTGGTTAATATTGCTATTATTTTGTTAATATCTTAATCAACCGTGACTATCTATTTTGTTCATAAATTGGATAGTCTGACTCATTTCGTTTACAACAGTTTGCGGCTAGGGCTTCACTGTGGACGGCCTGGAGAGAGACGGCCAGAAAGGGGATGAGGGTAACTGGCGCCGGTGTGGATTGGTGGCGGATGAATGCGTGAGAGCGGATGTCGGGTTTAGGGATGTCTTTGATTTAGGGATTTCATTCCCTACCCGATTTTGTTTCCCCACTTTTTTTTTTTTTTTTATCCAACGCAAACAAGCCAAAAGTCTCTGGTCTTCTAAGCGCGCGCACCGTGCGCACATATAGACTTCCTATCCACTTTTTTACTTTATGCAATTTAATCCCTGCCTCCATTTTATCTCTGCAATTCAGCCCCATCTCCCGTTAAGTTGACCTGCTTTCGTCATAATTTTAACAAAAATACTAACAGACACGTTAAATGTTAGAAATCTATAAAAACTAAAAAAAAAAGAAAATATTTTTGGAGGGTGACAACTATTTACACTCCTCTATAAAGCCATAAACTCAAGGAGGTTCTTTCGAACGACTCGACACAACGAAACTAAAAAAAATGCACAAAAATTAAACTTCCCCAAATTTAACTTTTACTTTACGCCCTTTAGCCAACTTTACCTTTTCTCTAGTACGAAAATTCACATCATTCCCCATGTATGATTTCTGTTTTATTAACTCACTAAGAATGCAATGGGGATTTTGACGTTTTCTTTTCTGGGGCTTTTTCACTTTCGGATTTTTATCACTTTCTCCACAATCTCAAAGGGAAGAAATTTCAACACCAAGTTTTTCATTTAACTTGACAAGAGGATGAAGAGAGATGTCACTACAACAATATTCATCGGACTTATCAGATATAACAATAAAATTGTGAACCTCTTCAATATTCCTCTCCTCACCTCCATATAGGGCAAATTCAATTTCATCGATGACTTGCTCATGCCATGATTTCTCCACATAATTGCTAATGGGTTGAAAGTATACATTCTCATTCTTAACATCCTCACTTGCCCTCTTCTCATCAACCTCTAGAGCATACATTTATATATATATATATATATATATATATATATATATATATATATATATATATATATATATATATATTTAAAACAAAACAAAAAAATAAATAAATAAATTATAAATAAATATTTACACTACTAATTAAATTACTAACTATCTAAACAAGTCCCCGGCAACGGCGCCAAAAACTTGATGAACAAATTATAACCCTTGCAAGCGCACAAGATTACCGTAGTAGTATATGCAAAAGCAGGGTGTCGAATCCACAGAGACTTGTAGAAGATAGCAATTTAACTAATAGTAAAATAACATAAAATAAAAGATTGGTTTTGATGATTTAATCTAACTAAAAAGTAAATAAACTAATTACTTAAACAAAGATAAATAAATGGATATGAATATGAAGGAAATATCTATGGAAAGGATTCACAAGTATCTCCTACTTATGCTTATGTGATTAAAGTTGCCAATTATTATGGTGCCACAAATCATAAAAGAATCAATCTCCAAACAAGGGTTCGTTCACTAAAGTAAGAATTAGGACGGCCCGGTCGCCGGATTGCAATCCTATTATTTCTTTTATATTACACTTTCCACTAGGTCTATACAATATGCAAGAAATTCATGAAGATCTCAAGAACATATGAACATAGAACCTTTTGACTTCCGCTAGGTCCTCAATTGAATCTAATCATCAAAATAGTGGTCAACGTATAATCACCCACGCTAGTGCAGTAATATATACCCAATAACTCTAAAACCAGTTTATATCTTAACATATAATTGAAACTAAAGAGTTAATAATGTTGAATATTTTAATGAACAAGAATTAAGATTGAATGGAAGAATTAAAACTTGCGACAAACCAACAAATAATTGAACTAAGAATTAAATTAAAGCATAAGTATTTGATACAAGTTACCTCCAATCCATATATGGTGAAATTAGTTCTTCATAGACAAAGAACCAATCTCAAAAATAATATGGAGGAAGGGTAGAATTATGGATCTCTAAAACAATTAATCTAAGCTAGTATTTATAGGAAAAACTAACCTAAGCCTAAAAGGAGTAATAAACTAACAAGGAAACTAAAATAAATAAAATTCTAAATCACAAATGACTATAGTAGCAGGTCGTTCACACGGCTAATGTGGGCTGATTTCCAAATTTTCATTTTAGTCCTTAGACTTCTCATATTTTCATTCTGGTCCTCCAACTTTCAGAAACTGCATAATAGTCCCTAAACTTTCCAAATATCTGCAGATTGATCCTCAAATCTCCGAAATTACATATTAGTCTCTGCATTCTTCAGCTTCAGTCAAGAAGTCCTCAGCTTTTTGAAATTTCCACTTAAGTCCCTGAAATTGTAACTTTTGCCATATCTCTTCTGAATTATGCACTATTCACCTGTTTTACCTGTTTTCTAAATAAAAACTAAAACAAATATTAAATAACCAAAACTCAAGGATTTTTACTAAGAATAAGTGTAGAAAAGTACTCAATAAATGAGTATAAAACTCATCCATCAGAAGTTAGAGAAGGGATGTAGGCGGAAGCGTATTACCTGTTGAATACATTTTTGATATTCTTGAAGAAAGAATGAATGAAGAAGAAGTAGGGAATGAAGTTCTTCTAAATGATAGTGCACTCTCTTGTTCTTCTAGCAATTAATGAAGATAATGTAGGAGAGAATATGCATGTTTTATTTTTGAGTCTCTTAAGGCTGATGGAGGGCTCTTTATATATGACTAAGAGGGACTTCATTTAGGGACCACACCCTTTCACATGAAGTAGTGCAAAATTACCATTTTGCCCATTATAAATAGGTAATTTACACTTCAAGAATTCTACACATTATTTAATCTTCTACACTTTATTTTAACATCATAAATATGATTAATGCATGAAATTAATAATCACATATTTTGCAATCCATGTTCTAACAGGTACATAATATATCTCGTACCGGTTTTTGAGTGAAATGGTACGTACCGGCCGATACGAACTGGGAACGGAACTGACAACTAGGTTTGAAAGAAATTGATTTGGTGTGAATTTCACACGTACCAAATTAATTATAGTTATCGGCCATAAATAGGGGCATGTCGTCAATTTTGGGATGTTCGTTTGGAAGAAAGAGGAGCATTCTTCAACATGAGTGGTGCTAAATCCAGTCTGTACCATATGCTCTTTAACATCAAATTGTTGTAACTTTGTTTTGATTTTTAATGCGAGTGAAATTTAAGCGATAATTTTTTATAAATTAATTTTACTAGTAAAAATTTAAAACTTATAATTGATACACTATTATAAATATTATCAATTAAAAATTAATTTCATAAGGATAATTGTATCAAACTATAAATTATTATTCAAAGTTCATTCGTGTTAATAACATGTTAGTAAATCAGACCCAAGAGATAGCAAATAATAATGAGCGCAAATCAACAACACATATTTTACGTGGTTCACCAACAACCTATTGGCTACGCCCACGGGAAAAGGGAAACAGATATTATTATGGCAGAGAAACAATTATAAGAAGATGATGATCACACTAATCTATGTTTGCACGAACTTTGATCACAAAGTTCCTATCTATTCAAATCCATAGATCTAGAATTATCTTTGATCACGCAAGAAAAAAAATACTAATTTATGGCTAGTATTTATTAGCATTAGAGACCTAAACCAGAAGATAGAAGGAGTCCTAAATCAAATCCCCAGTAGACTTGATTTACTTTCTACGCAAGCTAGAATATCGCTAGAATCTGGAACACCTCGGAATAGCATGGTCCGCCCGGGTCTTGGTCATGGTCCGTGCGGACCTCACCATGTCCGACCGGATCCATCAAGGCACCCGACCGGACCTTCCACGCTGATTTACTTCTTTCTTCAAAATCACTCTTGCTCTAACAATCTCCACCTTGGTTTTGAATCTCTCCTAATAATTCAGATACACGAGCTTCCGACATAGCCTCCACCTTGAGCCACATCCCTCGTACCAGATTTTTCAACCTTTGCCTCAGTCTGTCTTTCGTCAAAGACACTAGATTTGTGCACCATGTATCTTCAAGACACTCAGAATTTGCCTCACCAGACAAATAACTTTGTCCTCTGGACAATCAGATTTTCTGCATGTAATGTATCCTACGGACACCCAGACCTGCACCTACGGGCACTCAGAATCACCCCAACGGGCGACTAACAGTCATTCAATTGTGGCCCATCCAGTCGACATTGGATCATGCCAAGCATGACTGATAAAACCGGTATGTGTTGATCTTCTAGCTGTGGCTTGCCCAGTTCACTCCGGCCTAGAGTAAAACGCTGCTCCACCTGCTCGCAACACCCTCACCAATCTCAGAACCTTGGAGGATGTACAAGGAACCTTTTCTTTCACCCTTCAGAATCACATCTAAACCTTTGTAGACATCCAAAATTCCACCTTCACCTTTGAAAATGTATCCCTTCTTGTCCAACCGACTAAGCGATATCAAATTCTTTGCTACTTGTGGAAAGTGTCTTACCTTGTTCAATGTGAGAGTTTTATCACCAGAAGTTTTCACCCTTACGGAGCCCACGGCAACTACCTCGCAGTCTGATCCATTAGCCATATAAATACGGTCTCCATCTTTCTGCTCGTACGTTGTAAACTGTTCCTTGCACGAACACATGTGATAAGACGCTCCCGAATCTAGAACCCATGCAACTTTCTTGCACGCTTCTTCTTCAGTCACCAGGGCATAATCACAATCCTCATCCAGATTGTCATTGCCTGCCGCCGCAGCAGTCGACTCAGATTTCTGCTGTTCTCTCTTCTTTTTGGGACAGTCGGTTTTCCAATGCCCCTTCTCCTTGCAATAGCTACAGATATCTCCAGGTCTCGGACCCCATCTAGAACCTCCGTTCCTTCGACCATGCCCTCAGCTGCCTTCCGCAACCAAACCTGATGACTGAGATTCTATACTAGTACCACTCGCCTTTTGGCGCAGTTCTCTAGTCTTCAGACCAGACTTTACTTGCTCCAGAGTAATTATCTATTTGTTCAAACATGAATCAACATATGATTCATATGACAACGGTAGAGACACCAGCAGAATTAGAGCAGCATCCTCATCATCAAATTTCACCTCTATATTACGCAATTCAAGTAATAAAGCAGAAAATCGATCTAGATGATCCTTAATAGGCGTACCTTCAGACATATGGAAAGTGAATAACTTCTTCTTCATATAGAGCTTGTTGGTTAGAGACTTCGTCAAATACATCTTCTCTAACATCAGCCACAAGCCTCCCTCTGTTTCCTGATCCGCTACTTCCGCTAAGATCTCATCATCAAGACTCATGATAATCATTGAATGAGCCTTCTCATCCAATACTAACATGTCTGCAGCCTTCTTCGAATCCTCTGCTGTGGGAACGGCTTCTGCCTTGCCTTTTGGATCCTTATAATCCCTGATTGCAGCAGCCACTGGAGCCCACAAGCTTTGTCTTCGCAATATGACTCTCATCTTGATCTGCCATAAACTGAAACTGTTCTTCCCATCAAACTTGCCGATTTTTTGGTCCATCCCGGAATCCATCTCTTCTACCGCAGCGGAATGCCCTGATCTTTCTTGACTAACCAGGCTCTGATACCACTTGTTAGTAAATCAGACCCCAAGAGATAGTAAATAATAATGAATGCAAATCAACAACACAGATTTTACGTGGTTCACCAACAACCTATTGGCTACGTCCACGGGCAAAGGGAAAAGATATTATTATGGGGGAGAAACAATTATAAGAAGATGATGATCACACTAATCTATGTTTGCACGAACTTTGATCATAAAGTTCCTAGCTATACAAATCCCTAGATCTAGAATTACTGATCTCTCTCTCTCTCCCTATGTATTCGATCACGCAACAAAAAATACTAATTTATGGCTAGTATTTATTAGCATTAGAGATCTAAACCAGAAGATAGAAGGAGTCCTAAATCAAATCCCAAGAGGACTTGATTTACTTTCTACGCAAGCTAGAATATCGCCAGAATCCGGAACGCCTCGGAATAGCATGGTCCGCCCAGACCTCACCATGTCCTACCGGATCCATCAAGGCACCAGACCGGACCTTCCACGCTGCTTTACTTCTTTTTTCAAAATCACTCTTGCTCTAACAATAACAATAAAAAGTGGAAACATTATTCCGGAGGGAGGGAATATATGAGATATATAGAGCACTTTAAAAGTCTCAATAAATTTAAACGCAAAATCTTGGGAAAAACGTGTTTTTTCAAACACTTAGGAAATTCCAAACACTTAGGAAAAACGTGTTCTAAAAAAAATGCGGTGGCATTCTTGTAAATAATCAGAACTTCTCAACGGTTCTGGATATCAATATAAAGGCTTCTGGATATGAGGTTGATAGCCAGAACCTTTGAAAGTAATAGCTAGATGTGTCATGGATATCAATATATAGCCTTCTGGATATGAGATTGATAGCAGAACCTTTGAAATTGATAGCCAGAACCTTTGAAGGTGATAGCCAGAAGGGTTTTCTGGTTCTGGATATCAATATAAAGCATTTTAGATATGAGATTGATAGCCAGAACCTTTGAAAGTGATAGCCAGAAGGGTCTTGGATATCAGTATAAAGCCTTCTGGATATCAATATAAAGGCTTCTGTAGGTTTTGAAAAACACGTTTTTCCTAACCATTAGGATTAGGAAAAACGTGTTTTACAGGAGACCAACTCAAATATATATATATATATATATATATATATATATATTAAAGTTGGTGAGGAGAGTTATAGTGTTGACATGTGGAAAAATTATAGAAAAGCTTGCATATGATGATGCCACATCAATCCTACCAACATAAATATGTGACTTTTCAAATTCTTTTTCTTAGCTAATTGTATTAGCTAATACTATTAGTTACTATATAGGGTAACAATTATAGTTAACTATTATAGTAACTATTACTATTATTAGTAATAGTTAACTATTATAGTAACTATTACTATTATTAGTAATAGTTAACTATAATAGTTAACAATAGTTAACTATGGTAGTTACATTATGTACCAATTAATAGTATTAGCTAACATTAATATTAAGAAAATAATAATTAATTATTAATAATACATTATTATTATATTTTATATATTTTTAATTAGATTTAATTATTAAATAATTAAAAATTATTATTAATTAATAGAATTAGTTCATCATAATTTTTATCATATATATATATATATATATATATATATATTAATTATTTCTATTAATAATAGTATTAGTTAATCAGAATTGTTATATAAATTAACTATTATTAATAGTATCAGTTAATAATTATACAGTATATATTAATATTTAGTATTAGCAGTACTCACTCCGTCTAAGGGTTAAAGTTCTACTTTTTATTTTAATATATTCCAGAGAGTCTTTCTCAAATTGACAAATTATAAGAAAAGATGAATAGTGTTTTGGACTATATTTTATTTCTAATGCTTCTATACTTACAAAAAGACCAAACTTACTAACTTATATATTGTCCACTTGCACTATGAATTGTGTTTTAGACATCTATATTATCAGCCCACCTGCAATGTTTACCTATTTTCTATTATTTTTTAATAAGTGTGTATAAGCAAAGTAGGACTCTTACTCTAGAAAAAAGTGAGTATTAATTAATCATAACAGTTGCTAGATATAAAAATTATTACTATTAATATTATTAGTTAATTAATTTATTATTCTACTAACACATTATATGTACACTATAGACTTTTATATTTACTAATTATAATTTGTATATATAATAAAAATAATTTATTGGACAATAGCTAATATTATTAAGTCAATCATGTATATAATTAAAAGTTAATTCATAATAATAATAAATCATCTTTAATTTCAAGTTTTAATTATCATAATAAATACAAATTATATGCAACAAAAGCTAAAAAAATTTAACACAATTGTCCTAAATTTGTATGGAAATTTTTTAATTCATATACAATATACTTATATACCCAAAAATATTATGTTTCTTTATTAAATAAAAATAGCAAAAAAACAAAATAGCAAAAAACTGACAAATTAGTTTCCCGTGCAAAGCACGGGTTACCTACTAGTTTAAAATAGTTATAAAGTAATTTTCGTTGATTTAACAATTGGATAATTTTTTTAGTGTTTTCATTAAGTGTTTAATGTTTATGTAGGCTAACGTCTGTTAGAATGAATGAAGAAAATTAAGCCGACAATTGATTATACAATGACAATATTTAACGAAAAAAATATAATAATAAATGATAAAGTAAACCAAAATACAAAGTAAATCCAAATTACATTGACAAATATTATAATTTACTCAATGTTTTAATCATTACCACCTACTAAGTTACTAATGCAAGATTGGTTAATTCCGTCCTACTCCACCCTAAAGGTTTGCAAAATCATTTTTTTTTTAACAAACAATTGCAAAATCATAGTAATTAAAAATTTACAATTGAAAATTGAAAATTATGAAAATATGGTGAACACTGTTAGAGCAAAATAAATTAAGAACGATGGCAAGCAAAATAATCAAACACGAACACAAGAATTTATGTAGTTCACCAACTTGGCTACGTTAACGGGTGGAGGGAGAATATATTATTTTTCAATAGCAATCACAAAAGACAATCTTCACTAATCTAGTTGCACGAATTATTGAGCCCAATGATTCCATTAAACTAAATCTAGATCTTAGATCTCTACTTGTATCTTGTATCTGATGACCGACCAAAATATTATGCTAGGAGAGGGGTTGTATTTATAGTCATAAATACTAGAAACTCAAAAGGAAGAAGAAACCTATTTCTTGTGCACAAAGTAAATCTATTCTAGTCAGGAATCTACTTTTTTAATTCTTGAATAATTTCTTACACAAATAGGAATACTAATTAATTTGGGACGGTGTGAGTCCTAATTATTCAATAACCAAGAATAAGGAAATCCAACAAAACAAAGAAACACGTCACATTTGGGCTTCGGCCAATTTGTTGCCAAACAACACTCTTCAAGCCTGATCTTAAGCATGGCACATGCAATGGCCAAGGCAGCAACTTTAAGCCTTAGCTTAAACATCAGCGTTCTCCCAGATTTTATGGCCTCCGCTTTAAGCCTTTGCTACAATTCTATTACTCTTGTTTTCGTCTCAAAAATTACAACACTTGTCACGGACATATCTTTAATCAACCACCATTAATTCAAAGGCATATTCCCAACGAACACTTACCATTAATTCAAAGACATATTCCCAACAAACACTGTGTTGTATGAATGAAAAAAGGACATACTCAAAACGCTATAGACTATTTCAACGACGTTATGTGAGAAACACAAAAATTATTTGAATTTGAGTTGGTGTAGAAATAATTTTTTCATTTCCCTCCAAATATTTTCATCCTGGACTTTTGGTAAAAAGATCAAGAGAAAGGTCAAGGAATTGAATGGAAGCTCAATGTTAACAAAATATTACAACACTCTGAATTAAGGATTAATTTTTAGATTTTATTTTTGTGTTTTTAAGTTTGATGTTTTAATAAATTTATCTCCTTTGTGAGAGTCGTTGATTTGTCTCATTTGTGAGAGCCGTTGATTTCTCTCCTTCGTGAGAGCCGTTGATTTCTGTCCGTAGTTGAGAGCTTGTGTTTGTGTGTTTGTCTGTTTGTTTTGGTACCGTGTAATTGCAATTCAATCTTATGACGAATCTCGCATCATCTCAAAACAGAAAGGTTGTCATTGTTCTTACTGCACAACGATGTTTCGAGAGTTTTGGAATGTTTGGTGGACGATTATTCGCCAACCCGGATTCTCCATGTCAAGTACTCAACGCCAAATTTTATCCGAACGAGTGATTTCTTAAATGCCGATTTGAGGCAGTTTCCAAGTTTTACTTGGAGTAAGATCTTAACGTTTCAAGATTTAAATAGAAATTGTCAATGTTGTAAGTTAAGAAATGCATCTATTATGAATATTTGGGGTGAGCCTCCGGCATTTGTGGAGTGCCGTCTGTGTTATTATTGTTAATGCAATTGAAGTTGTTCTTAAAAAAAATCTAAAAAAATAATTATGATTTGCCATGAAATTATTGAAAGTCTAAATACAAATAGTGCATCATCAAAATACAGGACCATAAAACAGTAAAAGCACAATAAAAAAATCAATTCTTAACCTTATTCTCCATTGTTATTGTTACAAAATCCCTCATTGTTCATGGGCAAAATGTAATAAGATAATTAGCCCCACCAGAGCAAGTAAATGTACTAGACCCATCATCATAAGCATAACTATAAGCTTTAGGACACCTATTCTTAAAAAACACAGAATAATTCGTAGGCTTGCATGTGTTCGGACTGCCGTACGGCCCAGTACAACAATACTCTTCTTTACCAAAAGCCAAGCAAGCACTCTTACAACCAACCGTCCCTCCATCACTATTCTTCACCGCCAATTCCCCGGGACATTCAGCGTTAATATCGACCGGACAATTCGTGGCCCCACAGTCGTAGCCACCTTGCGGGATGACTGAGACGGGTAAATTGAACCCGTCGACGAGACTGACGTCGTAAAAATCTTTCCCGCCGTTAGCTGCTAAGGTGAATTCTACTAGGGTTGCAGGCGGGACTGCGCCTGCTCCGTTGCATGGGATTTGACCGGACCCACAATCGCCGCTACGGCAGGTGAACCGGCCGCCCGAATTGCTGCAGACGAAGCGGGCCCAGAGGCGGCCGGACCATGTTGGTGGGGCGTTTAGTGTGGTGGAAGCGCCAGATGGTAATTCGAATCCGGTTGAGGATATTGCTGGCCCGCTGCCCGTTAAGGTTGCGGGCCAGATTGTGTATGGGCAGTTGTTTTTAATCGTGAAGGTAGCCGAGTGAGTACCTATATAAATATGAACAAAGTTAAATATAATAAAAAACATTCACCAAAAAAAAAAAAAAAACTCATAGATATTACTGAAAAATATTGAATCATAAATTTTTTTTGACTATTAATATTGAATCATAATATTAAGCATCTAAGATTGGTATGGTCAAATGAGCTTGTATTGATCACTTTTATCAATAAAAATAAATGATTAAATTACTCTTAAAATTTAACGTGATAAGTACTTGTTCTTACACGAAATTTCATTTTTATTCTTGACTAACAATTTTAAATATGATAAAAAAAAAAACATAGAAGTTTCACATACTTTAGGAATATTTTCCTTAGTTGTATGTAATTGATTTACTTGGACATTATTTTGTTTTGACTAAAAATGAGTCATAATAATAGGCATGTTAATTTAGTTGGGTTAAGTAAGGCGGGTTTCCAGATCAAAGGTTGAGAATGACATGTCTAGCATGCATGAACCATAAAAGAAATACAAATAATACTTACCAGAGATCAAATCTGTGACAAAAATAAGAGAAAGAAGTGTAATCACCATATTGTTATTATACCTATAATTGTGGTTAAATATTTGGTTTGGTTATGTAATGAGAGAAGGAAGTGTATTGGGGCTCTATATATAGAGAGACTAAAACATACATTGTTCATCGTGAATAAGATTAATTAATGAAAAAATAGATAAAGCTAGTAAAATTTAATTGTAGATTACATGAATTCGATTTAATTTGTGATGTTTATAACATAATGTTCTTCGAATTTTTTTATTTTCTCTTCTTGTATTCTTTAATAAATTGGCTTTAGAGAGCATATTTTAAAGAAGATTAAGGTGATAATTCTTGAATTTAGTCTTTTAACTCATCTTTTTTGTTATTATTAACAAAGATTGAAGATCATAAAGGTCACAATTTTTTATTTGAGGAGCTCGTATTTGATGTGGATGATTTTGAAAATTAGTGCAATTTGTACGTTATAGTGGCATGTAATACAAGCAGCGAATATGAAACGCCAAAGTCTTGAGAAAAACGCGTTTTTCGTAACTATAAGGAAAAATGTGTTTTTATAAAGCGCGGTGACATTTTTGTAAATAATCGGAACGTTTAAAAACCTTTTGGCACTCTTATAAACTGCATCTGACATTCTTAAAATACACTAGCGATATCACTCAAACTGGTTGTGCCAGTGCAAGTATTTTGTTAAGCCAGTTCATGTGTTTTTCATCTCTAGTTAGAAAAAAAAAAATACTCCCTCCGTCTCAGAGTATATGTTCACCTTTCATTTTTAGTCCGTACCATAGTATATGTCCACTTCCACAAATGACAAAGAATCTTTATTACTCATCCCACTAATTCTCTCTCATACTTTACTTTTATAATCACAACACCAATCGACTTGCTATTCCCTCCCACTCATTCTCCCTCCTACTTTATTTTTATATTCAGAACACTTACATCACTTCTACCATTGCTTAATCTCCGTGTAAATAAGAGGGTGGACATATACTCTCGGACGGAGGGAGTATAAAATAAAAATCTGGAGTTTTTAAGTGCAAGTGAAAGTGTATCTTAGTGTCAGTTTTAGTGTTTTTGATAGTCAGTTGTAGTGTTTTTGATATCCAGTGAGATTTTTGAAAGAACATTTAGGTTGAAAAGAACCTTTGATACTGATAGCTAGAACCTTTTTGACTGATCGCCAGAACGTTTTTTCTGAAATGAAATTTCAAGAGCAACAAAAAGTTATGATTGTTAGTACCTCACTATGCTTAATCACAAAATAATCATAGTAAAGATGTTTTGATGAATAAATAATCAAACTCAGTTGACTACTTGATGTATACAAAGACCTGAGCATAGGCAACCCAGTACAAGCTCAACAGCTAAGCTGTCCTGCATTTACACAAGTCAACAGTCAAATCATTACATGATCTACCTATCATCTATACATTAAACAAACTGAAGAACCATCATTTACAGATCCTTATACATTCAAATGAATTATCAAGATGCAAATGACAAACAAGCTTCAACAAGAAATGCCTTAAAAGCCCAACAGCTAAGACACTCTGCTTCAACAGCTAAGCCTGTTCTTGACCAACAGCTTTCTCTACCTCATCAGATCTTTGAAGAATGGTTATTCCTATAATAGGTCATTCTCCCAATCATTGGAATAACTCATATTGAAGTTTGATCAAGCCTGCATAGCCTTCTCCTCAACTGACAACTAGCATCCAATGGAAACTAACAAGCGTGTCAGTCAAACCTTAACTAACTCCAGTCAAGATGAACCATTACTCCTCTGCACCTTTGTCCCCCAACAGCTATATGTCATCCCCTATATAAAGGAGCATACTGGCATGTTGTCAAGTAACCCTTTTTGAATTCCCCTTACACTTTCTCTTTGCCAATCTCTGCAGTCTTGACCATTTTCATAAAACCCCTGCAAATATTGTCCCATCTAGCACCCAGTTACAACACACACCAAGCCAGCTATCAGCCAAGCTACTTTGTAAAAACACACTTGTGTAATTTTTCCTTTACTTTTTACTCTGCTTTGGAAGAAGCAACCTTAATTGAAGTGTCAATTAAGTAGAGGGGGTTCAAAGGAACTTGCCTTATCAATTCTTGTAACTCTTATTGAAGAGAATATTATAGTGAATTGATCTCACTGCTATCAACAGTGGGGGTGGATGTAAGAGAAGGGTTTTGCCTCTGAACCACTTGAAAATACTGTGTACACTCTTGTCCATACACTTACACACACACTGCACATTGTTTCCTTCTTTATTAATTTATTTATTTTCCGCTGCTGTAGATACCCCGGTAAAGCCCACTACTTGGTTAGAGCGGTGGAAGGATCTTAGGATATCTAACTTGTTTTAATTATAGAGTCACCACCTATGTTATTGAGGAAACATAAGAAAAATCTAAAGAAATAGCCTATTTTAATATTACGAAACTAGAGATTCGGGAAGAGAAGGGTTCGGGGGTTAGGTGACGGAGTGGGAAGTACTTAAACACCCACTCCGCCCCGCTTACGAGGGTCTTACTACTATTGGTTTTCTAATGCTAAATGTCCTTATTTTTAATATGAGAAAATGCTAACAATTATAATGTAAAGAAAAAGGGCAATTAAAAGAGAAATAAAAGAAACTTGTTTTATTGATTTAATGCCAACAATTACATGTCAAACTATTGCACTAAGAAATAAATGGTAAATTAAAATGGAGTTTAGAATGTTAGAATGTAACCTTGACCAAACTTCAATAGTAAAGTAGCATTTTGGTTGTATTCCTTTTTATGGAGATTGCATACACTAGTAAGACACAAATAAAATAAGTGAATAAAATTTATACCTTAAAATGAGAACTTCAAACTTTCACTTGAGAAGAGTTTTGTGTAGAGTTTTGTTGCTTGAATAGACTTTGTCAAGAACTCTTGGAGGGAAATGTGTATAGTGTGTTTGTGAAGAAGTTTCAAGTCCCTTTTTAAAGTAAAAAAGAGGGGTTTAAATAGGTAGAAAAGAGAGGAAAAGATGGCTTTTCAACCAATAAGAAAATAAATAAAATCAAATAATAAAGAGAAAATCAAATAATAATAAAAAAGAATATTTAGTTTTAAAGAAAATGCTAGAATAATGGGATTGGGAGTTATGGACTAAAGGGGAGATGCACTTGGATGTAAAAAAGAGGTCTTTTGTGATCAATAAGAGATGTTGTAAATAAGAAAAGGGAGGGAAAAATGGTGCAATCCGTTACTGCCAAAGTGGGAAGCGCACGAGTCCCGCTTTAGGGCGAGACGCGCGCGCGGCTCACTGGCAGTGCCGAAGGCGCCCGCGGGCAAAAATGGCAGAATGACAGAAATGACTCTAAAGTTAATTCTGTTATGCAGTTTAGTCCAAAACTAACGGAATCAGTTAGGAACTTAACTGAAGTAACATAATTTAACAAAAATAAGTTAAATAAAAATACTATGTATGCAATCGGGGTAAGAGGTCCAAGGCGGGGTGTCTACAGAGCCCCTCGGTGACGTGGATTGCAAAGCAAAACGCGTCGACGAAAGAACAAAACAACCGCCGAGGACATTGACAAGAAAAAAAAAGCAAAGACTCGATGAAAACAAGAATCTTGGAATTACAAGAGATAGAAGTGCGCTCCCTGTGTGGGCGACTTTTGCTGATAGAAGGGGTGCGGTGATAGAAATCGGCCCACTGTGGCCAAAATTTAGAGTCCGTATAGGGGACTGGAGGGACTCGAGAGTCTGCCTGCTGATTTAGAGGGACTCGAAAGTCTGCCTGCTGGTGTAGAGGGACTTGAAAGTCTTCCTGCTGGTGTAGAGGGACTCGAAAGTCTGCCTGCTGATGTAGAGGGACTCGAAAGTCTGCCTGCTGATTTAGAGGGACTCGAAAGTCTGCCTGCTGATGTAGAGGGACTCGAAAGTCTGCCTGCTGATTTAGAGGGACTTGAAAGTCTTCCTGCTGGTGTAGAGGGACTCGAAAGTCTGCCTGCTAGTGTAGAGGGACTCGAAAGTCTGCCTGCTGGTGTAGAGGGACTCGAAAGTCTGCCTGCTGATTTAGAGGGACTCGAAAGTCTGCCTGCTGATTTGGAGGGACTCGAAATTCTGTCTGTTATGCGTATGCTTTGCAAATGCATGTGCTTGTGTGAGATGAGAGAAAATTGTGCTTGTGGTGCTTTGTGATTTGAAAAGCAGATTTGCATGAGAGAGATTTTAAAAGGATGGAGAAGTTGTTTTTGTGTGTGATGTGATTTGTAGAAAGCGTGAATGATGTTTATACCTTCACTTACCATGGCCGCTTGATTTGGGATAGATTTCTGATGCCGTGGCTTTGATGAAGGATGTTGACACTTTTGATGAAGATGAGTTGCTTGTACTGTTGACTGAGTGTCGATGAGATGACATTCTGGATGATGGGTTGGTCGTTCCAAAAGGCTGCCTACGTATCCCTTGAAGAGAATCAGACCAGCGTAGTTCAAGGAAGATGGAGAATGCTGGGGAAGAAGCTAAGAGCAAAATAAAGCACATATTTTTTACACAAGCGAGAAAAAGAAAAAAATAAAAAAGAAAAAATCCTTTTGTTGTTTTTTTTATTTAGTTCATGGGTGAACCATTTTAAGCATTGTGTGTTTGTTAAGCCAACCCAAGATCAAGTCATGTTCGATCGAAGTCCGGATTGCCTTGTTAAATTCCGTCGTTGTCGCCGTTGTGCCCAACGAAGATTGATGTCTAGCCCCAAGAGATTTGCCGATTGTGGGGCTCCAATAGACTTTTGATGTCGAGATACCAAGGAGTTGCTGATTGTAAAGCCCCTAGAATGCCTTTGATGCTAAACTTTGAGTGACTTGCGTAGCCCCAAGATAAATCAGCTTTTGGCCCATTTGAATAAATTTCCTTTTGTCGGTGTGAGCAAGCCCCAAGCTTCGAGAGATTTCTAAGTGCCAAATGTCATGTACTTGTTATTTGCGAGCTTCAAGACGGTGGAATGTGAAGACCTTTCGATGTAAAGCCCCAAATTATCTTGGAATCGGCTCGGCATTATATTGAGAGCGGATGATAGAGATCTCCTTCTTACTCTTACTGGGGAGATGAATGGCCTCATTATGGTCGGTACCCAAATGGCGGAAAGGCTTATGTCAGTAGATGCAGTAATGCCCTGTGGTGCCGTCGAGATCGCGGACGGTAAGGTCTTGGTGTGATAAGGTCCCAAATGGGTATGCTTGATTGAGTCTTCTTGTGTTGAACTAATAACGGATCTTCGGATGCAACTCGTGCGGATGCAACTTGTGCTTTTGATCTCAGAGAAGGGGGTGCTGAATTGCAGAAACATTGGGATTGGCCATGGCATTTCCCGCTATAACCCTGTTTTGATAGAGTTTAGCATATTGAATCTTTTTCAGAACATCAGAGCCCTCCTTTCAAACCAGAAGACCTTTGACATGAAGTACTAGGAGACCCTTGAAGCTTGATCGCTTTCATGGAGCCGTAAGACTAATCCCCAAATTGTATTGCTCGGGTATCATCCCCTAAAAAAATTGCCAATTGCGAAGCCCCAATATTGCCCTTTGCTCGGATTACTGTAATGCCGTAGCCCAAAAGATTGTAGGTTGCGAATCCTCTTGAGACCTTCGGTGCCAAACTAATTGAGGAAGCTTCCAATGTTGCATATGAATTTTCTAGGGCCCTTATTGGGAGGGGAAGTGAATTGCTTCTTGCCAAGGGAGACTTTCAAACTTGAGTGTAGCCCCTAGAGTGCCACCATTGATTAGAGGTGGAGCAAGAAAGGCATATCCTTGATTGGAGGAACAGGCACGAGCACACATAACATGAAGGCTTTCGACAATCCTCTTGAGAGACTTTGAGGATAGTCTCACACATATTTCTTGAGCGTAGCCCCTAGGGCTCATTAACTGTCTAATGAAGCAAAAGAAGTTCTCGTTCTTGAGTCATATAGCCCTTAGGGCGTCATCATTTGTTGAGAAAAGCAAGAGACTGATCCTCGTGTGGGGGAACAAGCATAAGAGGACATGGCAAGAGCTACTCTATTTCTCGGGAAGCCTTTCGACATACTGTAGGGGCACATGCTTGGAGAAGCTTGAAAACTGAGTCACACGTTGTTGCCATTTGCTGCCCAAACCAATTGACTTACTGGGGATTATTTGTGCAACCTCGTACCCCATATCAACCCCTCGTACCCCATTTCAATCATGAGCTCATTCTCGGACGGGCCTTCTTTCACATGAGTCCCAAAAATGTACATTGCAAGAAAAATCTCTCTTATGCCAATAATCCAAGACAACCTTTGATTGTACCGTATCTTGTCAAGCCTTTTGCAATTCCGAAGTTGACTCGGTGGTGAATTGACTTGCTGAGGAGATTTAATGTAGAACTTGTCTTCTTTAGAGGCCGGGGATCCCCATTTCTCTTTCCCTTCTCTCTATCACTCTCTCATTTTTTTTTATGATGCACCTTGTTTTTTTCCTAGACCGCCCTTTCGGGTTTTCAATTTAGCAGGCATCTCTTTTGCGTCTTCATTTTTTTTTACTCAATTAATGAGGAAGTGTGCATTGACTCTAGATGAGGATGAGAGACATGTGATTTTGCGGTGTAGACCTTTTGTCACTAATGATGAGTGACATTGACTTGACTAGGAAAGTGGTCCCTAGTATTGATTTCATGTATTTATATGTTTCGAATGACTCATGAAGGCAAGTAAGTCATTAAGAGAGAAGAGAAGTGTTGGTAGTGGTGCCTTAGGCACGTTTAATAAACGTTGTAATTGTTATCATTTATTTCATATCAATGAAGAAATGTTTTGATTATTATTATTGTTCATGTTTACTTATAATAATCTCCGTCCCTAGTACTTGTAAAGCACTAGTATAAAGGCTAAATGATCATGGGATGATCATGTTAGATTTATGGGTACTTGTTTGGAACAAGGTACTGGACATGACCCATTGTATGAGATCTATGTCATGGTCTATGTCGAACATATATCTCATATTAGTTATGTCATTTGAATCCTTAGACATGAAGTTATTATAGTCTCCCACTTGATGAACATTATGTTTGACATATTCAAACGCTACCTTTAACCGGGTAGTTATAAAGGGTATGATTGGCATAATCGGATTCACGTAGGGAAGAATAATAAGCCAAATGGATTTGTCCCTCTTCGTAGAGATGTCAAGCTTGGGCCCCTCGAAGGAATGATGTTGATGAAATGTTCGGCCGGACTCAAATGGATTGATTGGATCAATAGCATTTGAATTATCAACATATTCGGAATCGAGAAAGTATTGAACAAAACAAGTTGACTGTTTGACCATGACTTGTGTTCAATGACGTCGTGGACAAAGGGATTATGACATATTCTAAAGGAATGCGAACTTGTATCTAGTTATACTATTTGGGTAGGTATGACGGTTTGCTAGAACCTAATCATACCTTATGGTTCATGGTTGAACCCATTGCCAACTTAGTATAATCCTAGAGGGTCACACACAATATAACGAATCTTAAATAAGGACTATATTGGAATTTCTGGAAATCTGGGGAAGTGGACGACCGCACAGTATGGACTGGGCGGCCGTACACTTGGCTCAATTTTGTACCAGTTTGTTTCAGATAGTTGTGCGACCGCACAGTACTGTCGGGTGGCAGATTCCTAATTTGATTAGGAAACGAATTTTGGACGGATTTTGACACAAGTTTCCTATTTAGAATAGGTCCTACTTGTGTATAAAAGGCCAAATTCGGCCAGCACTCTTAACCAATGATTTTGTGAGTCTCAAAGAGTTTGAGAGAGGTTTTATTTTGTTTCAAGACATCCCTTGATTGAAGAACAAAATAATACACAATTAAAATTCCATATAGTCATTATCAATTGTGAAAGTGTGTTTCATAATGGTTGGTCTAGCAACCAAGATCAAAAAGCTCCTTGATATTCGTTCGTGGTGTGGATACCGCTAGAGGGTGAAGCTCATCATCTTCAAAGTTCGTGTTCTTACTTTCATTGTGATCAAGCTTCAAATCTCCACCAAGATCAAAGCTAGAATTTAAAGTCATCAAGGGTTAGTTCTTCCTCTATTCATATTGTTGTATTTGACTTAATCATATGAACGGATTTATGGGCTTTGGGTTTCATAAAATTTAAATGCTATATTCCGCTGCGCATGTGACTACGAAACCCAACAGTGGTATCAGAGCCCCGTTCATGTTGATTATTTCAATACCTAGATCATGTTATGTGTATATAAATTGTTTATGTGCCTAGCATGATATGAATATTAGAATATATGATGCTTATGTGTTTTGTGATTTTATGTGGTTTATTGTTTTGCAACTTTAATCGCACGATTCAATCGCAATAAATATTATGATGGATTCAGAATTGTTGATTATTAATTTTTTGATTGGATCAAAGTCTTAATAATCGGGGAAAAATAATTTTGAGACAAAATTTTTGAACTTCAAAATTCTCTACATTCTGATCGTCTTGGGCGACCGCACAGAATCACTTGGGCGGCCGCACATGTTTGGGCGACCGCACAGTGAGTTTTGGGCGGCCGCACATATTGATCAGATTGTCTGATTTTTGTAAAAATCAGAATTTGGAATTTTCGAAAAATTCAACAAAACCATTAACAGAACCAGTCCAGACTTGCTGATCTGAAATGGGTTTTGGGTAGTTGGTTTGTGTGTGGATTTTGGGGTTTGATTTTCCTATTTGTTTTAGTCTTGTGATTCTAAGATTGGTTCAAGGTTTGGATGGCTAATCTGCGATCATCGAGATTGTGTTTCCCAAACTTGATCGCAATCAAAGTTTCAAAGATAAAACGAAGTTAGAATTATGAAGAGTTCATAATTGCTAAAATTGAGAAACAAAGTTCTTGATTCAAAGATTGGAGATCCATGTGGAATTGTGGATGCAATTGGCCTACGTTCATCGAGACCATCTATTACTTAGTTTCGGCCACATGGACTACTTTCTTGGTTTCTTGAATTAGTGCTGGATTGTGGTTGCCTTATGGCTTAGTTCGACCGCACTTCTTGTTGTCTTGATTTGGAGATAATAACCAAAGTTGAAATAGTCTCATCCTCATAATTATACAGAAACTAATGACACATAAATATCATGCTTAAATTAATGGAGATTAATTTAGTGGCTAAACTTGATGTGTAACATGTTTATATTATGTGTTCATAAATGTGTTATATGCTATATGTGATGAACCTTCAAAGAAAGTTTTAAGTCTTTTATTGCCATGCCATGATTAAAACACTTGTTAGTACATGAGTGATTTTAATGTAGATTCGCTCTAGCGAGGTGCATTAAATTTGTTTATGTATGAGCAAAATAGATAGTGTGGGCACGCCCTAGCGGGACACATTAACTGTGCGTTTAAAATGGTTAGACTTAATTGGGCGTCAAAACAGTTTTGGGCCTAGGCAAAGATGAGGTTTAATATGCTTTTTGAAATTGGATTTCTTAAAGAATCTCATAAAAGGAACTAAGAGTCATATGAGATATGATTGACAAGAGTTGTCTACCTAATTAATTTGATTTTGTGTAGTCCGCCTTAGCGGACTTGAAATTAAATTAAAGTTGGATCTTAACCCATTTAAATTATATTATACATTGGATGTATAAGAAGGTTATATAATTTAGTGAGAGTATTTTTGAAAAATACATTGTTTATTTCTTTAATGAAAATTGGTACTTATTAAATTTTGGAAATTTTGCATATTTGTAGATAATGACTAATAACACTCAATCAATGTCGTTGCGATCGATCCTTGAGAAGGATAAGCTCGAAGAGAATGGTACTAACTTTATGGATTGGATCCGTAGCATAAGAATCGTTCTTAGGCAAGAAGATAAGTTGTACATTCTCGATGGGCCTCTCCCTGCTGAACCACCGCCTACTGCCCCTAGGGCAGAAAGAGACAATTACAAGAAACATCGTAATGATTCTAGAGATGTAAGTTGTCTCATGCTTGCTGCTATGTGCTCAAAACTCCAACAAAGTTTGGAACATTTGGAAGCCTATGAGATAGGCGTGGAGTTGAGAACCATGTTTCAAGAGAAAGCTAGGCAAGAGAGGTACAAGACCATTGTTGCATTCACTACTTGTAAGATGAATGAAGGGCAACAAGTGAGTCCTCACTTTCTCAAAATGAAAGGTTATGTAGAGCACCTTGAGAAACTTAGCTATCCAATCCCATTGGAGCTAGCCACGGATCTCATTCTTAATTCATTGCCTAAAAGTTATAATCAGTTTGTGATGAATTATAACATGCATGGAATGGATAAGAATCTCTCTGAGTTGCATGGGATGCTCAAAACTGCAGAGATGAAAATTGTGAAGAAAGGTTCTCCCGTGCTCTTGGTTCATGATGGGAAGAAGGCTAGTGCCAAAGGAAAGGGTAAGAAAGTTGTCAAACCCAAAATAAGCAAGGCAAAGGTTGCCAAGGCTTCTGAGGCAAAACCCGATTCACAAAAGGATACAATCTGTTTCCATTGTCAAGAAATTGGTCATTGGAAACGTAATTGCAAGGCTTTCTTGGAAGAGCAAAAGAAGAAGAAGGGCAGCAAGGCTGCGTCGACTTCAGGTATCTATATGATAGATATTCTCCTTTCTACCACTGATTCTTGGGTATTGGATACCGGATGTGGTTCTCACATTTGTCTAAATGTGCAGGGACTAAAGAATAGGAGACTGCTTAAAGAAGGTGAAGTAGATCTACGCGTGGGGAATGGAGCAAGAGTTGCTGCATTAGCCGTAGGGACTTATGAAGTCACTTTACCTTCCGGATTAATTCTTATTTTGAACAATTGTTATTATGTTCCGGATTTAAGCAGAAATATTATTTCAATTTCTTGTTTGGATAATGAAGGTTTTAAGTTTCTTATTGAGAATAAGAAATTTTCTATTTATTTAAATGATGTGCTTTATGGTATTGCTAATTCATTTAATGGCCTTTATATCTTGGATGTTAAGAATGAAAATAATGTCTATCATGTAAATAAGAAATCTAAACCTAATGATGTAAATCATACTTATTTGTGGCATTGCCGTCTTGGTCATATTAATGAGAAGCGTATCTCAAAACTCCATGGGGACGGACTTTTGGGTTCATGTGACTTAGAGTCATATGATACTTGTGAGTCATGTCTTCTTGGAAAAATGACTAAGACACCTTTCACCAAGCTAGGTGAGAGGGCAAGTGACTTATTGGGGTTGATACATTCCGATGTATGCGGACCATTAAGTAGCAATGCTAGGGGAGGATTTCAATACTTCATAACCTTCACTGATGATTATAGTAGATTTGGGTATGTTTACCTAATGAAGCATTTGAGATATTTAGAATATTTCAAAATGAAGTAGAAAAACAACTTGGCAAAAGTATTAAGGCACTTCGATCAGATCGTGGTGGAGAATACTTAAGCCAAGAATTTGATGATCATCTAAAGAATTGTGGAATAGTTTCACAATTGACTCCACCCGGAACACCACAATGGAATGGTGTGTCTGAGAGGAGAAATCGGACTTTGTTAGACATGGTTCGATCAATAATGAGTCAAGTTGATCTTCCAATATCCTTTTGGGGTTACGCCCTAGAAACCGCTGCTTTCACACTAAATCAAGTTCCAACTAAATCGGTTCCAAAGACTCCATATGAGATGTGGAGTGGAAAGAAACCTAGTTTGTCTTTCATGAGGATTTGGGGTTGCGAAGTTTATGTCAAGAGACTTATCTCTGACAAACTAGCACACAAATCTGATAAATGTATTTTCGTGGGATATCCTAAGGAAACTAAAGGATATTACTTTTACAACCGAGAGACAACAAAGTGTTTGTTGCCCAACCTGGTGTCTTTCTAGAGGAACAGTTTCTTTCTAAAGTAATCAGTGGGAGTAAAATAAATCTTGAAGAAATTCGAGACCCGGAAAATAACATTGAACCAATAGTGGAACGGGAACAAGAACCACAAGGAGTTGTGGAACCTGTTCAAGATACACAAGTAACTCGCAAATCTAGTAGGTGCGATCCGAGCCCGAGAGATATGGATTTCTCGTAACGGATAGTAATGAGGTAGAGATCATTGAGAATGATGAACCGTCAACCTACCAAGAGGCGATGTCTTCTCCTGATTCGGATAAGTGGCTTGGAGCCATGGAATCCGAATTGCAATCCATGCAAGACAATCAAGTTTGGAATTTGATTGATGCGCCCGAAGGTGTAAAAACCATAGGATGCAAATGGGTCTTCAAGAAGAAGACTGACATGGATGGGAAGGTACATACTTACAAAGCTAGACTTGTAGCGAAAGGTTATAGGCAAGTTCATGGTATTGACTATGATGAGACATTTTCACCCGTAGCAATGATCAAGTCTATAAGAATTCTGCTTGCTATTGCCGCATATCATGACTATGAAATATGGCAAATGGATGTCAAAACCGCTTTCCTAAATGGAAAACTACAAGAGGATGTGTATATGACACAACCAGAAGGTTTTGAACAGAATTCTAAGGTATGCAAATTGCAAAGATCCATCTATGGATTAAAGCAAGCTTCAAGGAGTTGGAATCTCCGTTTTGATGAATCGGTTAAAGAGTTTGGTTTCATCAAGAACGAAGATGAACCTTGTGTATACATATTGCTCATTGGAAACGACATTCCCACACTACAGTCTGTGAAGACTTGGTTAGGAAAGTGTTTCGCAATGAAAGATATGGGTGAAGCCGCATATATACTTGGCATCAAGATCTATAGAGATAGATCAAGGAGGCTACTTGGTTTAAGCCAAAGTACATACATTGACAAGGTCATTAGAAGATTCCGTATGGAAAATTCTAAAAAGGTGCCTTGCCCGTGTTACATGGAGTTTCTCTAAGCAAGACTCAATGTCCTAAGACAAAAGATGAGCGTGAGAAAATGAATGATGTTCCATATGCTTCGGCAATTGGGTCCATCATGTATGCCATGATTTGTACTAGGCCGGATGTATCTTATGCTTTGAGCATGACAAGTAGATACCAATCCGATCCTGGCAAAAATCACTGGGTAGCTGTAAAAGCGATTCTTAAGTACTTGAGAAGAACTAAAGACTCGTTTTTGGTCTATGGAGGAATGGAAGATGATCTCGTTGTAAATGCTTACACGGATGCAGGCTTCCAAACCGACAAAGATGATAGCCGATCGCAATCGGGTTTTGTGTTTATGTTAAATGGTGGAGCTGTAAGCTGGAAGAGTTCCAAGCAAAGTACAACCGCTGATTCTACAACGGAAGCTGAGTATATTGCTGCATCAGATGCTGCAAAAGAAGCTGTTTGGATTAAGAAGTTCATCACTAAACTTGAAGTGGTTCCTAGTATTGCTAATCCAATAGACCTTTATTGCGATAATAATGGTGCTATTGCTCAACCAAAGGAACCAAGAGCACATCAGAAATCCAAACACATACTTAGGCGTTTTCATATCATTCGAGAGATCGTTAATAGGGGGGACGTAAATATATGCAGAGTACCTACTGATGACAATGTTGCGGACCCGCTAACAAAGGGACTTCCACAAGCTAAACATGATGGTCATGTTAGGTCCATGGGTATTAGATACATGGGAGATTGGGCCTAGGGAAAGTGAGAGATTGTTGGTAGTGGTGCCCTAGGCACGTTTAATAAACGTTGTAATTGTTATCATTTATTTCATATCAATGAAGAAATGTTTTGATTATTATTATTGTTCATGTTTTCTTATAATAATCTCCGTCCCTAGTACTTGTAAAGCACTAGTATAAAGGCTAAATGATCATGGGATGATCATGTTAGATTTATGGGTACTTGTTTGGAACAAGGTACTGGACATGACCCATTGTATGAGATCTATGTCATGGTCTATGTCGAACATATATCTCATATTAGTTATGTCATTTGAATCCTTAGACATGAAGTTATTATAGTCTTCCACTTGATGAACATTATGTTTGACATATTCAAACGCTACCTTTAACCGGGTAGTTATAAAGGGTATGATTGGCATAATCGGATTCACGTAGGAAGAATAATAAGCCAAATGGATTTGTCCCTCTTCGGAGAGATGTCAAGCTTGGGCCCCTCGAAGGAATGATGCTGATGAAATGTTCGGCCGGACTCAAATGGATTGATTGGATCAATAGCATTTGAATTATCAACATATTCGGAATCGAGAAAGTATTGAACAAAACAAGTTGACTGTTTGACCATAACTTGTGTTCAATGACGTCGTGGACAAAGGGATTATGACATATTCTAAAGGAATGCGAACTTGTATCTAGTTATACTATTTGGGTAGGTATGACGGTTTGCTAGAACCTAATCATACCTTATGGTTTCATGGTTGAACCCATTGCCAACTTAGTATAATCCTAGAGGGTCACACACAATATAACGAATCTTAAATAAGGACTATATTGGAATATCTGGAAATCTGGGGAAGTGGGCGACCGCACAGTATGGACTGGGCGGCCGCACACTTGACTCAATTTTGTACCAGTTTGTTTCAGATAGTTGTGCGACCGCACAGTGGGTTTTGGGCGGCCGCACAGTACGGTCGGGTGGCAGATTCCTAAATTGATTAGGAAACGAATTTTGGACGGATTTTGACATAAGTTTCCTATTTGGAATAGGTCCTAGTTGTGTATAAAAGGCCAAATTCGGCCAGTACTCTTAACCAATGATTTTGTGAGTCTCAAAGAGTTTGAGAGAGGTTTTATTTTGTTCCAAGACATCCCTTGATTGAAGAACAAAATAATACACAATTAAAATTCCATATAGTCATTATCAATTGTGAAAGTGTGTTTCATAATTGTTGGTCTAGCAACCAAGATCAAGAAGCTCCTTGATATTCATTCGTGGTATGGATACCTCTAGAGGGTGAAGCTCATCATCTTCAAAGTTCGTGTTCTTACTTTCATTGTGATCAAGCTTCAAATCTCCACCAAGATCAAAGATAGAATTTAAAGTCATCAAGGGTTAGTTCTTCCTCTATTCATATTGTTGTATTTGACTTAATCATATGAACGGATCTATGGGCTTTGGGTTTCATAAATTTTAAATGCTATATTCCGCTGCACATGTGACTACGAAACCCAACAAGAAGGAAAGCCCCAATTTGATTGCAAAAAACTGGGAGTATCGCTGAAAGATAAGAAGCTCCTAGACTCGATAAAGAACGTTAAATGATTTCAAATCTAGGAAAGTTGTTCAATCTTGAGGTGATTAATTCATTGGCAAATGAATCATACAAAGATGTCTTTACAAGTTCGAGATGAAGGCCGATCACCATGACGCAGTAGGGCTAAACATATCTTCTTTATTGCATGAGACCGGACCCGAAGGTTGCCTACGTTCCTCCAGTGTAGAGGCTCAGGTCACCGTAGTTCTTGTGAATACTCCATTCTTCGTGATGGAATTATTGCTTCGTCGTGATGGTTGTCGATGTAGCTTCGTCCTTTGTTGGTAGATGATGATGTTGATCTTGTACTTATTTGATTGAGGGGGATTTTTTTTTTTTTTTTTTTGGTGCTCTAACTTTTGCCTAGGTTGTTTTGAAGACTCAACCTAGCGAGCTTTTTTTTTTTTTTTTTTTAAATCCCCCTTTGAAAACTTTGCTTGATTTCTCCATGGTTGTTGCTCCATCTTTCTTTGGCGCTTGATGTCTTGGATTTGTCGGTGATGTTGTTGCCTTTGTCACGATGTTCAGCCTCTAGGCATTCAAGTGATGGCCTTCGTTCCAAAACTCGTTTAGACATCTTTTCATCATTTTGCCAAGAATTAGATTAAACAACTTGGAAGAGTGTATGAGGACAAGAACGACTTTTTATTTGATAATTGACTCAAAATTTAACATGGGACGAGAGAAAACTTTAATGCACATATTAGAGGACTTTGACTCTTTTTTTTTATTCCTATTACTAGGTAGAGAAAGAGAAACGGAGACTGTTGTCATCGTCTTTGCTGTTGTAGTCTCCTTGTGGCATGATCTCTTGTTGAAGCCCCATTTCAAATCTGAACCTCTTCCTTGATGAGTTTCTCTTCACCCAAGGTTAATTCACCATTGTCGATCAAATCATGGATGATGTTTCGGATAAGGAAGCATTCCTCGGTAAGATGGCCACTGTGTTGATGATAGCCACAATATTTGTGATGGCCATGGTTGGGACGCATCGTCTTGGGTTTGTACCCTTGTAAAGACTTGATCTTTCCACTTGCCACCAAAGTTCCAAACACTTCGGCTCGGGTCATTCCTAGGAGAGGAGTGAAAATTCAGTTGTCGGTGGAACCTTTTTTACTTTTGAGGGGCGGACCACTTGAGCATGCTTTACCGTTGACCTTTGTCTTGTTGTCGGTGAATTCTTTCGAACGGGCCCTAAGTTCGGAGACCTCTTCCTCGTGAATCTTTCTCTCGAGATCAAAACGGGCTTGCCATAAATCATCCTTACGGCGGGCATCCTCGACAAGTCTATCAATTTGTTCCCCAATGGTTCTTATTATGTTGAAAAGCCTTTCGTTGGACACGGAAATGTTCTCTCCCTTGTTGTTGTTGCCGTTCGAAACCATTGGCCCTATGGGAAGAACACAGTTGATCTTAGGATGGCCCCACAAACATTTTTTGAATAAAATAAATTAACTCACAAACAGGAAAAGACTCAACCACATAAGGGAAGATTTTTTTATTTTATTTTATTTTATTTACAAAAGTCGGAAGGATGTAGTCCTTTTTGGGGTTTCTAGAAAAATAGTGGAATCGTCACACTAGTATATAGACCTTCTTGCGGTCCCATATACTCATCGGATTCCACCATGCTTGTGATACCTACATGTGACGGGATTAAACTAGGGGACGGAGTTTTATTTTGTTTTTAATAACCACTTGGGGACGGAGTTTTATTTCATCCATAATAACCACTTGTTTCTTTTGGAAACGGCATGTATGATTTGATGACATTAGTTTAGGGAAATCTCGACACATGAAAAACCGACTTAGTCACGGAGTGTTAGAACCTAGACTAAGAATGTGTTGGCTTGCGCTCGGTTAAAGAGAGGCTTAAAGGTCACCCCCCAGCATGTAGCCATGAACTACGCCACGGGTTGAGGTTTACCGCTTCGAAAGAGTCAAGGTCGGATGGAGCTTGAAACTCTCTAGGACGGGCCTCGACGGGTTTGGGGTTATGAACTTGTGCGACTCGATTGTGAGCAATTGATAGGAATATGTGCATGTAGTGTGAGGTCAAGCCAAGTGACAATTTTTTATTCAAAGAAAGAAAAAGCAAATAAATACATATTTACAACTTTCGAATCACCCGTGTGACCGATAAAAATAAACAGAAAATAAGAATTATTCTGTGCAGGCCCGGTGCCCACACACTATCAAACATTCTGTTATGTGCACTATTCTGTTTCTGGAAAAATCGCCCAGAAGCACGCGCATTGGGCAGTGAGAGTGGGAGGCGCGTGCCTCCGAGCGAGAGAGGCCGAGGCGCCCGATTCTGGGCAGTACCTGCAAATCAGTGGGTTCAAGGGATTGCCTTGACCCTATATAAAAATTGTTTCCCCTGCAGAATTTGTTAGCACAGAAACATGGAATTGAAGGACAAGATGAGAGGCGGGCGATTATGGTAATTGGGGTCGGACGCGCACGCTTTAGGCCAAGAAGGCCAGAGGCGCGCGCTTCCAACCCTTTTTACCAGAATGCCCAGAAAACAGAATAAAAGAACACCAAAAGCATACACGCAAGTTTAACCCTCTAAATTATCCCCAGTAGAGTCGCCACTGTAGATACCCCGGGAAAGCCCACTACTTGGCTAGAGCGGTGGAAGGATCCTAGGATGTCTAACTTGTTTTAATTGTAGAGTCGCCACCTATGTTATTGAGGAAACATAAGAAAAACCTAAAGAAATAGCCTATTTTAATATTACGAAACTAGAGATTCGGGAAGAGAAGGGTTCGGGGGTTAGGTGAGGGAGTGGGAAGTACTTAAACACCCACTCCGCCCCGCTTACATGGGTCTTGCTACTATTGGTGTTCTAATGCTAAATGTCCTTATTTTTAATATAAGAAAAGTGCTAACAATTATAATGTAAAGAAAAAGGGGAATTAAAAGAGAAATAAAAAGAAACTTGTTTTATTGATTTAATGCCAACAATTACATGTCAAACGATTACATTAAGAAATAAATGGTAAATTAAAATGGAGTTTAGAATGTTGGAATGTAACATTGACCAAACTTCAATAGTGAAGTGGCCTTTTGGTTGTATTCTTTTTTATGGAGATTGCATACACTAGTAAGACACAAATAAAATAAGAGAATACAATTTGTACCTTAAAATGAGAACTTCAAACTTTCACTTGAGAAGAGTTTTGTGTAGAGTTTTGTTGCTTGAATAGAATTCTTTGTCAAGAACTCTTGGAGGGAAATGTGTATATTGTATTTGTGAAGAAGTTTCAAGTCCCTTTTTAAAGTAAAAAAGAGGGGTTTAAATAGGTAGAAAAGAGAGGAAAAGATGGCTTTTCAACCAATAAGAAAATAAATAAAATCAAATAATAAAGAGAAAATCAAATAATAATAAAAAAAAATATTTAGTTTTAAAGAAAATGCTAGAATAATGGGATTGAGAGTTATGGACTAAAGGGGGGATGAACTTGGATGTAAAAAAGAGGTCTTTTGTGATCAAGAAGAGATGTTGTAAATAAAAAAGGGAGGGAAAATGGTATAATCCGTTACTGCCAAAGTGGGAAGCGCGCGAGTCCCGCTTTAGGGGCGAGACGCGCGCGGGGCTCACTGGCAGTGCCGGAGACGCGCGCGGGGCTCAATGACAGAAATGACTCTAAAGTTAATACTGTTATGCAGTTTAGTCCAAAACTAACGAAATCAGTTAGGAACTTAATTGAAGTAACATAACTTAACAAAAATAAGTTAAATAAAAATACTATGTATGCAATCGAGGTGAGAGGTCCAAGGCGGGGTGTCTACAGCTGCACATTTCTTTTTACCATTATTCTTCAACAGCTAACCCAAGTGTTAGCTGTCCAAGTTTTAACTTATCTGTTCATTAAGTCAACAGGGCCTTTCTACTGGTACCAGAGCATGCTTCTTAGAGAATTTAGTGTCTCCGAGCTTAACATCTCGTGAAGATCCATGCTTTTATGTCTAACATTTTTTTGTGCTTGAACACCCTATTTGATCATCTTGGATCATTTCCCAAGTTCCCTTATTTTTGTTAAGACGAAGCGAGGTCACGAGTTAGAGACTCATAGGGTAGTTGCTAGGGGAAAGATTAATCATCTTCCTTGGGCTCGATGGCACTGACCGGCAAACTCGTTGGCACCTCTTTTGGTGCAGCCCCTCATGCCCACCGACTGCTTATATTGGGCTTTGAATTACCAGAATTTGGAAATTCTCCTTATGCTTAAATTTTTTTATTTGATTATAAAGAATCATTTAATTATTCTCGTTTGTGATTTTAGGATAATGAAATTGGATGCTCGACGTACTAGTGGAATCATAAAGCTCAATCAAAGTCGAAGCAAACTTGGATGCAAGGAGAACATACGGCACCAAGAACAAATTTGAGGGGGAAACGAGCCTTTTTTAAGGATTTGTTTTTACCCATTTTCTTCAAAAACCCATATCACCATTTTAGGGGGAACAAAACACCTTTTAATGACTTGCTATAGACCTCGTTTCACCAAAACACCTACCCAAAATACCCATTTTCAAATGAAAACAAGTTGCTGGAATTCTGAATTTCAGCTTTGACACCCTTCACGGAAATTGCAATATCTCTCTCCCCGCTCAACGAAATTGCTTTCCGATTTTTTGTGAGTAAAGTAAACTCATAGACCTTTCCAGAAAGAATAATTTAAAATCCTATAACCTTTTGAGTTAATACCAAATTTTATTTGAAGTTGCTATTCACAGACAGCTAACCCCAACCTCTTGACAGCTAACCCCAACTTCTTGGCAGCTAAGACCTTAACCTCTTGAAAGCTAAGACACAACCTTTTTTACAAAAAAACCCCTTGACGCCAAAACCTTGGAAAGCATACCCTTGAAAACCCCCAGACATTAAACCCCAAACAGCAAACCCTCCCTCAGACACGAACCCCGGAACTCTTGACAGCTAACCCAAAATCTAGTTTGACATCTTCCACAAAAAACGCAATATCTCATTCTCCCGATATCAAAACTCCAAACTTATTTTTCCTGTGTAAACTAGACACAAATATATTTCAAACAAGACCCTCCCCATATTCTGATTCTTTATGAGTGAAATATAGCGCCTATTTGAAGGAGCCAGCAGTCCCAAAATTTCTTGACAGCAGACTCATGTCAAACACCTCTCACCAAAAATTCAATATCTCCCTCTTCAAAGCCTGAAATCCTAAACCTTATTTTCCCACTTAAAGTTCACTCATATAAACTTTCGAAAAGTATAGCCACACAACCAAGAACCTTGTGAGTCAGTACAGAAAAATCTGTGAAGTTGACCAAAAAATATGCAAAAAATTTCTAGAGAGCCAAATGATCAATGTCATCTCTTTTGGCTTATGGAGTTTTGAAGCAAGCCAATAAGAGTTTAAAATGATCAATCCTTCTCAAAAAAGGGGTAAATTGTTAGACCTTAACATTGTTGTTTTGGTGAAGATTGATCATTTAACGGGACAAAGTTAAATGGTCAAATTTGCAAAGAAAAATAGTTTCAAAAGTTACCCAAGACCTCCATATTTTCCAAGTTTTTCTATGAGGATTTTCACCTACAAAATGAGTCTTAAAATATTCTATATTGGACTCATTAGAAAGTTGAATTAAAGACGAACAAGAGTATGCGATAATAATAGGCATACGAGCTCCCGATGAAAAGATATGTGCTATATACTCAAACGGAGCATAAATGGATAAGGTGGTTAAGTGCAAATATCCAATTCTCATGTGATTCAAATTCCTCCAGCATTATCTTCTTCTTTTGTGTTGCCAGTAAACATGATTGTTTAAATTGAAGAAGAAAGACAACCTTTTACAAAATAAGGACATTTATTTTGAAGACCAAAGACCAAGTATTGAAGACCTCCATTGACCAAGCCAAACGGCTACTTCATTTTCCCTTATAAATTGAACCCAAACTTCCCATTTATTAGTGTGTATCCAGCACCAATATCACCGTCCCTTCTACTATGCTTTCACCTAGTGTGTGCAATAAACACCAATTTCACACACTAAAGTTTACACCCAAGAACCCTTGACAGTTAACCCTTCACCCATTTAAATGTCGATTGACCTTTTTGGATGGAAGGAGTAACTCTTAACTGTAAGATACATTGCATCTTCCATCATTAATTAGCAAGCACATAAAAAGGTCATTAACCCACATCCCATAGGAGAAAAGAACTGTGTTCCACCAATTGTCCGCTTTCAAAAGAAAACAAATACTCACATAATCAAATCAAGCACACGCTAATTACACACAAATACTCCCTCTCTGTCCCAAAATGATTTTCACATTTTTTTTTTGTTATTACTACGAAAAAACTTTGAGCAATAATTTTAGGACGATTTGATTATACTATTGAAATCTAAAACTTTTTATTTATACATCATCAATAAGACTATCAATAACAAGTGTTAGATTTTTAGTTGATAAGTTTCAAAACTGTCAAACATTTAAATGTAATGTAAAACAAACATTTTGTTAAACTGACCCGTTCCAAGTCACGGTTAATATTAGTGGTAATATTATAAAAGGGAGATTGGAAAATGTCCTAACAAAAGGGTGATTTCTCAAAAATATTGTTGTTGTAGGTTAAGCAATGCAACTGCTATTGTTATTTGGGGTGAGTCTCCAGACTATGTGGTGTGCCATCTCTTTTTTAACTTGTGAATGAAATTTCTTTCTCAAAAACAGAAAACAAAAGGGTGATTTCATATCTTATTTTAGGACTGTTCTATTTTCCTTTCCAGCTATTTCGAAACTTAAAACATTAAACTAAAAATAAAGATGAAAAAATTCCTTAAATACATCACAAATAAAATGCTGAAAATTATAAAGGATGTATATTCTAAAGGGTAAAATACAAAATAGGGCCTAATATCCACGTAACGATTGCAATTTGGGGCCTGACATCTAAATTTTAGCAATTTAGGGTTTGACATGCTGTTTTTTGCAAAATTCAGGGTTTCTTCACGATTGTTGTTCAAATTTATGTTAAGTATTCACGTAACGATTGGTTGGTGCATGAATTGAGAAAGCAATTTCATTCACAAGAGATGAGGTACCAACCAAATAGGGAAGAACCCTTTTGAGTGCTGCCCAATGATCCTCCGTTGGTTGGTGCATGAATTGAGACAACCGGTTAACCGTAAAGGAAATATCCAGTCTTGTTAATGCAAGATACTGTAGACTACCCACTAGACCTCGATATGTAGATGGATCGGAAAGAGGAGTGACCTTATGAAGCGAAAGAGGTGGCTGAGGAGCCATAGGTGTCGGCATGGGGTTGGCATCAGACATGTTGGCCCGGGCAAGTAAATCATGTATGTATTTTTGTTGACTAAGCAAGATCCCTTGAGAGTGAGGTAAGACTTCAACACCAAGGAAATAGGATAATGTACAAGGTCTTTCAAGGAGAACCGATTGGAGAAGGTGGAGATAAAGGTGTGGAGAAAACTGTCGTTGGAGCTCGTAATGATGATGTCATCGACATACACAAGCAGATAGATGACTCCTTGTGATTGATTAAGAGTGAAAAGTGAGGAGTCGGAGACACAGTTTTTGAACCCAAGAGATAAGAGATACAACCGAAGCTCATTGTACCAAGCCCGCGGGGCTTGTTTGAGACCATAGATAGCTTTCTTGAGTTTGCAAACATGGGACGGGTTGGCGAAGCCAGGAGGCTGGGCCATATAGCTGGAAAGGAAAATAGAACAGTCCTAAAATAAGATATGAAATCACCCTTTTTTTTTTTTTTTTTTGAGAAAGCAATTTCATTCACAAGTTAAAAAAGAGATGGCACACCACATAGTCTGGAGACTCACCCCAAATAACAATAGCAGTTGCATTGCTTAACCTACAACAACAATATTTTTGAGAAATCACCCTTTAGTTAGGACATTTTACAATCTCCCTTTTATAATATTAACACTAATATTAACCGTGACTTGGAACGGGCCAGTTTAACAAAATGTTTGTTTTACATTACATTTAAATGTTTGACAGTTTTGAAACTTATAAACTAAAAATCTAACACTTGTTATTGATAGTCTTATTGATGATGTATAAATAAAAAGTTTTAGATTTCAATAGTATAATCAAATCTTCCTAAAATTATTGCTCAAAGTTTTTTCGTAGTAATAATAAAAAAAAATGTGAAAATCATTTTGGGATAGAGAGGGAGTATTTGTGTGTAATTAGCGTGTGCTTGATTTGATTATGTGAGTATTTGTTTTCTTTTGAAAGCGGACAATTGGTGGAACGCAGTTCTTTACTCCTATGGGATGTGGGTTAATGACCTTTTTATGTGCTTGCTAAATAATACTACGAAAGAAATTTGAGCAGTAAGTTGAATACGATTAAATTATCGGAATTAAAATGAAACAAATAACCCGAGTACCCAGCTCGGTGATGTAGGAAGGTTAGCGGATCGTATCGACGAAGTTGCGGCAGGATTTTGCAGTTTGGTCGTCCGGGCTCAGAATGACTATTATGAGTACTTTTCGGAAAGGGAATTTCACCACGAACAAGACACATGGCTTTTCCATGATGTACGATGATCCAAGTCCGTTTAGGACTCGAAAACAACCTTTTTCTTTTTAAAACAATTATTTTTATTTTCGGATTTTATTTCCTTATTTCGTTTGGTTTAGGGTTTTCGTTTGGATACCGCTAGAGGGTGAAGCTTATCATCTTCGAAGTTCGTGTTCTTGCTTGTTCATGATCAAGCTTCAAAGTCTCCACCAAGATCAAAGGTTGAAATTCAAAGGCATCAAGGGTTAGTATTCTAGTATTCATATTGTATGTATTTGATATAATCATATGAACGGATCTACGGCTTTGGGTTTCATGAAAATTTTAAATGCTTAATTCCGCTGCGCATGTTACTACGAAAGCCAACAGACTTTCCATAAACTGAAATTGACCTTGCGATCGAATTTCTCAATTTCGTACTTTCCTGCCATCGTTACAATAAGCAATACAAGATCCACAAACCGGAGCTCTAGATACCAATTGTAAGGATTTAGGTCCCAACACAATTGCTAGATTGATAAAGATGAAAGCACAAAATAACAAAATAGCAAGAACGAAACAAAATTGAAAAATAGATGAACACAAGAGATTTTACGTGGTTCACCAACTTGGCTATGTCCACGGGCGACGGAGAATCAATTCACTATAACAATTAAGAGTACAAGGAGAAACAAGGTGAAAACCAATCACACAATCTCACAATCTCTCAATATAGTGAAACCATAGCTTTTCTATCTCTCTCTGACTCAAGGATATGACGGCACAAAAGACTTATACAAGGTTTTTATTATTTACCCTAAAAACAGTCGTTTCAGCCCAGCTCGTCATTGTGGGCGAGCGCCCAGAACCCAAGTGGGCGACTGCCCACTGTTGGAATAGAGATCCTCAAAGAAACGAAGAGAAGAAAAATCTGCGTCGGAGCGAGCGGGCGCCTGGTCTTGATCAGAAGGAACTGGCTTTTGGCTAGAGGTAAGCGGGCGCTCGGTGCCCAGCGAGCGGGCGCTCGGTGCCGGGACGGGAATTCGCAGCAGTACAGTATTTTTTGAGTTTTTCTCTTATGTTTAGGTTTAGGTCTTATTCTAGGGTGCCTATATAAGCAATGTTCCGCCCCCATACTCATTGTAACTCAGATTTAATATATTATAGTGCAAGATCCTGGCTTGGTAGTGCCCCCAGACGTAGTCAAACATATTGACTAACTGGGTAAACAATTTCTTGTGTCTTTTCTCTGCTTTATTTTCTTGTGCTTGTTTGTGGTGCTATTATTTTCTTGGGATATTGCTTGGGTGTTGGAGGGTCAATTCCACAACAACTGGTATCAAAGCTCTGGTTTATCGTTCCGGGTTATAGGGCGATTAGGATTTGTTCCAACAATCAAGAATAGGCAAGGATAAACAAGCGGTGGAGAAATTCGATGGGTCTGACTACGGGTTTTGGAGGATGCAAATAGAGGATCTCTTGTACAACAAAGATCTCTATAAGCCTCTAAAGGGAGTCAAGCCGGAAGGAGAAAAGAAGGAAGATTGAGATCTCATGGATCGGAAAGCCCTAGGGGTGGTCAGATCTACTTTGTCAAAGTAGATCGCGAAGACTACCAAGAAGGCAAAAACCACAAAGGAGCTATTGGATTATTTTACTGAGAGATTTGAAACTCCATCTACTGCAAACAAGGTTGATTTGATACGCAAGATGGGTAGTCTCAAGATGCAAGAGGGAGGATCCTTAGCTAAACACATCGATGAGTTTATGGATGTTATAGACTCATTGACTGCGTTGGATATTACGTTTGATGATGAGGTTCATGCGTGTTTGTTGCTAGCGTCTTTACCAGGAAGTTGGAGCGGAACGGTGACATCGATCAATGCTTCAGCGGGTAAGAACAAATTGAAGTATGATGATGTTAAAGACTTTCTGTTGGGCGAGGAAAATCGTATGAAGAAGTTGGGGACATCGTCTACTTGGGGATCGGCCTTAGCTACTACTAGCAGGGGAAGGCCGGGTACTAGCAATAAAGAGAGAACTGAATCAAGGGAAAACGTAGTGGGTGGTAAGGGCAAGGCTATGGAGATCATAGACAAATCAAGGGTCGCGAAAGGATCGGTTCAATGCTATCATTGTAAGGAGTTAGGACACTACAAGAAGGATTGTCCCATGCAAAGGGATAAATCAGCGAATGTGATAATCGAAGGTAAAGATGTACTGGTTCTAAGTATTAGTAGTGCGCTAGAATCATGGGTGCTGGATTCGGGGGCATCATTCCACTCATGCGGGCATGCAAATGAGATGGAAAATTATACTTTCGGTGATTTCGATAAGGTCTATCTGGCGGATGGCGAGCCTTTGGAAATCAAGGGGAAGGGGGATGTCAGAATAGGAGCATCATACGGGAAGGTCTTACATCTACACGGGGTCAGACACATTCCGGGTTTGAAAAAGAACCTGCTATCAGTTGGGCAGTTGGATGAAGAAGGTTACAAGATAACTTTTGGCTGCAAGAACTGGGTTATTACCAAGGAGGATTCTGAGATCGCTCGTGGTAATAAAGAGGGGGCATTGTATTTGGCGAATAACACCAAGGATAGTATCGCAGTGGCGTCAGCCAAGGGTGATACGGATTTGTGGCACTGTCGATTGGGTCACATGAGTGAGAAGGGGATGAAGGTACTTTGCTCAAAGGGAAGACTACCGGGTTTGAAGAGAGTCGACGTGGGGATCTGCGAAGATTGTATGTTTGGCAAACAGGCGAGGAGTAATTTCTCGAGGACAGGTAGGGCTTTGAGGGAAGCAAAGTTGTATTTGGTCCACACGGATTTGTGGGGGACGGCCCCGGTAACTTCTCTGGGTGGTGCGTCTTATTACATGTCGTTTATTGATGATTCGACAAGGAAAGTCTGGGTTTATTTCTTGAAACACAAAGATGAGGCATTCGAGGTGTTTAAGAAATGGAAGGCTTTGGTGGAGAATCAGACGGGACTTAAGCTTAAATGCTTGAGATCAGATAATGGTGGGGAGTATGAGCTCGGAGAGTTCAAGGAATATTGTGCAGCGAATGGCATTCGCATGGAGAAGACTCCAAAGGGAACACCACAACACAATGGGGTTACAGAGAGGATGAACAGGATATTGAACGAGCGGGCTAGAAGTATGAGGTTGAAGTGTGGACTTCTGAAGACGTTCTGGGCATATGCGGTTGACACGGCGGCTTTCTTGATCAATAAGGGACCATCGGTACCATTGGGGAATGAAATTCCAGAGGAAGCATGGAGTGGCAAGCAGGTAAATCTGTCTTTTCTTTGCATATTTGGCTGTGTTTCATATGTTCATATAGACTCTGCTGATAGAACTAAATTAGATTCTAAATCTGTTAAGTATACGTTTATTGGTTATGGCGGGGATGACTTCGGGTATAAGTTTTGGGATGACCAAAATCATAAGGTTATTAGTATTCGGGATGTTGTATTCAATGAACGTGTATTGTACAATGACAGAAAGGGGGCATCTGAAGGGGTTAGTTCGGAACCAGAATTTGTTGAGGTGGATATTCCAAACTCGGGTGGGAGCAGGACAGTTCATGATGACCAAGGTCAGGGGGTCACTGAAGATGAACCACATACTCCAGAACCGGATATTCCGCTGTGCAGATCCAGCAGGTTGCGTGGATCTCCTGATAGATATTCTCCTTCGAATTACTATTTGTTGTTAACAGATAGTGGTGAACCGGAGTATTATGCGGAGGTTGTTCGTAGTGCACTTTGTGATAAGTGGAAAGCTGCGATGGATGATGAGATGGACTCATTGAGGGCCAACAAAACTTGGGAGTTGATTAAACTACTAAAGGGGAAGAAGGCATTGCATAACAAGTGGGTTTATAGGATCATGGAGGAAGCAAACGGCAGTAAGCGTTACAAGGCAAGGTTGGTTGTAAAAGGGTTTCAGCAAAAGTATGGTATTGACTACACCGAGGTTTTCACTCCTGTTGTGAAGATGACCACTATCAGAATGGTTCTGGGGATAGTAGTGGCAGATAACTTGTTGCTGGAACAGATGGATGTAAAGACGGCCTTTCTTCATGGGGATTTGGAGGAAGAAATTTACATGGTACAACCAGAGGGTTACTTGTCTAAGGGTAGCGAGGAACTGGTTTGCAGATTGACTAAGAGCTTGTATGGCCTTAAACAAGCTCCTAGGCAGTGGTACAGAAAGTTTGATGGATTCATGCATGACATTGATTTTATCAGATGTGAGGCGGATCATTGTTGCTACTTCAAGAACACGGACAACGGGTACATAATCTTGCTGTTATATGTGGATGACATGCTAATAGCGAGCTCTAGCAGTAGAGAGGTAAACAGATTGAAGGCTTAGTTGTCAGAACGGTTCGAGATGAAGGATTTGGGGGAGGCCAGAAAAATCTTGGGCATGCGGATTGACCGGGATAGGGAGTCGGGTAAGTTGGTTCTTTCACAAGCAGAATACGTTGAGAAAGTCTTGGCAAGGACTCACCTAAGGGCAAGGAGGAGCGTGACAAGATGGAAAGGACTCCATATGCTTCGGCAGTGGGGAGTCTAATGTATGCAATGGTGTGTACAAGGCCCGACATTGCACATGCGGTGGGAGTAGTCAGCCGGTACATGGGCAATCCAGGGAAGCAACATTGGGAAGCGGTTAAATGGATCCTTCGTTACTTAAAGGGTACTACTGGTAAGTCTCTATGTTTCTCAAGCAAGGATGTCGTGTTAGCGGGTTATGTTGATGCGGATTTGGCATCAAGCGATTTAGACAAGAGGAGAAGTACTACGGGTTATGTTTTCACATTGGGTGGTACGGTAATCTCCTGGGTTTCTAAATTGCAGAAGATCGTGGCTCAGTCGACTGCAGAAGCAGAATATGTGGCAGTGACAGAGGCAAACAAAGAGATGGTATGGTTGCAGAACTTCTTGGGTGAACTTGGGAAGACGCGAAGTGGTAATGCTATCTACAGTGACAGTCAGAGTGCAATTCAGTTGGCTAGGAATCCGGCGTTTCATTCTAGGACGAAACACATTGAGCTGAGGTTTCACTACATTAGGCATCTCTTGGAGAGGAAGATCTTAAGGCTGGAGAAGATTTTGGGATCGGAGAACCCGGCTGACATGTTGACCAAGGTGGTAAACCTTGAAAAGTTGAAGCTATGCATAGCTTCAATTGGGCTTGGAGAATAGGAGAGGAGAAAGGCACTACCATGATCGAGGTGAGCACTAGGAAGACACCAAGGATGAGTTAAAGATGGATACGGGGCTAATATACGCGGTTGATCTCTAGGTGGGAGATTGTTGGAATAGAGATCCTCAAAGAAACGAAGAGAAGAAAAATCTGCGTCGGAGCGAGCGGGCGCCTGGTCTGCACCAGGCGGGCGCCTGGTCTTGATCAGAAGGAACTGGCTTTTGGCGAGAGGTAAGCGGGCACTCGGTACCCAGCGAGCGGGCGCTCGGTGCCGGGACGGGAATTCGCAGCAGTGCAGTATTTTTCGGGTTTTTCTCTTATGTTTAGGTTTAGTTCTTATTCTAGGGTGCCTATATAAGCAATGTTTTGTAACTCAGATTTAACATATTATAGTGCAAGATCCTGGCTTGGTAGTGCCCCCAGACGTAGTCAAACATATTGACGAACTGGGTAAACAATTTCTTGTGTCTTTTCTCTGCTTTATTTTCTTGTGCTTGTTTGTGGTGCTATTATTTTCTTGGGATATTGCTTGGGTGTTGGAGGGTCAATTCCACAACACCCACAATATCAGAATGTCGGACCTTTGGAACAGCAATGTGGGCGAGCGCCCAGATCAATAGTGGGCGAGCGCCCAAAGCCCTGTCTGCGTTTTCCTGCCCAAAAACAATTGAGAGTCACCCAACATGTTCAAATGGGGCAAACATAAAATTGCTATATCTCCTGTTCTACGTTTTGAGAAACAAGTTGAGAAAGACGAACCGGTCGTGATGCTTACTAAAATTACCTAGAGTCATCACTTTATCGAACTCGTAGTTAAAATCTTAAAAATTGAGCACCTAAACCTTAATGTGGCCAAAACGGAATTAAGCATTAATATGTATGCATCTTTGCCACTGAATGTATAAAAAGTGAATGTTTTCTTGATGTCCCTTAGAATGAATTTTGGATATTTTTGCCACTAAATTGTGGTCATCATTCACGTTTGCTTTATGTCGACCGAGTCATTTTCCACACATGATTCCTGTTAGTTTATTTATGTATTGCTATTAATGACTATTAACTTTTTAAGTATTCTAATTATGTTTGACGAAATGGTGAACTTAAGTGTTATTCTAACCCGCTCACAGCTACGTCTCTGGTAAAAAAAGGGGGAGGGGGCATTGTTCTATTTCTTTATGCGTTACGAATATTTCAGTCGACCCCAATTCAACAACATCCTTAAATCCCACATTGAACGACAATAATTCCTCTTGATGAGCCAACATCACCTGGCAATGGCATTTTTTCACGCCCCTAAAGTAGCCATAACAGAGTCTAGTAATATTATTCGTTTGTGTAAAAACTAGTTGTTGCCAAAACCATTTTTCTTCATGTTGTTAGCTATAGCACATCGTGAATAAATTGGCCATAACTGAATTTGGTAATATTATTCGTTCGTGTAAAACTTGTTGCTATAAAACTCATTTTTCTTTATGTGTTTTAGTTAGGCACGAACAAAACAACAAAATGTTTATCTCAAGTTGGACATCAATTTATAGTAATCCGCCAATTTGAGAGACTCTAACATTTATGGAGTGCCATCAGACTTCAACTTTCTTAATCCATTACCTTAGAGGTTCAAAAAATTATACATATTTAACCTTTGAAATTAAAAAGAATTTTTTTTTGGTGGGGAAGCGAAAGATGTATAATACTCACACTTCCCATACTAAGGGACTCACAACAAAAACCCTCTATCTATTCAGTGTGCATGTTAGGTGCGCTAGTATATGTTAGGTCCTAACTTAATGTTTTGGTGAATATTGATCATTTAACTAACGGGTTAAAGTTAAATGGTATAAATTGTCAATAGAGAAAATTGCAAAAGTTACTCAAGACCTCCTCCAATATACCTTACCCTTTCAACAGTGATTTTCACCATCTACCGAGGCTGTAAAATATTCGATATTAGATTCAATGGAAAGCTAATTTAATGATGTACCAGAGTATGCAATCGGACATTGCATTGGAGCTTTTAATGAAAAGATATATGGGAACTTCTAAAATAGAGCATAAATGAAGAAGGGTGTAAAGTGTAATATTTATCACCAACTTGGAGCTAATATGAAGTCTCTACGAAGTGAAGATTTTCCTCATAGCATTCATTGTCACAAGTTGGCAAAGTCAAATAGAAATAAGCATTGCTGAATGTGGAAGAAATAAATGAAGACCAAACTTTTGAAGATGAACATGACCAGGCAACGGCTACTTCACCCCTTTCCTATAAATGGAATCCAATCCCTCCCTTTCTCAGCGTGTTTCCACACCAAATACCCCTCCCTTTTATTGTCTCAGTGTGTGCAATAAAAACCATGCACACACAAATATTGAGATACAACACGCCTCACCATTACACTTCACAATTTATCCACTAGTGTATTAATTGAATCACTATATCCCAACCTCCCCTAGTGAGTAATATACACCAATTGCCACATTACCCTTTAACCCTTCACACTTAACCCCTCACCCTTTTTACCCTACCAATCAACCCAATTAAACTTTGCAACTATTAAGGGGGAACACCGACGAGCCAAAGAATCGCTTCCATCCGACAACCCTAGTGTCAATTCAAGGAATAACTACATTGATATTCACACTTGTGATTTTTATTTTCTTTTTCGCTTTGGAAGAAGCAACCTTAATTGATGAGTCAATTAAGTAGAGGGGGTTCGAGGAACTTACCTTATCAATTCTTGTAACTCTTGTAGAAGAGAATATTATAGTGAATTGATCTCACTTGTCAGGGACAGTAGGGGTGGATGTAGGAGATGTGTTTGGCCTCCGAACCACTTGAAAAAATCTCGCCTCTTGTCTCTTTTTATTTCTTTTCATGAACTTTAATTTTCAATTTCATTTATATTTTTTTCTCTAATATATTATTGCTTGATCACATAGACAAGATAAAATTGACAAAGATATTAGGAATATATATATATATGTTAGACAACTACTATAAGGCTTAAGAAAATATCAATTCTGCTGCGCATATTTCTCTATCTTTTTGGCCTTAAGAGGGTTTTAATGAAAAACCGGGACCTTTCAGTATATACTCCCTCTATTCCAAAATAATTGTCGCTTTTGGTCAATCAGATATAACTTGTGACTTTGTTTTGTGCACCTAACATTGCTCCGCGAGTATGTTTTGAGGGAAACTAGTTTCTCCATATGTTATAAAAAGTCCATTTTTTAATATTAGTATTACCCTTAAACCCTAAACCTTAAACTCTATAAAAACAGGATTTTTAATAACTTATGAAAAAACTAGTTTTCCTCAAAATCTTTTGTTGCTCGAATGATTTTTATGTGCACTTCCAGATATTATTACCGTATGCTACTTTCTATGTGAATGATCCTACCAGGTACAAGATGCTTGAAAACAGACGTGGATTGGACACTTTTTGATCTAGGGCACTAGATAATGTAGTACAACGATCACCCAGCCTGACTAATAAAGGAGTTCTAGAAGGCATAATTCCACAAGGACCCAAGGCCCAGATAAAAAAGCTATAAAAACCCAGCCCATATGATTATGTCTACCTATCTCCTAAGTCCAGATCAGAATTCCATCAAAACTCAATGGCCCTTTGACTCAGTCAACATTAATCTCTAAATGCCAAAACTACCCCTCCACCTAATAAAACCCTCACCACCCTCACCACTCTGCCTAATTTTTATCAAAGACTCTATCTCTAGAAAACACACACACACACACAATCTCTATTTTCTCTCTCTCTGCTCCTCACCTCCCCCGTCGCTGGTGACCTCACTCCCAAAATTGAAAATCCTCTTCGTCCCCATTTCACACCCACGCTTCTACTTGCTACACACACTCACTCACCTACTTCTCCCCTATATAACCTTTACCTGCTCCCCCACCCACACTCTTCAATTTCAATCAATTTAATCCTAAAAAAAAAAAAAAAAAAAAAAAAACTCGAATTCAATCCCTTCCCCCCCCCCACCATGTCCATGGATTCTGCGACGGACATCATCGCCCCCTTCATCATGAAAACATATCAGATAGTCAACGATCCGGTCACCGACAATCTCATTCGTTGGGGACGAGCCAACAACAGCTTCATCGTCGTCGAACCTTTAGATTTTTCTCATAGATTACTTCCTGTTTATTTCAAACACAACAATTTCTCTAGCTTTGTTCATCAGCTCAATACTTATGTAAGCAGATTTTTTTTCATTTCAATTGTGTTTTTGTTTTTAATTTAATCTAATTTCAGTTACCGAAATTTTGATTTTTATTTTGGGACTTTTTGTGATTGATTTAGGGATTTCGAAAAGTGGATCCGGATAGATGGGAATTTGCGAACAAGTGGTTTTTGAGAGGTCAAATTATGTTACCGGAACAGATCTTATACGTTAGTTATAAGAGTTTGACTGACATTTGACCAAATAATATTATTTATTTTTTTAATAAGTTTGAAAAATTTGACTCTTATACTTTAATTATAAGAGTAGAACTTGTCTTATACGTCAGTTATAAGAGTTTGACCGGATTTGACAAAAATATTAATTATTTTTTTTATTAAAAGTTGGAAAAAGTGAGATTTGTGTGACTCTTATACTTTAATTATAAGAGTAGAATGGGTCTTATACGTTAGTTATAAGAGTCTGACCGGATTTGACTAAAAAATATTATTTATTTTTTTTATTAAAAGTTGGAAAAAGTGAAAAAAATTGACTCTTATACTCTAATGATAAGAGTAGAACTTGTCTTATACGTTGGTTATAAGAGTTTGACCGGATTTGACCAAAAATATATATTTTTTTTTTATTAAAATTTGGAAAAAGTGAAATAAATTGACTCTTATACTCTAATTATAAGAGGTCAACGGGTCTTATACGTCATTTATAAGATTTTGACCGGATTTGACCAAAAAAATATTATTTTTCTTTTATTAAAAGTTGAAAAAAGTGAAAAAAAAAATGATTCTTATACTCTAATTATAAGTGTAGAACAGGTCTTATATGTTAGTTAAAAGAGTTTGACCAGATTTGACAAAAAACTATTATTATTTTTTATTAAAAGTTGGAAAAAGTTAAAACATTTGACTCTTATACTCATATTATAAGAGTAGAGCAGGTCTTATGCGTTAGTTATAAGAGTTTGACTAACATTTGACCAAAAAATATTATTTATTTTCTTATTAAAAGTTGGAAAAAACTAAAAACTGACTCTTATACTTTAATTATAAGAGCAGAGCATGTCTTATACATAAGTTATAAGAGTTTGACCATATTTGACCAAAAGATATTATTTATTATTTTATTAAAAGTTGGAAAAAGGGAAAAAAATTGACTCTTATACTCTAATTATAAGAGTTAAGTTAAACTGGTCTTATATGTCACTTATAAGAGTTTGACCGGATTTGACCAAAAAATATTAATTATTTTTTAATTAAAAGAATGAAAAAATGAAAAAAAAAAAAAAGACTCTTATACTCTAAGTATAAGAGTTGAACTTGTCCTATACGTCAGTTATGAAAGTTTGACCGGATTTGACCAAATAATTTTTTTTATTATTATTAAAAGTTGGAAAATGTGAAAAAAATGACTCTTATACTCTAATTATAAGAGTTGAACTAGTCTTATACGTCACTTATAAGAGTTTGACCGATTTGACCAAAAAAATATTAATTATTTTTTAATTAAAAGAATGAAAAAATAAAAAAAAATGACTCTTATACTCTAATTATAAGAGTTAAACTTGTCTTATACGTCAATTATGAGAGTTTGACCGGATTTGACCAAATAATATTATTTATTTTTTTATTAAAAGTAGGAAAATGTGAAAAATAAATGACTCTTATACTCTAATTATAAGAGTGGAACTGGTCTTATACGTCAGTAATGAGAGTTTGACCGGATTTGACCAAAAAATATTAATTATTTTTTAATTAAAAGAATGAAAAAATGAAAAAAAAATGACTCTTATACTCTAAATATATGAGTTGAACTTGTCTTATACGTCAGTTATGAGAGTTTGACCAGATTTGACTAAATAATATTATTTTTTTTTTTTTATTAAAAGTTGCAAAATGTGAAGAAAAAAATGACTCTTATGCTCTAATTATAAGAGTGGAACTGGTCTTATACGTCAGTAATGAGAGTTTGACCGGATTTGACCAAAAAATATTATTTATTTTTTAATTAAAAGTTGGAAAATGTGAAAAAAATGACTCTTATACTCTAATTATTATAAGAGTTGAACTTGTCTTATACGTCAGTTATGAGAGTTTGACCGGATTTGACCAACAAATATTATATATTTTTTTATTAAAAGTTGGAAAAGTGAAAAAAAATGACTCTTATATTCAAATTACAAGAGTAGAACTGGTCTTACACATAATTTATAAGAGTTTGACCGGATTTGACCAAATAATATTACTTATTTTTTTTATTAAAAGTTGGAAAAAGTGAAAAAAAAAATGTTTCTTATACTTTAATTATAAGAGTGGAACAGATCTTATACGTCACTTATAAGAGTTTGACCGGATTTGACCAAAAAATATTATTTATTTTTGAATTAAAAGTTCGAAAAAGTAAAAAAAAAATATATATGACTTTTATACTCTAATTATAAGAGTGGAACTTGTCTTATACGTCAGTTATGAGAGTTTGACCGGATTTGACCAAAAAATATTATTTATTTTTTTATTAAAAGTTGGAAAATGTGAAAAAAAAAGACTCTTATACTCTAATTATAAGAGTTGAACTTGTCTTATATGTTAGTTATAAGAGTTTGACCGGATTTGACAAAATAATATTATTAATTTTTTTTAATTAATAGTTGGATATGTGAAAAAGAGTGACTCTTATATTCAAATTATAAGAGTAGAACTGGGCTGAGGGATCCGGGCCGGAATGTGGGCATGATTGGTGAGGCAGGAGTGGGCTGGGATGTGGGCTTGGGTAGTGAAGGTATTTTTGTCCTTTAACTAGCTCTGGGTTTATATGAAATTTTCATATCAGCTTGGGTTCTTATGGGTTTATGATCTGGTTCAGGGGGCCTAAGGTCCAAAGCTCAAGGCATAATTCCACAAGGACCTAAGGCCCAGATCAAAAAGCTATAAAAACCCAGCTCATATGATTAAGTCCACCTATCCCCTAAGTCCAGATCAGAATTCCATCAAAACTCAATGGCCCTTTGACTCAGTCAATATTAATCTCTAAATGCCAAAACTACCCCCACCTAATAAAACCCTCACCACTCTGCCTAATTTTTATCAAAGACTCTCTCTCTCTCTAGAAAACACACACACACACACAATCTATATTTTCTCTCTCTCTCTCTCTCTCTCTCTCTGCTACTCACCTCCCCCGTCGCTGGTGACGTCACTCCCAAAATTGAAAATCCTCTTCGTCCCCATTTCACACCCACGCTTGCACTTGCTACACACACTCACTCACCTACTTCTCCCCTATATAACCTTTACCTGCTGCCCCCCCCCCCCCACACTCTTCAATTTCAATCAGTTTAATCCTTCAAAAAAAAAAAACGCGAATTCAATCCCTTCCCCCCACCATGTCCATGGATTCTGCGACGGACATCATCGCCCACTTCGTCATGAAAATATACCAGATAGTCAACGATCCGGTCACCGACAATCTCATTCGTTGGGGACGAGCCAACAACAGCTTCATCGTCGTCGAACCTTTAGATTTTTCTCATAGATTACTTCCTGTTTATTTCAAACACAACAATTTCCCTAGCTTTGTTCATCAGCTCAATAATTATGTAAGCAGATTTTTTTATTTCAATTGTGTTTTTGTTTTTAATTTAATCAAATTTCAGTTACCGGAATTTAGATTTTTATTTTGGGACTTTTTGTGATTGATTTAGGGATTTCGAAAAGTGGATCCGGATAGATGGGAATTTGCGAACGAGTGGTTTTTGAGAGGTCAAATTATGTTACCGGAACAGATCTTATACGTTAGTTATAAGAGTTTGACTGACATTTGACCAAATAATATTATTTATTTTTTTAATAAGTTTGAAAAATTTGACTCTTATACTTTAATTATAAGAGTAGAACTTGTCTTATACGTCAGTTATAAGAGTTTGACCGGATTTGACAAAAATATTAATTATTTTTTTTTATTAAAAGTTGGAAAAAGTAAGATTTGTGTGACTCTTATACTTTAATTATAAGAGTAGAATGGGTCTTATACGTTATTTATAAGAGTCTGACCGGATTTGATTAAAAAATATTATTTATTTTTTTTATTAAAAGTTGGAAAAAGTGAAAAAAAAATTGACTCTTATACTCTAATGATAAGAGTAGAACTTGTCTTATACGTTGGTTATAAGAGTTTGACCGGATTTGACCAAAAATATTATTATTTTTTTATTAAAAGTTAGAAAAAGTGAAAAAAATTGACTCTTATACTCTAATGATAAAAGTAGAACTTGACTTGTACGTTGGTTATAAGAGTTTGACCGGATTTGACCAAAAATATTATTTATTTTTTTATTAAAAGTTGGAAAAAGTGAAATAAATTGACTCTTATACTCTAATTATAAGAGGTCAACAGGTCTTATACGTCACTTATTAGAGTTTGACCGATTTGACCAAAAAAATATTAATTACTTTTTAATTAAAAGAATTAAAAAATGAAAAAAAAATGACTCTTATACTCTAATTATAAGAGTTAAACTTGTCTTATACGTCAATTATGAGAGTTTGACCGGATTTGACCAAATAATATTATTTATTTTTTTATTAAAAGTAGGAAAATGTGAAAAAAAAAATGACTCTTATACTCTAATTATAAGAGTGGAACTGGTCTTATACGTCAGTAATGAGAGTTTGACCGGATTTGACAAAAAAATATTAATTATTTTTTAATTAAAAGAATGAAAAAAAAAATGACACTTATACTCTAAATATATGAGTTGAACTTGTCTTATACGTCAGTTATGAGATTTTGACCGGATTTGACAAAATAATATTATTTATTTTTTTTATTAAAAGTTGGAAAATGTGAAGAAAAAAATGATTCTTATACTCTAATTATAAGAGTGGAACTGGTCTTATACGTCAGTAATGAGAGTTTGACCGGATTTGACCAAAAAATATTATTTATTTTTTAATTAAAAGTTGGAAAATGTGAAAAAATGACTCTTATACTCTAATTATAAGAGTTGAACTTGTCTTATACGTCAGTTATGAGAGTTTGACCGGATTTGACCAAAAAATATTATTTATTTTTTTTATTAAAAGTTGGAAAAGTGAAAAAAAAAATGACTCTTATATTCAAATTATAAGAGTAGAACTGGTCTTATACATAATTTTTAAGAGTTTGACCGGATTTGACCAAATAATATTATTTATTTTTTTATTAAAAGTTGGAAAAAGTGAAAAAAAAACATGATTCTTATACTTTAATTATAAGAGTGGAACTGGTCTTATACGTCACTTATAAGAGTTTGACCGGATTTGACCAAAAAATATTATTTATTTTTTTATTGAAAGTTGGAAAATGTGAAAAAAAATACTCTTATACTCTAATTATAAGAGTTGAACTTGTCTTATACGTTAGGTATAAGAGTTTGACCGGATTTGACAAAATAATATTATTAAATTTTTTTTATTAATAGTTGGATATGTGAAAAAAAGTGACTCTTATATTCAAATTATAAGAGTAGAACTGGGCTGAGGGATCCGGGCCGGAATGTGAGCATGATTGGTGAGGCAGGAGTGGGCTGGGATGTGGGCTTGGGTAGTGAGGGTATTTTTGTCCTTTAACTAGCTCTGGGTTTATATGAAATTTTCATATCAGCTTGGGTTCTTATGGGTTTATGATCTGGTTCAGGGGGCCTAGGGTCCAAAGCTCAAGGCATAATTCCACAAGGACCCAAGGCCCAGATCAAAAAGCTATAAAAACCCAGCTCATATGATTAAATCCACCTATCCCCTAAGTCCAGATCAGAATTCCATCAAAACTCAATGGCCCTTTGACTCAGTCAATATTAATCTCTAAATGCCAAAACTACCCCCACCTAATAAAACCCTCACCACTCTGCCTAATTTTTATCAAAGACTCTCTCTCTCTCTAGAAAACACACACACACACAATCTATATATTCTCTCTCTCTCTCTCTCTCTCTCTCTCTGCTCCTCACCTCCCCCGTCGCTGGTGACGTCACTCCCAAAATTGAAAATCCTCTTCATCCCCATTTCACACCCACGCTTGCACTTGCTATACACACTCACTCACCTACTTCTCCCCTATATAACCTTTACCTGCTACCCCCCCCCCCAACACTCTTCAATTTCAATCAATTTAATCCTTTAAAAAAAAAAATACTCGAATTCAATCCCTTCCCCCCACCATGTCCATGGATTCTGCGACGGACATCATCGCCCCCTTCGTCATGAAAACATACCAGATAGTCAACGATCCGGTCACCGACAATCTCATTCGTTGGGGACGAGCCAACAACAGCTTCATCGTCGTCGAACCTTTAGATTTTTCTCATAGATTACTTCCTGTTTATTTCAAACACAACAATTTCCCTAGCTTTGTTCGTCAGCTCAATAATTATGTAAGCAGATTTTTTCATTTCAATTGTGTTTTTGTTTTTAATTTAATCTAATTTCAGTTACCGGAATTTAGATTTTTATTTTGGGACTTTTTGTGATTGATTTAGGGATTTCGAAAAGTGGATCCGGATAGATGGGAATTTGCGAACGAGTGGTTTTTAAGAGGTCAAATTATGTTACCGGAACAGATCTTATACGTTAGTTATAAGAGTTTGACTGACATTTGACCAAATAATATATTTATTTTTTTAATAAGTTTGAAAAATTTGACTCTTATACTGTAATTATAAGAGTAGAACTTGTCTTATACGTCAGTTATAAGAGTTTGACCGGATTTGACAAAAATATTAATTATTTTTTATTAAAAGTTGGAAAAAGTGCGATTTTTGTGACTCTTATACTTTAATTATAAGAGTAGAATGGGTCTTATACGTTAGTTATAAGAGTCTGACCGGATTTGACTAAAAAATATTTTTTTTATTAAAAGTTGGAAAAAGTGAAAAAAATTGACTCTTATACTCTAATGATAAGAGTAGAACTTGTCTTGTACTCTTGTCTTGTACGTTGGTTATAAGAGTTTGACCGGATTTGACCAAAAATATTATTTATTTTTTTTATTAAAAGTTGGAAAAAGTGAAATAAATTGACTCTTATACTCTAATTATAAGAGGTCAACAGGTCTTATACGTCATTTATAAGATTTTGACCGGATTTGACCAAAAAAATATTATTTTCCTTTTATTAAAAGTTGAAAAAAGTGAAAAAAAATGATTCTTATACTCTAATTATAAGTGTAGAACCGGTCTTATATGTTAGTTAAAAGAGTTTGACCGGATTTGACAAAAAACTTATATTATTTTTTATTAAAAGTTGGAAAAAGTTAAAACATTTGAGTCTTATACTCTAATTATAAGAGTAGAGCAGGTCTTATACGTTAGTTATAAGAGTTTGACTAACATTTGACCAAAAAATATTATTTATTTTCTTATTAAAAGTTGGAAAAAATTAAAAACTGACTCTTATACTTTAATTATGAGAGCAGAGCATGTCTTATACATAAGTTATAAGAGTTTGACCATATTTGACCAAAAAATATTATTTATTTTTTATTAAAAGTTGGAAAAAGGGAAAAAATTGACTCTTATACTCTAATTATAAGAGTTAAGTTAAACTGGTCTTATATGTCCCTTATAAGAGTTTGAAAGGATTTGACCAAAAAATATTAATTATTTTTTAATTAAAAGAATGAAAAAATGAAAAAAAAAATGACTCTTATACTCTAATTATAAGAGTTGAACTTGTCCTATACGTCAGTTATGAGAGTTTGACCGGATTTGACCAAATAATTTTTTTTTATTATTAAAAGTTGGAAAATGTGAAAAAATGACTCTTATACTCTAATTATAAGAGTTGAACTAGTCTTATACGTCACTTATAAGAGTTTGACCGATTTGACCAAAAAAATATTAATTATTTTTTAATTAAAAGAATGAAAAAATGAGAAAAAAATGACTCTTATACTCTAATTATAAGAGTTGAACTTGTCTTAGACGTCAGTTATGAGAGTTTGACCGGATTTGACCAAATAATATTATTTATTTTTTTATTAAAAGTAGGAAAATGTTAAAAAAAATGACTCTTATACTCTAATTATAAGAGTGGAACTGGTCTTATACGTCAGTAATGAGAGTTTGACCGGATTTGACCAAAAAATATTAATTATTTTTTAATTAAAAGAATGAAAAAATGAAAAAAAATGACTCTTATACTCTAAATATATGAGTTGAACTTGTCTTATAGTCAGTTATGAGAGTTTGACCGGATTTGACAAAATAATATTATTTATTTATTTTTATTAAAAGTTGGAAAATGTGAAAAAAATGAGTCTTATACTCTAATTATAAGAGTGGAACTGGTCTTATACGTCAGTAATGAGAGTTTGACCGGATTTGACGAAAAAATATTATTTATTTTTTAATTAAAAGTTGGAAAATGTGAAAAAAATGACTCTTATACTCTAATTATAAGAATTGAACTTGTCTTATACGTCAGTTATGAGAGTTTGACCGGATTTGACCAAAAAAAAAATTTTTTTTATTAAAAGTTCGAAAAGTGAAAATAATGACTCTTATATTCAAATTATAAGAGTAGAACTGGTCTTATACATAATTTATAAGAGTTTGACCGGATTTGACCAAATAATATTATTTATTTTTTAATTAAAAGTTGGAAAAAGTGAAAAAAAAATGATTCTTATACTTTTATTATACGAGTGGAACTGGTCTTATACGTCACTTATAAGAGTTTGACCGGATTTGACAAAAAAATATTATTTATTTTTGAAGTAAAAGTTGGAAAAAGTAAAAAAAATGACTTTTATACTCTAATTATAAGAGTGGAACTTGTCTTATACGTCAGTTATGAGAGTTTGACCGGATTTGACTAAAAAATATTATTTATTTTTTTATTAAAAGTTGGAAAATGTGAAAAAAAAGACTCTTATACTCTAATTATAAGAGTTGAACTTGTCTTATATGTTAGTTATAAGAGTTTGACCGGATTTGACAAAATAATTTTATTATTATTTTTTTATTAATAGTTGGATAAGTGAAAAAAAAATGACTCTTATATTCAAATTATAAGAGTAGAACTGGGCTGAGGGATCCCGGCCGGAATGTGGGCATGATTGGTGAGGCAGGAGTGGGCTGGGATGTGGGCTTGGGTAGTTAGGGTATTTTTGTCCTTTAACTAGCTCTGGGTTTATATGGAATTTTCATCTCAGCTTGGGTTCTTATGGGTTTATGATCTGGTTCAGGGGGCCTAAGGTCCAAAGCTCGTTCTACAAAAGAAAATTTAGAAAAAAAAAAGCTTTTTTTAATTGGGACGGAGAGATCACGCAGGCTGACCAGAAACAGATTTTGCAAAAAAAAAATAATAATAAAAAAATAATACTACCTCTGTCCCGCTTTAAAGTTCTTAGTTTTCTTTTTGGTCTGTCCCAATTTAAAGTTCTTACTTTACTTTAATACATAAAATGGACCATGGGACCCACCTGTCATTCTCACAACAAAAACTCCCTACCCACTTTCTCTTTCTTACATTACTTTTCACACTCACAACATTACTTTGTCTTAATCTCCGTGCGTGCAAAGTCAAACTAAAACTAAGAACGTTAAATCGGGACGGAGGGAGTAATAATAACAGTACTATTTTATTGGGACCTTTAATTTCCATGAAATTACAATGTACCCATTATTATTTTTTACCGTTAAGCACAAGAGGTTTAGAGAAAGTACTAACCTACGGTCACAATGAAAAATTGTGTACCTGAGAGAATTTGAGGCAATGCCAAAAATAGCTTCACTCCTCAATCATCATTTGCATGATATATTTTCTTCACCACACATCCAGAAAAAAAAAAAAAAAAAAAAGAGAGAGAAATTTAAAATGTCAAAGAATTTACACTTTAATTTTCAGATTTAAATTAAGCATTTCAATTCCTTTTCAGCTAAATTGTTTAATGACAATGCCATTGAGGGCTCTGCTTTTGCTTCTTGTTCTTGTAAATTTGCCTAATAATGGCCGCGCCGACAACAAGGTTGATCAAATATGGAAAGGGCATAGGTCTCCTATAAGTGCTGTAATGAAAATAAAGCACAGTAGACCCAAGTTCAGCCCTGGTCCATGGAAGAATGCTCATGCTACTTTCTATGGAGGCTCCGATGGTTCCGGGTCAATGGGTACATTGCTAACACTTCCTATTAATTTTTTCATAGTCTTTGTTACTTGGATAATTTGTTTTGTTTGAAAAAAAATTCTAAAAAGGCAATACTTTGGAATGTTGCGGACATGTAAAGGAAATCATGCACTTACATAATTTTGTGGAGTATACTCCCTCAGTCTCAAGATAAATGTCGTTTTGAGCATTGACACAATTCTTACGAAAAACAATTAATGCCTGTGAAAAAGTCTCATATACCTGCATGCATCAGCAATTAGTAGCTACCGTTGTTCCAAGTCCATCTCATTGCACAACTGTGTTGTACAGGACATCACCTTGAATGTTTTTTTATTGTTGCGCGGAAGGTGTTTTATATATGTATGACATATCAAAACATATTCTATGTAATAAGTTATTAGCCATCAACTATGAGGGTCGACAGACAAATATTCCTATATTTTTTAACAATGTGCAGGTGGGGCTTGTGGATATGAAAACCTAATAGAAGAAGGATATGGGCTAATGACAGCAGCTCTAAGCCAAGCAATGTTCAACAATGGCCAAACATGTGGAGCTTGTTTTGAAATAAAATGTGTTAACGATAAGCAATGGTGCAAACCTGGCCAGCCATCTCTATTTGTAACGGCAACAAACCTCTGCCCACCAAATTACAATCAGCCAAGCGACAATGGAGGGTGGTGTAATCCCCCAAATGAGCATTTTGATATTGATCAACCTGCTTTTCTACAAATTGCTGAATACAAATCCGGCATTATTCCCGTTCAGTATCGAAGGTATTGTATATATGTATAATTTCACTTTTTTTCTTAGTCCCTAACTACATTTGAATATTCTCTCGAAAAAAAAAATACATTTGAATATGCAAATTTTATTTTGAGGGACATTCTGAATTTGAATACTTTTTATACAATTAAATGGCAAACATGCACAATTATTCTTGTTAACCACTTTCCACCAGACATATAGTTTAGCAACTATAAAGAGATTAAAGAAAAACAAATTGCTAAAAAACATTTAGGGACAAAGTTTTATCCATATAAGACATTCATTTAGCAACTTTTTTTTTTTTGGGAAATTGACATTTATTTAAAGACAAAGGTAGTAATCATGAGGATAATAAGATTTTAGATCAGTTATTGATTAAATTCAATTGAGTTGGCAATAATGTTTATAGTATGAAACTATTTGGAACTGATGGAGTATATCTTTTCCCATCATAATATGATATATTCTTTTTCTTGTTGAAATACTCTCTCCATCTAAAACATTTAGTCTTGTTTTGACTTTTTTTGTTCAAATTCATCAATCTGGAAAAAAAAAAAAAAAAACTATGACACATAAGTATTATGAAATTAAAAATTTATTATTGATACTAGTATTTATAATAGTGAATCTATTGTTCGATGATTTGCTTTTTACTAGGTTAACTTATTGAAAACATATTCTTAACTAAATGTGTTACATTGTTTTGGCAGGGTTCCATGCAGAAAGCAAGGAGGAATTCGATTTACAATAACTGGAAATCCATACTTCACATTAGTGTTAGTATGGAATGTAGGAGGTGCTGGAGACGTTACGAGTGTTCGGGTGAAGGGAGATAAGGTAAAATGGACGTCGATGAAACGAAATTGGGGTCAAAAATGGGAGACTAATGCTGTATTGGTCGGGCAATCAATTACTTTTAGGGTTAGGGCTAGCGATGGTAGAACATCTACTTCATGGCATGTTGTCCCTAACAACTGGCAATTTGGACAAACCTTTGAAGGAAAAAATTTCAAGTAGAATCATATAGCTGTATAGTATCCGTCTCGGAATGAATATTTATGTTTGTTCTTACTGCGAAATCCAACAATTAATTTATGTATTTATTTTGGGACGGAATCTAACCGAAGGATATTACTCTTTACTTTTGTAATTTTGTTTTCTGTAAGTACTTGTTTCTATATATCATAACTTTATGCGGTTCATAAACCTCTAGAGAGAAGTTTACACACTGAAATAAAGATTGTTATTATGTGTTCAAAGATCACCAAAGGTTTTCAACAAGTTTAACTTTAGGACAAATAATTCAATGCGTCAATTGCTAACAATTGTAAAATTTGGTCATCATTCGACTTTGCTGAAGGACCTTGCGACCGTGGAGCAGCTGGTCATGGTTGCGTTCGTATTAGGTTTCTGGGTAGTGAAAGTCAGAAGTCTTGCAGCTATTCCGGCAGGGGTAAAGAAAGAAGAGAAAGAACTGGGAGTTGGCGCCTACATAACTGCTTGCTTGCTTACCAAGCCATCCTGGCAAGCTCCTCCAGTTCGATTATGATTCTTGACTTGACTTATTATAAAAACAAATCACTATCAAAATGAAAGACGATCGATTATCTACCCAAGAAGATATAGAGTCCCACATACGAGAAAAGGTCACAAATAGAGTTAAGCCAAGTAACATTGCAAAGGCATAATGATAGCAGGGTCGGGATATCCCCGCCCTCCGAACCGGACGTGAGGGTCTCCCCTCATCCGGCTCTCTGCAGGGGAATCTCCACTCTTTTGGCACAAGACGCAGGTCGGAATGGCGCTGGATGGAAGCCAGATTGAAAAATCTATCCACGCGGGAAAATCATCACTCTTTAGACAGAAGTAAATTTGACGTGAATAGAGGGGCACCAAACACATTCTAGAATATTCGCCCCAAAGACCTTTATACTTCCTCAAGCGGCGGAATACTCAATGCGGAATTAGGACCTCCAAATGCCACTTCTTCCCGTCGCATCCGTCTTCAGGACGATCTAGTCACAGGTTTTCACTTCTCAGTGAGTGAAAGATTTGTCCCCGGGTCTACGTTGAAAGCTTCTATAGTAGAACTCATTCGAGAGGGATTGGTGGTCTTAAGAATGGTTCGGGTAGGGGAAGGGATCTTTTTTCTGCAACGGAAAAAAACGGAGCAGATTTGACTCGGCACAACCTAACGATACATCCAATACCAATGATCTGTACCTAGAATGCGTTGCTAGATCTCTGCTCTATAAAGCTATACAGGCAACAAATAGTGGAAGTGTTCCAAACTCGATACAAAGACAACATCGAGTGGATCACTACTAAGAAGGACTTGGAGAGCACTTTTCAAAAGGAGAATGAAACGTTTGTTGACTTCACTGAGAGGTGGAGGGAAAAAATGTCATATTAATGTACAAAGAAATAACTCCTATGAATCTTAAAACAAAAATCATCACAGCAATCCATGTGTGTTAAAGTTGGATTTATTGGGTACAGTTTGCTTACCTCGTGTTCAGCAATAAGCTTCAACTTGGCCTCCGCGATGTCTCTAGTGATTCAATAATAGAGTCGGTTGTCGGTTGCATTAAGAGTTTTTTGAGTCTTTTTTCTCTTTCTCTTCCTGCACAACACAAACATTAAATTAAATTCCCCATAGACTAATGTTGACCAGGTCTAAATCTCAAGTTGAATCATCTGAACAACTGAGAGATACTATACATCCGCCCCAAAACGAATGTCCAAACTAATCAAAGTTGCTCTTGATCTCATTCATTTTGGGACAAAGCGAGTACAACTTACTATAATATGTATCTGAATTCAGAAAGGAAAAAAATATTCAGCAGCAAATGGGAGGTGATACCTCGATGAAAAATGGTTAAGGTGTACAATTCCAGCGAGGCAAGGATCGATCATTAGCGTTCTGCTATCATAAGATAGATAAATGCATTGATAAAAGCAGAATAAGATGTACAAATTCAGGGTCTTTTTTTATTAGAATGTATATATGCAATTCCATGGTAACCATGCATCAGATATGTTCTACGATTTCTAATATTAATAACATGATTACAGGTTCCTTTTTAGGCCTATATGTTAATGTAATTGGATTATTTGATTAGTTTAGTGGAATTCTCCATCCATAAGATACCAGAAAGAGAAGGAAGAAATGGAGCTTTCTTCCACGGAAAAGTATAGAGACTACGATGCATAAAAAAACTGACCTCCCACTTGTTCCTTTTAGTTTAGGTTAAAAAAAAAATGCAGGAAGGCTAAAAATGGATTTTCTACGAGCTCCAGTACTTCTTCTAGTTCTAGGAAACTAAACCAAAAGGCAAGCACAAGATTTATAATCAAAAAAATGTTAATACACAAATGCCACCCGACAAAGAGTTATATACAATCTTTTGGCTAGGAGTTTCAAACTGAGAATCAAAAATTATATACCAAAGATATATTTCAGAATAGTAATATGTATGAAGACAACAAATTTCAACAAATACTTGTACTTGTTGAAATTTGTTAAATATTTGGTGAGAGGAGAGAGCAAGCCCCAATAACACTCGCAAAAGTAAATCATTGCTCTCTTAACGGTTTCAATTCATCTACTATAACCTTCATCATCGCTTTTAGAAACCACCACATACTATGCAACTATACGCAGATTATATGATTTTCAATAGTGTCTAGAGGAGAAAAGGGTGTACTATTCTGATACGTAGTGAAGATATAAAATAAAGTAAAAGTTCAATTACATATGAAACGACATTAAAATGTGAGACAGTTTGAAAAGAGAAGGAGTACGTGTTAGTTAACAGCTAAAAGGGAAAATATGAGAGGAAATACAGAACTGCGATAAGGAATACATTCTCCAGCGTAGAAGCAGAACATACAAAAGCTAATTCTTCGAAATATTATGAATTGGGTATAAATGCAAATAAATGATTTACTGCAGTTAGAAAATAAAGAGAGAAGACAAAAAAAAAAAAAAAAAAAAGGAGACCATACCTTTTATATATGCACCAAGATTGTAGTAATTGGGCGATGTTTGATTAATCAATATCCAAATGATCATTTGATTCCTTGCTTAGTTCCAGATCCTCGCCATCACTCTCATAAATCAATCTTATTCCACATCTCACCTCATAGTATTTCATATACTCACGCTTGGAGTCATGACAGACGAAGAAAACATCCACCTCATCACCCCCTTCCATGTTGAACCCATCTCTAGAACATGACACATAATGGAACCACATAACGTCTTCGGGACCACGATCAACGGCAAGAGATTCTAGCTGCCCATCAGGATTGCGTGGATGATAAGTAGCAGTACCCTTGGTTTTATTGATTAATATTTGCCTAATAAGGATATTATTTGGATTACGAATCACTGCACATACAATCCATCCTCTAATTTCCTCGCCTACATCTGGAGGAACTATAAATGGCAGGCCTGATCCAATGCCCTGAAATTGGAAGTAACTGGGAACCTCACTACCAGGAAGAAAGAGAGCAAATTCAGGATGTCCTGGGTACAACCGGAGGATATTTCTAATGAAATTATTATCATCGAATTGGGCACAACAGTTAAAAAGCATCCATGGTACTTTCCCTAGTTGTGATACTGCAGATAGAGTATCTAAAGATTCGCAGTTGGTTGCACCGAGGAACCTTAGATTGTTTGGAAGATTTGGAAGTGCTTTTAGTTTAGGACAATAGTTCAAATGAAGAAACTTGAGATTCTGAAGGTTGCTGAAGCTAGAGGGGAGGGTACTAAACTTGTTCCCTTCAAGATTCACTTCAAATAATGAATTTAGACTGCCAAGTTCGTTGGGAACATGTGACATGTTGCAATCTGCTAACTCTAAAACTTGTAAGGAACTTAATCCATGTATTGAAGCCAATGAGATTGGTACGCTTTTCTGAGGTCTTGCAAATATTAGTTGTTGAAACATAGAAGAAAGTTTTCCTTTAAATCTCGCTTGCTTATATAGTCTTGTGTTGCCAGAGAGATCAAGAAGTTGGAGAGATGTTAACATTGAGATGCTGGATGGGATATTTCTAAGGTTTTTGCAGTTGGCCATATTCAAGACGAGTAGTTTGTCAAGACAACCAATAGATTTGTGCACCTCGACTAAGTCTGTACAATCATGAAGCAAGAGCTCCTCGAGGCTTTTCAGTCCAGAAAAGTCATGAGTTTTGGTCAAATACCGTGAATGACTGAGGTTGAGGAATCTCAATTTATCCAATCTCTGCAACAAAGGCAAGCAAGTCATCTTCAAGATTAATTTTAATCAAATCGATGTTTGAATATGAAAAATACATACCTTGGGTCCTTTCCAAATCTGCTTCAATTTGCTGTGCTGCAAGTCAATAGCAACTATATTCTCCATATACAGATCAGCAGGTATACTTGGGAGGGGAAACCGATGCCAACAAAGCCATTTCAGCTTTCTGGTAGTAGCTACATAAGTACCTCTTAGGTGACTAATATGATTGAGATGAAGCAATCTCAAATTACGCATGTTTTCAAAAGCCACCGCATTAATCTCTTCATCATTTAACTCAGGCAACTCTAAACAGAGTCCTTCAATTGCTTTTGTTCCCTAGTCAGATCGCAACAAAAATATGGTTATTAGGAAAAAAAAACATATTGTGAGAAGTAAAGTACATGAAGGATTGAAGGCTCTTACTGTGCAATCTCTCAGTACTTGAAGTACTTCTTTGTTCCCCCTCAATCTGCTGCGTTCCCCAGGCTCCTTTAAAGATTCTTGGCAGACAATTTCTCTAGCCATGTCTCTCAGCAAATTATGCACCCTCAGAAAGTTGTACCTGTCAACTCTTACTAGGCACCGGCGAACTAGTTCCGCAATTCCAATTTCTGGAAAGCATTCCGAGTCTTTGAGCACCTTGACTGTAAAATATTTGTCCCATCCAATGAAGAAAAACACAATATCCAAAAGTAGTTCTTGATCTTTCTTATCAAGTGAGTCGAAGCTAATTTTCAGCTTTCCTTGAATATCGTCATGAGGATGTTTTCTCAACTTTTCTAAACCATCATTCCATTCAGCTATGCTTCTACCAAAGAAAAACGAACCAAAAACTTCAAGAGCTAGAGGAAGACCTTCAGCATAAGCCACTACTTTCCTTGATAGCTCCCAAAAAGTTTTTTTAGGATGATCAGATTTGAAGGCATGCAAACTAAAGAGTTTAAGAGACTCGGCCTTATTCAACTCCGCTGGTGAATAAACTGAATTCACTTGAAGAGAAGTTAAGCATGAGATGTTTCTTGTTGTTATGATTATCTTACTTCCTTTCCGAAACAAATCACGGTTAACAGATAGCATTTTCAATTGTTGGACATGATCAACATCATCAAGAATAAGAAGAATCCTTCGCCAACACAATTTCTGTCTCATTACTTCGATTCCTTGATGATAATTATCCAAATTATGGGTTTCACTCATTAGGATATTGGAAAGAAGCTGTTTCTGCATGGTAACAATTCCATGGGCTGTCTTGCATGTTTCTTTGATATCCGCAAGAAAACTACCTGCTTCAAACTTGTTACGTATGGAGTTGAATAAAGCTTTAGCAATTGTAGTCTTGCCTAATCCACCAACACCCCAAATAGCAATTATACGGACATCATCAGATTCCAACTTTAACATTGTTTTAAGTTCTTGCACATGGAAGTCTATGCCAACTGGGTGGTCAGATACGTCTGTATACAGTCGATCTAATCTATTTGTGACTTCGTCAACAACCAAGTTAATGAGCTTTGCTTCATCCCTGTCCTAAGAATTCAAGAAAAAAAAATTAATATATTGCTTCATAGAGTCCCTTTTGCCTTTTTACCCAAACAATCTTTGGTGTATGTACTGGCCACCGGAACCACCAAGTCATCCATCCTTTTCTCTATGTTTTCCTTGTTATAAAATTAGAAAGTCACATGTTGATAATAATTAGTTTGAATCCATCATTTGCAATAAGTTACTCCAATTGTTACTCATTTATTTATTCGAGACTTAGCTAAAGCTCGATTCATATATAAGTCCACTTCCAAAAATGGCAAAAAAATCTTTACTATTCCTCCCACTCATTCTCTCTCCTACTTTACTTTTATACTCACAACACCAATCAACTTACTAGTCCCTCCCACTCATTCTCTCTCCTACTTTTACTTTTATACTCACAACACTTACATCACTTCCACCATTTCTTAATCTCCGTGTAAATGGGATGGTGGACATATACTATGGTACGGGAGGAGTATTTATTTTTGTAATATCATACTCCATTTAGTTTCTTAGGCTTGGATGTAAGCGCCAGCACGACTCTTTTGGGGCTCAATCTGAGAAATAGTTTGTTGTATCATTCTCTATTTAAAAAAAATAATAATCTGATGACACAACAAATGAGATAGAGCATGCAACAGCTCTCAGCAGTATGAGTCAACTCGGGTCTTGTGAGCTGAGTTTGATTTGAGATAAGCTCGTAAACCAAAGAGGCTCATAATTCGATTAAGAGACTCACTCAACATTCAACATCTGGCCGTCAATGTGATCAAGTGCATCCTACCTTCAAATTACCCTACATTATATTAAGCATCAAGCAAATGCGCCAAAAAAAACCTTACTCACAAAATGATTTAGGGTCCGATCAAGCAAATGCGCCAAAAGCAACCTTACTCACAAAATGATTTAGGGTCCGATAAGCTGTAACGATTATTAAACTGGTATCGCAAATGAGTTTAATCTAAAAATAAACTTAATTGAATCACATTTAGGAAACCAAAACAGAGGTATAACGATTATTATCGTAAACTTGAAATTAATTGAATTCAAAGGAGGTGAAATTACCGGTCGACCAAATTTTGTAAATGCCAGCCAGACGAATTGGCAGCCTCAGTCAAAGTTTCCCTCCATCGCGCCACCGTCTCCGTCGAAGAAGACGAACGATTCTCGTGCTTTTGAAACGCTTCGGCGTAGCACCCACCTTGTCTTCTGACGTCCGTTGGACTGACGTCGTAGAAAATAGGGAGAACAATTTGATTGAAGTCTCTTCTGTACTCCATGATCTTCACAAGTTCGTCCAAACACCATTCTGACGCCGCATAGTTTTTCGAAAATACGACAATGGAGACTCTGGAATTGGCAATGGCTAAGGGAAGTTGGGAGCGAATATCTTCCCCTTTGTGAAGCTTGATGTCGTCTCGGAAAGTTGAAAATCCTTGCCGATTTGGAGCGGCGAGTAGGTGGCTGGTAAGGTGCTGCGTGTATCGGCGCCGCTGAAACTCAAAAACACGTCATAAAGCGACGGTGGTGGAAAGGCCGACGAGGAAGCCATTGTTATACGTACAGCTGTATTTAGAGCTCAATTATTGTTGGTAATTTCTCTGGGTATCATGACTTGCTTTTATGATGATGGACGCGCATTTTTCAACCAAATTCAGTTTCATTTCCTCCCCAGCAGTAGAGTAGACAAGGTGTTGAATGAGGAAGAAATTTGTATGACCCACTTTCATCATTCAAAATGTGGTACCACCCGTCACATGGAGTTCCAAAATAAATATTTTATTTAAATATTTAAATCTACTACGATTTGACCTAAATTTCATGATTTTTATAAAATTTAATATTTCATAATTTTTATAAAATTTAATATTTTTTACACGGCATTAAAAATATAAGTAATAACATGTATTTGTTCCGGTGACAGTGTGAAATCAATTAAAAGTTAAAATTAATTACTGTTGGAAATATGCCTTTGAACCAAACGGTATTCTATTTATTTAACAGTATGTCCACAATGAAATTGAATAATTCCTAGAGCTTGAATCGGAAAAGGAAGATTGACAACCGGGAAGTGTTAATAGCACGGGCGTGCAAGGAAGATTTCGGCAGCAAGCGGGTGCATGGGCGGTCGAGCTAAGATGGGCGACCATGCTTGCAGGGTACAAGCATCCTATTTGACTTGGAGCTGGAGACACACCCGTCCAAGATCAAGTGCACGACAATACCGGCCAAATTTGGGCTGGGCCGCAAGGTTGTGGTTTTAGTCAGTTGTTTTATGGTTGTTATTGGAACAAGGATTGAAGACTTGTTTAAGAATGAGAATTGTGTTTCCTTACGAGAATAGAGTTGCTTTTTTCTAAAAAAATAAGATTCCTTATTACTTTGGGATTTAGGTATTTATGACTATAAATAGTACCCTCTCCCCCTAGAATAATTAAATTGTAAACTAGAACTAGAAAGTAATTCAAGAAGTTCGAAATCTTGATTTTAGATGTAGGGTTTGCATAATCATGAGTTATTGTGATCCGTAATTCGTACAACTAAATTGGAGAGATTCGTACATGTGATTGCCAGTTGATAGTATATATTCTCCCTCCGTCCGTGGATGTAGCCAAGTTGGTGAACCACGTAAATTCTTGTGTTCTTGTGTTTTATATTATTTCATGTTTTTGCCATCGTTCTTGATTTTGCTCTAATAATTGGCATCAGAGCTTGTTGGTTTAGAGATCTGGGGATTCCACTGCAGAAGAAGATGGGTAAAGGATATGATTCGTCATTTGACAAGTTTAACAGGAGTATTTTTTTTATTCTCTGGCAGGTCAAGATGAAAGCCTTGTTGAGGGAAAAGGGTTTGAAGGCTCCAGTAGCTGCTGAGATTAAGAGTCAGAAAAATCCTAAGGGCAAAACAGTAGCCGTTCCAACAGGTGCTACTCCGGCGGGAGAACCAGAGGTTTCAGAAAATGACAACAAGGCATCAAAGAAGGAAGCAGCAAATCTGATCGATCAAAATGAGAGGTCTCACTCTAAAATCATTAGGTGTCTAAATGATGAAGTTCTAGTTGATGTTCATATTGTGATTCATGTTGTGTTTCGTGATTGTTGTTTGAAGATTTGTTCTTGATGAAATCATTAACCAACAAACTATTCGTAAAGCAAAAGTTGTACGCTCTGCGAATGGTTGAAGGTACGCCTATTAGGGATCACCTAGATAGGTTTACTTCTATATTACATGATTTGCGTAATATAGATGCTAAGATTAATGGCTAATTTTAGCTCTACTTTATCTTTTGTTTGCTTTTGCAGGTAATCAGTTGAGACAAAGGGGTTTTTACCCATCAGAGTACCGCATATCTTCCACCACATTTAATGCAAGTGATCACGCATTTAATGCTCCTCACCGATCCGCTAAAGATTCAAATTATCCAACCCCTTCTCCAAGTCGAGACTCAACCACTCTCTGCAAGTATAAATAGAGGACTTAGAGCATTAAAGAAGGTTGGTGCATTGAAGAGAGTTAAAGAGAGAACTGTTTGAAGCATTCATTGAAGCTCAAACATTCAAGTCCAAAAAATCATTAGATACTCCCTCCGTCACATACTTATCGCTACTTATTTCCATTTTGAATTTCCCATACTTATTTAACTTATTTTCTCTCTCCTACTCACTCACAATATTTACTTTTCTAACATATTTTCTTAATCCCCGTGCACTCCCATTTAGTAGCAATAAGTATGGGACGGAGGGAGTATTCATTTGGAGTACATTGATTGAGTTTTTACACACACACACACACAGACCTAAGTGAGATAAGTTTCTGTTTATAGAACTTGCCGCTTAAATACACTTGGTCATTACTTGTATCATAATCCATCAATGATCCCTAGATTGTAGGTCTTTGTAACCGACAAAGCCGTGCTTGTAATAAACCAGGGAAATCTGATAGTCCACTTAACCCAAATCCAAGCTCTGACCAAACTTGGTAGATGACGTAGCAGCATTTACGCCGTGAACCTCTCTAAATACTCGTGTCGTTGTGTTTGCTTACGTATTACTTTACCTTGCCGGTTAGAACTCTATCACCGGCAAACATTGTTCTTTTTATCGACGCATTGATATTTCCCTACACCAAAGGACTTGTAACTGAATTGAACTTTTAGAAAACTATTTGTGTTAAAACCAACATTTTCTTACCGATTTTGTGTGAGATAAATCATAGTCACATCTTCTCCGCTGCGCTTGCTGATAATAATACTTGCTTGCGGATTAGTTATTTAGGATTTTCAAGTGTTTTCTTAGGAAAAGTATTTAGGCTATTCACCCCACTTTAGCTTGTTTTCATACCAATTGAGCTTTACAACACATTCAAATGATATACTTTCGGGCTTATTTCTTGTTACATTCTTGAGTTATTTGGTTTTCTAATGGTGTTTGTAAAGTGTCTTGTGATACAGAGTAAAAAGGAAATAATTATGTGTTTTTGATCTTAAAGAGAACAAAAGAGGGAGACCGCACCCCCAGCTTGCAGAAAGCCACGAAGCCCTTAGACGAGTTCGGTACCCGCATAGAGAAGGCCACCACACCCTGTCTACAAAAAAAATGGAAAAACTCCCAAATGTAGTGGGCGACCGCACCCTAACCCAGGGCGGCCGTACATCCCTTGTATCAACCAATTTTCAGTTTCCTTTTCAGACAAGGATTTAGATTTTTTTCCTTATTTTTTTGTATTGTTTTACCCTACTATATATGTATAACTTCAGCCACTATTATTTTCCTATGCATTATTCAAGATTCAAGGTTGTACTCAAGAACTAGAGGTTTTTAATATTCAAGCATAATTTTTAGGTTTATGAAATTATTTTATATTTCTTGTGATGTTTGATATGAGTATGATAGCTAAGTCTTTATATTTGCAGATTGATAGTAACAATACTAGATCTCAATGCTACAATTCTTATTTCATAATTCAATTTCATTCTTGAATGATAAAATAATCTTCAATTATTTTAGGGTTCAATGATGCAGGGAAAGAATTATGATAAGTTAGGATTTAATTTTAATTAATTTTATTTGCTATTTCATTATTATTTTCGAAATTAAATTTTAGTAGGTAGTATTTATAGTATTAGAAGTAGATTAGGACTTTATTTTGATATTTTAGGAGTCTAATAGGTTACCATATAGATTAGGCTTATTTTGAAAATGTTTTGACTTGTTTTCCAAATCTTAGGAAACCATATATAATTGGGTTAATTGCAATTTGGTTCCTGACTTTTTCAAAAATTTGCAATGTTGATGCCGTGTTTTCAATTTCGCCAATTGGTATACTCACTTTGTCATTTTGTTGCAATCCGACTACAAAAGTAACTGGGTGTTATTTTTTAACAAATATTATGTCATATGACTAGCATATGACTTTTAAGATGTTTTTGAAGCTACACATATCCGATTGGTATGATTCTTTTTTTTAAACATAAGCTAATATTTAAATCTACAACTTATATTTTTTGACAATTTTTTTGGTGAACTAATTATATTATATTAATTTGAAATTTAAATAAATGAAAATATTTAAAAAATAGAGGACATGGGAAAAATAATCTGAAAAAATTACTACTTTCCACCATAATATACCTTCTTTCCTAACGTTTGCTTTCCTCTACCCCTCCGCCATGTTCCCGCATCACCCCTTCCACATACACTCTTCCTCTGATTCATCATTTTCATCATCTCCCTTTTTTTTCCTATCAAAAATTTTTATGAACTGATAATCTACATATAAAATTTGCTTCATATGAAATATATTTGGGGCTAACACATTTTTTATGATTATTATTTCACCAGTTTTTTTTTTAATATTTAAAATTAAGATTTAATATAAACTAATATAATCACCCGAAAAAATTCCAAAAAAATATATATTGTAAATTTAAATATTAGTTTCAATTTAAAAAAAAAAGAATCTTATCAATCGGATACGTGTAGCTCCAAAAATATATTAAACATCCCTTAAAACATCATGTGCTAGTCACATGACATAAAATCTGTTAGAAAACTAACACTTAGTTACTTTTGTAAATGGATTGCAAAAAATGACAAAGTGAGTATACCGATTGGCGAAATTGAAAAGACAGCATCAATATTGCAAATTTTGGACAAAGTCAGGAACCAAATTGCAATTAACCCTATATAATTAGGGACATGTTTAATTCCGAAAATTAGTTTATTGATGAATAAAAGTTGATTGAGCGTTGCTCTTTTTAATTCGAAAGTTGAATTCTTTCCTTTCGTCCAATTCTCGGTAATCGTGCGTGATTCAACGTTGATTGAAGACCTGTTACTGGTTATCGTGCGCGATACAACAGTAATAGATTTTATCAAGTCTTCCGCAACGTCAGTTGGTATTCTGAGCCGAAACCAGGGAATTTTTTCTAGGTTGAGGTAGTTTGTTATCAATTTTATTTTTATTTATTCCAAAAAGAAATCCATAAAATGTTTGATCTATCATCACCTTTCATCGAATCTGCAAGTTCTGATCAATTTGTTGACTGGTAAAAACCTCCAGTTTTTGACAAATGTAATTGCGAGATTTGCCAATTAATGACATCACAATCGATTGGTTCGGAAACAATTGGCCTTGAAGTCCCACAAGATGACTTGATATGGAATTTTGAAGCTTTCAAATTTTTTCATTCGTATGAAGATCCGTTTGATGTCTATATCTTCCGTTCTTCAGTTTCATGGATTGTTCAAAAATCAATTATCAATCACTTGGTATCAACTCAATGGAGTGATTGAATGGATATTATGATGAGTGGTACCAAGTTTAAAGTTCGTAACCGGTATGAAGAAAAATTTCAAGATGCGTGCCTTCAAACAAAACTCAAAATTCGAGGGCGAATTTTCTTCAAGCGGAGGAGAATGATGTAGGGAAAGAATTATGATAAGTTAGGATTTAATTTTAATTATTTTTATTTATTATTTCATTATTATTTTTGAAATTAAATTTTAGTAGGTAGTATTTATAGTATCAGAAGTAGATTAGGACTTTATTTTAATATTTTAGGAGTCTAATAGGTTACCATATATATTAGGCTTATTTTGAGAATATTTTGACTTGTTTTCCAAGTCCTAGGAACCCTATATAATTAGGGACGTGTTTAATTCCGAAAATTAGTTTATCGATGAATAAAAGTTGATTGAGCGTTGCTCTTTTTAATTCGAAAGTTGAATTCTTTCCTTTCGTCGAATTCTCAGTAATCGTGCGCGATTCAATGTGTATTGAAGATCCGTTAACGGATCTTCAATACACATTGAAGATCAAAGTGTTCCGCTACGTCAGTTCAAGTATATGTTAAGATATATCTTGGCCTTAAGATTTTAGGGCATCAATTTAGACTTTAACTTTGGTGATCGATACGGTGACCCCTATTTTACTAATTGGATCCAATTGAGGACGTAACTGAACTCAAACGATTTTATGTTTATATATTCTTAAACATTTAATGAATTATTTGCTTGTTATATGCACGTAACTGAAACTTTAAAAAAAGAAGAATAATTGGATTGCAAATCGCACACAAAACCGTCACAATCCATAGTCTAGCGAATGAAATCTAATATGAGATCGATGATTTCATTGATAGTATAGCATTGAGTGAAAGCATTGTGAATCTCAATCCGTGAATCCCTTTTATCATTATGAGTAAAATCTTGTCTTTAGTATGCGATCACTAATATTAGTTTACTATTCTTAGTTTAGTTAATAAAGAAAAAAACCCACATATTTACTTTTCTATTTTTAGTTACATTTTTGTTTCCCATCAAGTTCCCCGCAAATTCGACCCTTGCTAGCGCATATTTAGTGATAACTAGTGCGGTTGCTAGGTCATTTAATTAGTGCGATATTTTATCCATCACTGATCCACCACAACTTTGGAACGATCAAAAAACAAACTTTTACTTGTTCGTTACGCCCTTTCTTAAAATGATAATCTCACTTTTTAGTGATTAATTTGATTAATTTTTACGAATATTTAGTAAAAAGTATTTTTTTTCTAATAAAATTATAAATAAAAAAAAATTAAAATTTTATTGGGATAGTAACCACAAAAGAGTGAAGTTCAATTTCATTGGAATAGTTAAATTCATTGAAATAAGAAACTAAAACCCATCAAATATTAAAATAATCCATAAAATTGGCCTTTTAAAGGAACACTAAAGATTGGATAAATCATAAGGGGTGAAAATACATTTTTCTAAACTATTTTTAACTTAATAACTGGAGGAAAGTTTAAATTGCAATAAATATCTTGGTAGAAGTTTTTTTATGAAATTTATTTAGGTCGAAGGTTTAAATTGCAATGGAAAAATTTATACTCACTCTGTCTCTAAATGAATGTCTATTTTATTTTCAAGAAATTTTTGTCTCAAAATAAATGTCTATATTTGGAAAAAAAATCTCCTAAATATTTTTTTACCATTCAACAAGAATATTACTCCCTCCGTCTCAAAATAATCTTCACAATTTTTTCGCCGTTACTGCGAAAGAACTTTGGGCAATGATTTTAAGTTGATTTAATTATCCTAATAAAAATCTAAAACTTGTTATTGATAGTATTGTTGATGGTGTGGCAATAACAAGTTTTATATTTTCATTAGGATAATTAAATCGAAGTAAAATTATTGCTCAAAGATCTTTCGTAGTAACGGTGAAAAAAGTGTGAAGATCATTTTGGGACGGAGGGAGTATGAAATCTTGCATTTAACTGTATAAACAGTAGAGATTTTCAAAACATTTCTTATTATAGATTTGTGCAGGCAAACATAACTTGCACATTCAATACAAAAATTTTGATGCCTAAAAAGCATTTCACTTATCAAACTAAAGTACCAGTAGGTCCAGTACAAAACAAATCTCACACCGAAGACTTCGAATGCCCACTCTTATAAAAGAGAAAATTTTGGGGCAAACTAGTTCATTCATAAGTTATAAAAAGTGGCAAATAAACTCGTCGTATTGATCAAGCTCACTGACATCAATATTACAACAAAGAATGAAATAAATAATCGTAATCTACATGACCCAATCATAATGGCTGCCATTCCTAGTGTGAAAGAATATTAGGCAACTGGAATTATTGTATAAATACAATCATATGTCATCAAACATTATGTTAAGATATGAGTATATGACTGGAATTATTGTATTATAAAGATATTAAGATCTCAAGCAGAAGAAATATAGAGCAAGTATTTTTGAATCAAAAGTTAAAACACAATTGTCGAATAAAGCGTTTTACCTGGCTGGCTGGCTAACATGGATAATTTTATTGTCTTCGCAGTGCACCCAGGTTGGCAAGGTAAAGCCAGAAAAGGATCCTCTGTTTCAAGGTATCAACGACGTCAAGATTGAGTTTCTTTTCCTATTTATTTGACTTGATATGGAACCCTTGAGGAGTGTCTCGGCGGTTAACCCTGGGACTTCAGAAAGCTTGATTTCTCGGGCTGGATCCCTTCCCACCAGAAAACCAAAACCAACTAACATTTAAAATAATAGAAAATTGTCTGCAATATTACAACGTCTACCAAAAATACCTCACCTGGATTATATACGAAGTTCTAACGCTGTCTGACTGTATCAACCTGTAATTGCCCTCATAAAGTAGTTATTATGCTGCCAATATTGCTCAAATTACATTGCACAAGCTCCATCCTACGCACATGCTCCTAAAAAGTGTAAGAGAAAATTACCACCTAATCCCTCATCCTAAGTGAATTTACCACCTAGTCCAAGCTAATATTTTTGTTTACCATCAAGTCCAAGCCAATATTTCGTTTACCACCTAGTCCTTTAAAGTTATTAAATCCCGAAAATACCCACCTATATATAAAACCCTACCCCTCCTCTTTCACAAACACGCACACACACTGAGCCCTTCCTTACCTCTGATGAGCCCTCACCCTCCGACCACCCTTCCCATCGCCCATCTCCGGCCATCCTACTTCGTCTCCAACCGTCTTCTTCCCCTGAGCCAAGGACAACAACAAATCCGGCAACCCTCTTCTATTTTTCTGCAGATCTGGCTCACCTCTGGCCTCTCTTGAACGCCGGCCTCCCTTTCTTCAACTCCGACCAACAGATTTGGAACAAATCTCAAATCGAACAACTCCGGTAACCCCCTCCCTTTCCACCGTCGGCGACCTTTCCCTTCACCTGCGGCGACTCACTTCCCTCCCACCTCCGGTATTGCACGAAATGCAAGGTATTGTTTCTCCATTGTTGAGGATTGCTGGAAGAAGGTAGTTTGTCACTTGTTTGATTCGTTTATGTTAAGAGTTTTCTTGGAAATTTCTTTCAAGCTAAGAGAAGTTTTGCATCTCACTTTGGAGTATGAACTGCACATTTTGGTTAATGTTATGTTGAAGTTTGGGAGATAGTATTTGAATTCTGAAGTGAAATAACATAGTCAAACCTTACTTGAGTTTTGTTTGCAGAATGTCAAACTTGAATTCATTCCTAGCTTAATGTCAATTTGAGCTTCTTTTATTTTTCTTTTAGCTTTTTTGGGTGAATGAATGGCAATTCGATACTCCCTCCGTCCCATATTAATCTATAAAGCCAAGCAAAATTGTCTAATACATAAAAATTAAGTTTCCTAAATATAAAATTAAAAATTGTTATTGATTCACCATTAATAATATACTCATTAATAATTTTTTTTTTGGAATTTGATCTTGGAACAAAATGTGAACTTGTTCTTGAAAAAAAACAGTGAACTTGTTCTTGGAATTTGTTTTGGGAACAATTGTGAACTTGTTTTTGAAATAACTGTGAACTTGTTCTTTAAAAAAATGTAATGTTTATTATTTTTTTTTGAAAAATGTGAATTGTTCTTAGGAACTTGTTTTTGGAACAACTGTAAACTTGTTTTGGACCAACTGTGAACTTGTTCAAGGAACAACTGCGAACTTGATCTTGGAACAAAATTGTGAACATGTTCTTGAAAAAAAGACAATGAATTTGTTCTTGGAACTTGTTCTGGGAACAATTTTGAACTTGTTTTTGAAATAATTGTGAACTTGTTCTTTAAAAAAACTGTATTTTTTTTTCAAAAAATGTGAATTGTTCTTAGGAACTTGTTTTTGGAACTACTGTAAACTTGTTTCTGGACTAACTGTGAACTTGTTATAGGAACAACTGTGAACTTGATCTTGGAACAAAATTGTGAACTTGTTCTTGAAAGAAAACAGTGAACTTGTTATGGGAACAATTGTGAACTTGTTTTTGAAATAACTGTGAACTTATTCTTTTAAAAGGCTGTATTTTTTTTTTGAAAATGTGAATTGTTCTTTGGAACTTTGAATTTGTTCTTGAAAAAATGTGAAAAAAAGTATTTCAATCGTTCTTGAGATATTAAAAAAAATGTTTTACTTTGATTTTCATAGTCTATTTGAACTAACTTTGAACAATATTTCATAAAAAAGTACTTCAATTGTTCTTGAGATATAAAAAAATGTTTTACTTTAATTTTCATAGTCTATTTGAACTAACGTTGAACAATATTTCATAAAAAAAAAAATACTTCAATGTTGTTGGGATATTAAAAAATGCTTTACTTTGATTTTGGTCACCAAAAAAATCGTCGCCGGAAAACAGACGCCGGAGGTGGTGGGGATTGGTGGCCAAAAGTGGTTATGGTGGCTGTGGAGAGAAAGTGAAATGATGTGGAGGGGCATTCATGTACTTTTGTGTCATTTAGTAAGGGCATGAGTGTCCTAACAAACTATGGACTAGGTGGTAAAATCTGAAATTCCTTGTCCTTGGTGGTAGTTTCTATTAGGATGAGGGACTATATGGTAGTTGCCCCAAAGTGTAATGACTCTGCAACCAGAACATGGAGCTCAGATTACATTGCACAAGCTCTAAATGCTTAACTGAATTAGTTATCTGCATTTTAAAGGTATTCATATTGAGTGTGCGCAATGTTGGGAATTTAGTGGTACTCCATTGCAATTAAGATTAAGAACACAATACCCGCAAACACAAATATGAAAGAATCACACACACACACAAGAACAACAAGAATTGTTTGCCCGGTTCGTTCAACACATGAAGAGAGTCTTAAACCAATACATAGAAGAAATCTAGTCAAAATAAGAAACTGGAAAAAACTGGGTTGTTTTGCCGACGTGCACGGCCGCTCTGCTTTACATGCATGGCGGAGCAAGCAGCACGACCGAGTAGCCAACTCTGCATGGCCGTGCTCTATTTTTCCCCGAAGTCAGTAGCCTATGTTCTCCAACATCGCTATGCACGGCCGGGCAAGATCCTTGACATGGCCGAGTGACACGGCCGTGTATAGACCTATGCACGGCCGTGCAACCCCTGTTCCGCAACTTCTTGATCTCCTTCTCCTTTTTGACCTCTCCTTGATCTCCACCAACCCCTTATGACTTAGACTCCTTTTCTCCCTCCGTCTCCTCACGGTTTTAGGAATCCACTCCCAAAAGCAAATAATCCGATCTTGTATCAGAGAAAAAAAAATCATATTTCAAAGAATAATGCAAGCTTATGTATTACTAGTGTTTATCAAAATATGAAAGGTCACTGAAAATTATTATTACCTGTATTGAGAGTTTTTTTTTTTTTTTTGAACAACTATACTACTATCTTATTAGAAAAGTAGGCTCGGAGCCTATAAAGTGATGATACATTTTCCTAATAAACTAGTGTAGCACCCGTGCGTTAAACGCACGGAAAAAAAACTTTGACAAATAACAAAACTCCATCAAACCATTTGTTATAGTATTTACTATAAGTGACATAGAAATTTAAGTAAAAAAGTACAGCTTGTATATACTTAATTCTAATAAATAGATTGCTTCGAAAAAAATAAAAAAAATCATGATTTCAAGATACGGTCAAGTTGAAGCTATCGTTTTAGAGGAGGAAATTCTCAAAGGAGTTTCATTTTTCAAGATTACGATGAAGGCCCTAAAATTTATGGCTTACAAACGGTCAACAAAACCGAGTTCTTATGTTTGGTAATTTTCTTAGTCTCTTGTAATCTATCTTTCCATTTCTCTTAAAATGATTTATAATGTTAGATTTTATGAGAATTTATGTTTAATTTCTTTTATGAATTCACTCAAATATATGGCTTCTGGAAGTTGAACAAAATAGGAGACTATGTTTTGATGGTTGTCAATTTATATTGTAGTTTAGTCATATTTTAGGTCGAAAATTTGAATTAATTTTAATACAATTTCCAGATTTATGATTAAACGAATCATATTATTGTAAGCAAAAGTTTTGTTGGCTTAAACAAAGAATTGTTATCAAGTGTTAGCTTCTTTTTTTTCAAAATAGATCGCTCTATAGAATTCATTTGTTATATACTCTTGTCTCATAATAAATGTTGTATTTGACTTGTCTATCGTTTTTAGAAATGGCACATTTATATTGGAATAGACTAAAAAAGAACTCAAGACAATTATTATTTGGCGGGAGACGGATTACATATTTGTATTTTCCGTAAATCAAAAACTATTCTATACAGTAAATAAAAATATAAATTGACAGGCTTCACTGACATTGGATCTAAAACAGTTGACCACTCGCAAAATCATTGCCCAGGTGACTTACTCTGAAACTAACCTTTTCTATGGTGTGCAACAAACTATAGTCTTCTTGTAGAATATCATTCAAACCATAAATGTGCGAGGTCATATATATAAACACATTTATATAGTACTCCAAAGTTTCCTTATGCTAAAATAGATTGATGACTGCAGGTTGTTGTGGATGACAGGGTTTCCAAAGCTACTTTGTTACTGCAGATTAATCACACTGCAACTGGGAATCTGTCTTCTTGTAGAATATCCATTCTTAAATAGGCGGAGCGGGAAGACCAATAATTGAATGTTGTGAAGAAAAAAAATAATGTGAATGCAAAGGATTAACCATGCTTGGGCAGAGCTTGTAAGTAATAAGATTGGACAGAGCTTAGTTAGAAGGTCATTGAATTAATGACTAACTGTTTTGAAAAACGTGCAAGTACATTGTTCATGAACTGGAAATGATAAATGCAGCTCTTCGTATACCGATGTCAACAAACCTGATAGATGATCCATGTACTTTTAGTGCTCAAAACAACTCTAGAAATGTTCAAATCCAAGCTTATATTAGCCAGGGCAGTTTGGTCATTTACACAGCTACACAATTTGGGCGGGAAAAGTGAGTGCTTTATGCACTTCAATTTTTATATATTATAAGATACCGCATTATTATGCGCTAATTGAATTACATTCCTGTCTACTTTAATAATATAAGCCCTATTACATTAAATTTCCAAGGGAGGACAACATTCAAATTGACTGCACTTTCACACCAACCAAATCTCATTGTAACCCACAAAGCAAAACCTATATGCAAAATGATTTTGAGCATAACACATTTGAATATATTTACGAGAATGAAATGAATTAAGGTAATGAAATGTATTACTCTGTAAGAGAATGTCTACATACCTCATCCTAAATGATTTTCACCCACCAATTTGCAATGAAAGCAATAATAATGCAAGCAATAATACTGTAAGCAATAATATTGCTAGCAATAATATTGCTTTTGCAAACAACTTCTCCAGATGAGTGATCGTCATGAGCAGTATCTACATGATCATTTGACTCCTTGCTTGATTCCTGATCCTCGCCATCACGCTCATAAATCAATCTTATTCCACATCTTACCTCATAATGTTCCATATACTCACGCTTGGAGTTATGACAGATAAAGAAAACTTCCACCTCATCTCCTCCATCCATGTTAAATGCATCGCTAGAACTTGATACATAATGGAACCACATAACGTCTTCAGGACCACGATCAATGGCAAGAGATTCTGGCTGCCCATTAGTAATGCGTGGATGATAAGTAGTGGTACCCTTGGTTTTATTGATTACTATTTGCCTAATGAGAAAATTATTTGGATTACGAATCACTGCACATACAATCCATCCTCTAATTTTCTCATTTGCATCTGGAGGCACAACAAATGACAAGCCTGATCCAATGCCTTGAAATTCGAAGAAACTGGGAACCTCACTACCAGGGAGAAATACAGCAACTTCGGGATGTCCCTCGTACAACTTCAGGATATCTCTTATGAGATTATTATCATCAAATTTGGGACAACTGTCTAAGAGCATCCATGGTACTTTCCCCAGTTGTGATACTGCAGACGGAGTATCTAAAGATTCACAGTGGGATGCACCAAGGAACATTAGATTGTTTGGAAGATTTGGAAGTGATTCAAGTTGAGCACACCTGTTCAAAAGAAGATATTTGAGATTATGAAGGTTGCTGAAGCTAGAGGGGAGGGTACTAAATCTGTTCCCGTCGAGAAGCAATTCTTCTAATGACATTAGACTGCTGATTTCACGGGGAACATTTGACATGTTGCAATCTGCTAACCTTAAAACATTTAAGCAACTTAATTGCGGTATCAAAGCCAATGAGTTTTGTACGATTTTTTGAGGTCTATCAAATAACACTTGTTGAACCATAGAAACTAGTCCTCTGAATCCCGGTTGCTCATTAAGTCTGGAGTTTCCAGATAGATCTAGAAGTAGGAGAGATGTTAACATTGAGCAGCTGGATGGGATATCTCTAAGGTTTTTGCAGTTGGCCATATTCAAGATGAAGAGTTTGTCAAGACATCCAATAGAGTTGTGCACTTCGACTAAGGCTGTACAATCATGAAGTAATAGCTCCTCAAGGCTTTTCAAACCAGAAAAGTCAGGAGTTTTGGTCAAATACTGTGAATGACTGAGGTTGAGGAATCTCAATTTGTCCAGTCTCTGTAACAAAGGAAAAAAAAGTCATCTTCAAGATAAATATAATCAAACAATGTCTGATCATGGAACGGAAAGTGTATCATACCTTGGGTCCTTTCCAAATCTGCTTCAGTTTACTATGTTGCAAGTCAATAGCAACTATATTCTCCATATGCAGATCAGCAGGTATACATGGCAAAGGAAACCGATGCCAAGAAATCCATTTCAGCTTTCGGGTAGTAGTTATGTAAGTACCTTTTAGGTGAATAAGATAATTGAGATGAAGAATTCTCAAGTTACGCATGTTTTCAAAAGCCACCGCATTAACATGTTCATCATTTGATTCGGGCAACTTTAAACAGAGTCCTTCAATCGCTTTTGTACCCTGGTCACAAAGAAAATTGCAAAAATGGGTTAGAAAAAACACCTTGACTGAAAAATATTTGTCTAGCCATATGCATATCTCTTACAGTGCAATCTCTCAGAACTTGAATTACTTCTTTGTGTCCCCTCAATCTGCTGCGTTCTCCAGGCTCCTTTAAAGATTCTTGGCGGACAATTTCTCTAGCCATGTCTCTCAGCAAAGTATGCATCCTCAGCATGCTGTACTCGTCAACTCTTACAAGGCACCGGCGCACTAGTTCCCCTATTCCAATTTCTGGAAAGCAATCCACTTCAAGCACCCTGACTGTAAAATATTTGTCCCTTCCGATGAAGAAAAATGCAATATCCAAAAGTAGCTCTTGATTATGGTCATCAAGCGATTCGAAGCTAATTTTAAGCTTTCCTTGAATATCCTCATGAGGATATTTTTTCAGTTTCTCTAAACCATCATACCATTCAGCTTTGCTTCTACCACAGAAAAACGAACCAAAAACTTCAAGAGCTAGTGGAAGACCTTCAGCATTAGCCACTACATTCCTTGATAGCTCCAAAAAATCTTCTTCAGGATGATCAGATTTGAAGGCATGCAAACTAAATAGTTTAAGAGATTCGACGCTATTCAACTCTGCTGGTTGATAAACTGAATCCACTTGAAGAGATTTTAAGGATGACAGATTTCTGGTTGTTATGATAATTTTGCTTCCTTTACAAAACAAATCACGGTTAACGGATAACATTCTTAATTGCTCGCTATGATCAACATCATCAAGAATAAGAAGAATCCTTTGCAGACACACTTTCCGTCTTATTACTTCAATTCCTTGATGATAATTATCCAAATTATTGGTTTCATTCATTAGGATATTGGAAAGAAGTTGTTTCTGCAAGGTAACTCTTCCATGGTCTGTCTTACATGTTTCTTTAACATCCGCAAGAAAACTACTCACTTGGAACTTGTTACGTATGGAGTTGAATAAAGCTTTAGCAATTGTTGTCTTGCCTAATCCACCAACACCCCAAATAGCAACTATGCTGACATCATCAGATTCCATCTCTAACCTTGCTTCAAGTTCTTGCACACGGGAATCTAAGCCCACTGGGTGGTCAGGTGTGTTTGCATACAGTCGATCTATTCTTTTTGTGACTTCCTCCACCACCAAGTTAATGATATTTGCTTCATCCCTTTCACACAAAAAGAAACAAATAATACTAACGAATTTAAGAATGTTAGCAGTAAGTAAACAGATAATTTGACATGTAAACTCTGAATGTTTCTTTGATGGATGATATATATATATACACATAAACAAACACACATATAATATGTCTATATATAAAGGGTGAACAAATCACTAGATTTCTTCACGGAGTCCAATTTACCTTTTTACTTGAGCAATCTATGTCCTGGCCATCAGAATCACCAAGTTAACCCATTCTTTTCTTTAACACGTGTTTTCCTTATTATTAAATTAGAAAGTCGTACGCTGATATTTATTAGGAAAGGATAGCATGTAATTAGTTCCTTTCATTAGGATTGTAAGTTGTTAACTAGATACTCCCTCCGTCCCAAAATAATCTTCGCGTTTTACTATTCAAACTTTTTAAGGATATGAACACTTGCTTCACTAGCCATGCTTTGTTTAAGCCTAAAATGTAGAAATGTGAAAAACTTTTTGGGACAATGAGAAATGACAAATGAGAAGATCATTTTGGAACGGAGGGAGTAGTAAAATGTTGAAGACCCAAATTAGCAATATGGGATCTCTTTCTGTCTTCTTCGTCTTCTAAATCTTATACCCTGATTGTTTCAAATTCCAGAATTGTCTTCAGGGTGTAAATGAGTCTAGCCGAGTCAAATAGTAAATTATCAAATTTGACTTAATTAAGCTCTTGAAAGTTTCAAGCTAGGATTATTACTTCACTTATTTTTGTAAAATCATGATCTACTTAGCTTGTTAGGTTTCGATGTAGAAATTGGCTAACATGAATTTTTGTTGTATGGACTCCTCAAAGAGGTTTTATGTACAAATCTGCAATGGGTGGAGATATATACACCCACCGATTTGATTAGTACGCCCACTAATTTTTAATAACAAAAATGCCATTTTAATATAAGACTTATTAATCCTTAATGTCAAAATCATAACACTACACTTATTAGAACACCCACTCTTTTTATTTCTTAATTGATTATATCTTTTGCTCATAAAAACAAAACACTATTTATATCATTAAATCAGAAAGAGTAAGATTTAAAAAGATACTCTCTTTGTCGTCAAATGAATATCAATTTTCAGGATTTTTTTGTTTCAAAATGGTTTTTTTTTTTTTTTTTTACCATAACTTTGTCTATAAATGTTTTTTTTTTCAAAAAAAAAAAAAAAAACTGGTCTCTTTATACTTGCAAAACTAAATTTTTGCAAAGAGTATTAAAAGATTATATATAAATCTTTGCTACAAATAAACTGTAAAAAAATTATGTCTATTAAACTGAAATTTGGACATTCATTTAGGGATAGAAAGAGTATTACAAATATATACTATAAACACCAAATATTATGTAGTATTGCTGGCTAAGAGTGTGCTAAATTGATTTTATCATCTCATGAGGAAGGTTCTGATCAATGATCTGTTCCCTTAATGACTGAACTGGATCCTATAATTATATCTTCTTCTTTTTTTTTTTTTTTTTTTTTTAGTTTTAGAAAATTTCATAATGAAGGAATGTATTTTTAAAATGATTTTTTTTTAGGCTAGCTTGAATCTTTAGCACTTTATCCTAATTATATAAATTGGTCTCTAGATTGTGTTTCCTGATTATAATTATGAAAGTAATTTCACCATATTCTTTGGAATTTTTTTTCAAATAATAGCTTTGGGAAATTTTATGTACCAAAGTACCACCCAAATTCAACTACGTACCAAAATGACATCCTTTTATGAAGTCGGCACTGGTAAAGACGTTTTTAGGCGGAAAACGGCACTACCAGTGCCGTTTTTATGCTTGACCAAAATCCCCATTTTGACTCCTCCGGTTCGGATTGGTTTTGGGTGGGTTTCGGGTTGGTTTTGGGTGGGTTAATTAAGTGGAGGGTTTAGGGTTAATTAAGATGAGGTTAGGGTTTGCACTTGCAGTGGCCGACAAAGACAAAAATGTTAAAGAAGAAAACGTTATTGCCATTAACGTTTTCTGAAGAAGCCGTTTTTATGCTTGACCAAAATCCCCATTTTGACTCCTCCGGTTCGGATTGGTTTTGGGTGGGTTTCGGGTTGGTTTTGGGTGGGTTAATTAAGTGGAGGGTTTAGGGTTAATTAAGATGAGGTTAGGGTTTGCACTTGCAGTGGCCGACAAAGACAAAAATGTTAAAGAAGAAAACGTTATTGCCATTAACGTTTTCTGAAGAAGAAAGCGTTACTGTCAGTAACGTTTTCTGACTTTTTCTGGCACGGGCTGTCACCCACCCACCCACCCCTTCCTTCCCTTCCTTTATTAAACCCTAGCACACATTCCCTTCTTCACACAGCACACACGAAATTTAGAAAAAAATAAAAAAAAAAACTTCCATTGTTGAGCTGAGAAAGTGAAGAAGAAATTTGCGAAAATTTTGGTGAAGTCGTTACTCGTAGTAACGTTTTTAAAATATACCTTAAATGCTTTGAATCTTCACCTAGAGAAATTTGCAAATTTTTTTCAGCACTTGGGTTTGGATAAGAATGAAATGAGAGAGAAGAAGAGAGTGAAAATAATGCGGAAACTGAGAGAGAAGAAGAGAGTTGAAAATAATGTTTGGGAAATGGCGGTTTATCTAAGGGTAAGAACGTCACTGCCAATGACGTTTTTGGAATTAATCAAAATCTGTGAAGAAAACGTTACTACTAGTAACGCTTTTACGTTTTTTTTTTTTTTTTTTTTTTTTTTTTTGTCAGCGCCTGTGGCTTAATTAACTAATCCCTCCACTTAATTAACCCACCCAAAACCAACCCAAAACCCACCCAAAACCAAGCCGGCGGAGAAGTCAAAATGAGGATTTTAGTCAAGCGTAAAAACGGCACTGGTAGTGCCGTTTTCAGGCTAAAATCGTCATTACCAGTGCCGATTTCACAAAAGGATGTCATTTTGGTACATAGTTGAATTTGGGTGGTACTTTGGTACATAAAATTTCCCAAAGCTATTATTTGAAAAAAAATTCTATTCTTTGAGATGACGAGTGATTTAAAACACCAATTGCTACAATCAAATAGCATGATGTTCATTTTGAGATTAACCTAATAATAACGTATGAGGTTTGAGGGAAAAAGGGAGAAGGGTTAAATAAAATATAAAAATGTTAAATTAAGAAATAAAGTGGGTGTTTTGGTGGGTTACTAAGTATTAAGCATGTTTGTATTAGGGGTAAATTAGAAAATGGGTGGGTGCAGTTATCAAATTCATTTTTTATAAATTGTAGTAGTGGGTGATTTAACTAATGTGGGCGTATTAATCAAATTGGTGGGTGTGTATATCCCCTCTCATTTTATTCTACTCGGATTTTTCTTCCTCCTTAAAATCTGCAATAATTCTTCATTTCTATTCCTAAATCTATATATATATATATATATATATATATATATATATATATATTAAAGTTGGTGAGGAGTGTTGTGGATTTGACGTGTGGACATATTTTAGTAAAAACTTGATTTTAGAGAAGCCACATCAACATCATCTTAAAATCTAAATGACTTTTGATATTCTCATTCTTAGCAAATACTATTAGTTAATCATATTAGTAATTATATGAGTTAACTATTACTATTAATAGTATAAGTTAACTATTACTATTAATAGTATAAGTTAACCATTACTATTAATAGTATTAGTTAACAATATTGGTTACGATACAAGTTAAATATTACTATTAATAGTATTAGTTAACTATAATAGTTACTATATTAGTTAACTATTACTATTAATAGTATTAGTTAACTATTACTATTAATAATATTAGTTAACTATAATAGTTACTATATATAAGTTAATTATTACTATTAATAGTATTAGTTAACCATAGTAGTTGCTTTATAAGTTATTTTTTACTATTAATAGTATTGGTTAACTATAATAGGCTACATACATTAACTATTACTATTATTAGTATTAGTTAGTTATAATAGTTATTATATAAGTTAGATTATTAATTTTTAATATTAATTAATCATAATAGTTACTATATCAATTAACTATTACTATTAATAATATTATTTTATTATAATAATTTTATTAATAATTATTATTATATAGATTAATCATTGCTATTAATATATATTAACTATTACACCCAATAGTATTAATTAATTATAATAGTTATTATAATAATAGTAATCATATAGATTAATTTTTATTATTGATAGTATTAGTTAAAATGATGATTACTGTATTAGTTAACTATAATTAAAATATTTTTTAAGAAATAGTATTGGTTTCCCGTGCAGAGCACGGGTTACCCGCTAGTTTACTCAATAATTCCATTGCATTGCATAACAAACAAGAGTCCAGTTGGAGAATAAGATGGAGCGGGCCGTGTGGAGCGGACCGAGCTTGACCAAGTCAACCAAGTGAGATCAAGATCAAGCCAAATAAAGATAGAATCAAGAGATTATATTTTACCTTATTTAGAGATATAGTTTACTTTATTTAGTTGATGTATTTTAGGAAGATGAGTATTTCTCAAGAACAGGGTTTAGGCTTTAGTATAAATATAAGGTTAAGTTATTGTAAATCTTTGAGAATGAATAAACACAAATATATTATCATACTCCTCTCCACCGGTCTTAACATGGTATCAGAGCCTCCGATATGGGGGCCTCCTCTCCAGCGGTCTTAACATGGTATCAGAGCCTCCGATATGGAGGCCTGACTATCAATAAGCTTCCGCGACGAATACCCGTCGTTGCCATGAATCAGCAACATGGCGGAGATGAAGAGATGACGGGAGGAGCCCATGAAAGCCTCTTCGCAGCACCGGATGTGCAAGACAAATGCGCTGAGGAGGGACCCGCTCATGTCGACATGAATTTGAAATCTGCCTTGCTCACAGACAACATGTCGGAAAAGGAAGATGAATGGCGTTGTTAGATCTATAACACGTCAAGGATTCAGGGAATGATGGCTGCGGTAGAGCGGCCGGAAAAAAAATGGAGTAGGTGCTGCAAGTAGTAGCATGGCGGACAAAGTATAATCCAAGATAGTGCAGCATGTTAATGGAAGGAGTAGGTACCTAGCTGTGAAGAAAAAGGTATATGAAAAAAGAAAAAAAAAAAAAGAGGCATGTTGACTATGGTGGTCACGTGCAGAAGACAATTTGGCAAGGGTCCTGCGAATGAAATACGGAGTACAATTTTTCTTGGATACAAATTAGTTTGATCAAAAAAAAATGATGACGGAAACTGGTGGTGGTTCACTGGATTTATGATGAAGGCGACGTCAACTTCAACCAATGATGCAGCCAAGGACCCCGACGTTGATTGACAAAAGGACAGATTGAAAAAAAAACTTGGCTGCTGGATGTAGCAGCTTGACTGTCGCGTTGTTAAGTCACTTGTGCTATCAACGTTGCACACAAGTGGACTGACGATTAAAAAACTGAATTTTTTTCTCCCCGCTTTGATTGTCGTATTAGCAAGTTGGGTATCTACGTTGTAGATCCTCCAACTTGAGGGGGGAGTTGGAGAATAAGATGGAGCGGGCCGTATGGAGCGGACCGAGACTGAATAGAATGGACCGAGCTTGACCAAGTCAACCAAGTGAGATCAAGATCAAGCCAAATAAAGATAGAATCAAGAGATTATATTTTACCTTATTTAGAGATATAGTTTACTTTATTTAGTTGATGTATTTTAAGAATATGAGTATTCCTCAAGAATAGGGTTTAGGCTAGTATGAATATAGGGTTAAGTTATTGTAAATCTTTGAGAGTGAATAAACACAAATATATTATCATACTCCTCTCCACTGGTCTTAACAAGTCCAAATTCTCTGTGCCACTTTGTGTACCACTTCATGTGCCACAAGTGATCTAATGGTTCACAGTTATTGAGATTGATATTATAGTAATATTTTGCAAACACGTGAACGGTTAGATTACAAGTGATACATGGAGTGACACACAAAAGTGGTACACGAATTATAGACTGAATTCAAAGAACTTACTGGTCTTGTAAATGCCAACCAGACAAATTGGCAGTCTCTGTTAAAGCTTCTCTCCATAGCACCACTCTCTCGTTCAATTCCGATTCGTGCATTTCGAACGCTTGGGCATAGCAACCACGTTGATTCCGTACATCTGATGGATGGACGTCGTAGAAGATAGGGAGAACAATTTGACAGAACTTCCTCCTGCACTCCATGATCTTCACAAGTTCGTCCAGACACCATCCTGACGCAGCGTAGTTTTTTGAAAACACGACAATGGTGACTCTGGAATTGGCAATGGCTCTGGGAAGCTGGGAACGAATATCTTCCCCTCTCTGAAGCTTCGTGTCGTCTCGGAAAGTTGAAAACCCTTGCCGATTAAGAGCGGCAAGGAGGTGGCCGGTGAAGGTACGGCGGGTATCGGTGCCGCTGAAACTTAAAAACACGTCGTAAAGCAACGATGGTGGAACGGTGGAGGAAGAAGAGGAAGCCATAGTATAGTAGCAGGTTGTTGTGGGGATCAATTATTGTTCTTATTTTCCCAGCTAGCGATCATAACGTGCTTTTATGGACGCTCATCGTTTACTCTGTCAAACCAAATTAAATTTCACCCCGTTTGACGGGAGAAGTTTCCCCCCACTATGACCCATACAAAACGTGATCAGCCATGCCTCAGACTATAATTACCTGTGGGGTGGGGTGGGGTGGGGGAGTGGGGTTGTTCGTGTGTACTAGTATCATATTTCTCAAAAAAAAAAAAAATAGATACTCCGTACTTTTTACTTCTTTTTCAGTTTATCTATAGGGCAATGCTAGGCTTACTAAAGAAGTTTATAAAATGTTGGATACAAGGTGTGGTGACGATATTTCATTGGCTACATCAATAGTGGACCCGGCACACTTCAATTAAAAACACCAATACAATTATGACACCTCATTTTGTAAGCCACATTTTGTAGCCATCTTTTGTAACTTTATTATTTCCCTATCTCATATTAAGGTTCTTAGTTGATTTATTGTTTAGTGGACAACCAGACTAGGGCTGGTCATTTGTACCAAACCAAACCAACCAACCGAGTACCAACCGAACCAAAGCGTTTGGTATACCGAAAGTTTGATACGGTACTACCGTACTGATTATGCATTCTTGGTTGGTACACGGTACACAAATATGAGTTTGGTTGGTATACCATATACCGAGTATATTTTTATAAAAATATTTTTATTATATATTTAATAGAAAATATATATTAAAAAAAAACTAATCTAAACTAATCTAACCCAAATATGTAATTCAGATTTCATGGTGAGCCCTAAGAATACAATTATCATATAAATTAAGACCCCATTTCATTTTGTTGTTTTTAATTTTTATGGTGGCAATGTGTAGTTTAAGTACTCCATCCGTCCCAAACTAATAGTTACTATTCCCTCCGTCCCAAAGAAATGAAATTTCAAGCACTACCTCCGTCTCAAAATGTATTTCCAAAAAACAAAAATCAAATGTACTATTGATAAAGAGCGAATTTGAAATTACTTTGAATATTCATTTTGGGACGGAGTGAGTAATATTTTTTGCATAAATCCTCTCCACTTTCAGATACTTTTCTAATTAACAAAAATCTGGAAATTCTTTTAAATCGTTGTTGTTCATGTTTGATGAATGAGGAGTCTGTGAAACTACTTACTTTTACTGTTTGATTTTGGAACGGATGTAGTAACAATATCCTTTGTTGGGTCAAGTAATGAAGTGAAATATCGTCTTAAGAGGTAAAGTTTGAAGTTTCTGCATTCATTTTGGGACGGAGATAGTTTCCTTTGAATAAAATTTATAAAAATTAAGTCTTGTAGTATTTATATTAGTGTATCAATAATAAGGTTTTAAAATTTTTATTTTGGGACGGAGGTAGTAACAGTTTCCTTTGACTCGTCGTTTATCTTTGTTTTGTCATTTTTGCATTATATTCCACATTTGGTATAAGCTAGTACTAACAGTACCAACCGTACCAACTGAGTTGGTATACCGACTTAGTTGGTTGGTAATGGTACATATTTTTATGTACCAAGTTAAACTTGGTTGGTATTGGAATAAGCAAAATATAACTGGTATACCTACCAATCCAGTCCTAAACCAGACTCATTTGTGCTTAGCCCAACAGCTTTCGACGCTTCCTCCCACATCACGACACTATGTCGCGGGTTAAAAAAACTTTCAATAACTTTAAAATACAATATCTTGAGATTTCGAAGTCGAAAAAAAAAATCTAAAAAATGTCGTTGTGTTCGTCTCAACGAGACGAATCAACCTATATTAAGAAACGTACCGGATCAGCCTTCGTCCAATGGTTCGGATAATCCCAGCAAGAAGAACTCCTCGTTTGGATCTACACACACGAAACAATAACACGTAACTAGCCGGGGCTTCACCGGCGAAGGCCCTCCGGCGTGAGAATGAGAATATGCTTTATGTGAGTTAAAACAAAGAGAAATCAATTGACCAGAGTAAGAGCCAAGAGAAATTGGTATCCATTTTCCGTATGAGGACCTGTTTATATAGGTGTTGGTTAATTAGTCATGACTTGTTAAGGAAGTCATGTAGTCCGTTTTGGTATTGAACTTGTGTATTAGGAAAATAGAATCCTAATAAGGATTGTAGTACTTGTTACCTTATGGAAGAGGTCTCTTTGTTAAGTAAGGATTCTCTTTAGTTGTGTATAACTTGAACTCTATATGTAGAGTCCTTTTTATACTAGGAAAGTAGTTACTGAAGAGTAGAGATAAGTCGGCTTTCATTACCTTCCCTGGCTCGTCATAGAGGCCATGTTAGGTGTAGCAGGATGATTACCGCCTATATTATCCATCTCGGCCTGGTCCAGGCCGGCTTACTCGTCTTATGTGAAGCCGAGGTATCTTGATCATGCTGGGCTGTAAGTCATGGGCCTCTTGTACATGGGGCTTTATTGGGTATAGGTCCAAAGTCCATGGAGCCTATCTACCCAGTCGGTTTGTGTCGTTCAGTGGCCCCCGAGTTTCTATCTCGGCGTGCCGAGTAGGAACTAAACTTTGTCCAATTCTGTTTTTAGCAATAACCATCTCATTTATGCTGATTTGATTGACAGCCGCCAAAATCCTTATTTCTCCTGACAACCTTTTAATTATTCAGGCGACTATAGAATCATTATTCCTATTGGAAAGAGTAACTTCATTAATTGCATTCCAATTATGACTACTATAAATACTTCATCCGTTCGCATTTTGGTACTTATAAAAGAACCACCATTGGTTATTTTTTCTCCCAAAATTCCATTCCACTTGCCTTTCTCCCGCAAACATTCCTTGGGTATCCATAATGGCTTCAAAAAGATCACATTCTGATGCTTTTCCTGAGGAGACTGTCTCCTACGATTCCGACAACAAAGTCTGCCATCCAAATTCCGACCATGGTGCCAATAGTGACTATTCATCTCCGCCGGAGCCATCTTTTCTGGTGGATAATTCTCCCTCTGATAGCAATGGATAATACTCATCCCCAAATCCTGTTGATAGTGAAGATGACGATTCGTCGAGCAGCAGCGATGGTGATGATGATGATTCCAGTGGGAATACTGAAGGAGAGGATGATGATGATGATGATGACAGCTTCACAGATGAGAATGAATGGAACTACGATGGAGATTATGAATGGGAGGAAGAAGATGAAGATTATGACCTTCCTTAAGTATCCTGTCATTTGTCTTTTGTTTTTATAAAGGCTAGGCCCCCGGCCTTAATGTGGGGGTTCACTAATTATGATACTGAAAGTATCCTTCCGTTCAATCTTTAGCAGAATAGTCTGTGCCATATCAAATTGTTTCTTGTGTAACCATGAATTAATAGACCATGTCGGCCCCCGAGTGTCGTCGTCGGCCTCGTCTCGTCATTTTTCGGTTTTGGCGGTTGGGTCATGTCAACCAACCGTCTTCCCACATTTTGCCAAACGGCGCACGTGTTTTAATGACAAGATATTCATCTCGAAAACGTGCATCATTTAATGCGGGATATGATAGGTTCATGGGTATACATGTGAACCCATTGGTCGTTGCTTCAAACCGGGTCAGAACCGGGTATTACTCATTTGACCCGACTTATAAAAGCGCAAAAAACCCTTAGAACCCTACTTTTCAAATTTTCATCAGAGGGAGAGCAGTACAACTTCCGTCGCCGGCGAAACTTCAAATATCCCCTATTTCCAGCTTGAATATCAGCAATCCACTCTGATTGCTTCGCTTTGCACAGTCGTCTAGTCCATTCCGTTCGATTGCATTTTGTGATAAGGTAATACTTGAAACCCGTTCACCATTTTTGCTTTTTCCGCCATTGTTAGGGTTTAGAAGCTTTTGTGCATCCCTTCGATCAGTCGTCTAGTCCATTCCATCCGATTGCATTTTGTGAGAAGGTAATACTTTAAACCCGTTCACCATTTTTACTTTTTCCGCCATTGTTAGGGTTTAGAAGCTTTTGTGCATCCCTTCGATCATACTGATTTTCCTGAATTTCTGAGCTTGATTGAATTCCTATTACAATGTCTAAGCTTTGGTACCCCGGCAATAGCTCTATGTATGGGTTTTATAGTAGGAACAATAGGATATATGCTCATTCCAATGGTGAATGGAAACTCTTATCTTTGTTAGCAATAGGAGATATATTGCATCTGAATAAAACCCCCATATCAGAAGTTAGGTATCCCTCCGGATTATTCACCCCTAGAACCATTAATGATGGTGATATGATTCTTTTGAATACCTTTGATGATGTCATCAATCATATCTTCCTCTATTATGTTAAAGATTGTAGACACCCCGCTTTGGACCTCTCACCCCGATTTCATACATAGTATTTTTATTTAACTTGTTTTTGTTATTTTTTGTTACTTCCGTTAAGTTCCAAACTAATTCCGTTAGTTTTGGACTAAACTGCATAACAGAGTTAACTTTTAGAGTCATTCTGTCTTTTTCTCCCGCGGGTGCTTCCGGAAGTGTTATCGGGATGCGCGCGCGTCTCCCCCCTAAAGCGGGATCTGCTCGCCTCTCATTATGGCAGTAACGGATTGCACCTTATTTCCCTCCCTTTTCTTATTTACAAACATCTTCTTGATCACAAAAGCATCTCTTTTTACATCCAAGTTCATCCCCCTTTTTATTCATTAACTCCAAATCCCATATTCTAGCCTTTTCCCAAAAACTAATATTTCTTTTATTTATTATTTGATTTCTTTTATTTCTTTTATTTATTTTTATTCATTTATCTTATTTGTGATTGGTCAACTCCATCTCACATGGATTAACCAATTTCCCTCCAAGCTTTCCCTCCTATTTTTACCTATAAAAGCCATCTTCTTCTACCTTAGAAATGGACCTTGGACCTCAACTTTGATTCACAAACTACATATACACATATTCTCCCAACAAGAGTTCTTAGTAACAAGACTCTACACAAATTGTTCTACAACAATTTCATTACAACAACAACACTTTCAAGTCAAGGTTTCAAGTCCTCTTTCTCAAGGTACAACTCCATTTTCTTCCTTTATTTTCTTCTTCTTGATGTATGCAATCCCCATTAATGGGACATGACCAACATGACTACTTCACATATTGAAGCTAGTTAAGGTTATCTCCCTACATTTTAATCTTAACTTTAATTCACCATGTTAATTTCTCTTCATCTCTTAATGTAATTCTTTTACATTATTTGTTACATGTAATCTTTAGTATAAATCAATAAATAAGCAATTCTCTTTTATTTTTCCTCTATAAATTCCCCCTTTCTTTTCATTATAATTGTTAGCACATTTCTCTTATCATTAAATTGAAGGACATTTAGCATTAGAACACCAAAAGTAGCAAGACCCGCGTAAGCGGGGCGGAGTGGGTGTTTAAGTACTTCCCACTCCGTCACCTAACCCCCGAACCCGTCTTTTCCCGAATCTCTGGTTTTGTATATAAAATTGGTTCGTTTTAGGTTTTTCTTATGTTCCTCTAAAACATAGGTGGCGACTCTTAAAATCAAGTAGACATCCTAGGATAATTCACGCGCTCTAGCCAAGCCGTGGTCCCCCTGGGTATCTACAGTGGCGACTCTGCTGGGGACGATAGAGGGTTAAACTTGCATTTTCATCTTTTGGTGTTCTTTTATTCTGTTTTCTGGGTATTCTGGTAAAAAGGGTAGGAAGCGCGCGCCTCCGGCCTTCTTGGCCTAAAGCGCGCGCGTCCGAGCCTTATTACCAGAATCGCCCACCTTCCATCTTGTCCTTCAAATTTCATGTTATTGTGCTAACAGTTTCTGCAGGGGAAAAGTGTTTTTATTTAGGGTCAAGGCAGTCCCTTGAACCCATGAATTTGCAGGTACTGCCCAGAAGCGGGCGCCTCCACTTCTCTCAGTCTAACGCGCGCGCCTCCCGAGTAGGCATCTGAATGCGCGCGCTTCTGGGCATTTCCCAGAAACAGAAACAGTGAACAGAATGGACAGTCTTAACAGTGTGTGGGCACCGGGCCTGCACATAATTGCTTTTTATTTTCTGTTTCATTTTTATCGGTCACACAGGTGATTCGAAAGTTGTAAATATGTGCTTATTTGTTTTTTTTTTCTTTTTTTGAAAATAAATAAATAAATTTTGTCACTCGTTAGACCTCACACTACGTGCACAATTCTTATCAACTGCTCACTGTCGAGTCGAACAAGTCCAACCCCAAACCCGCCGAGGCCCGTCCTAGAAAGTTTCAAGCTCCACTCGACCTTGGCTCTTTCGAAGCGGTAAACCTCAGCCCGTGGTGTAGTTCATGACTACATACCGGGGGTGACCTTTAAGCCTCATATTCAAGCCGAGCACAAACCACACAATTCTAGTCTAGGGTCTAACACTCCGTGACTCAAGTCGGTTTCCATGTACCGAGATTTCCCTAAACTAATGTTTCCAAATCATACATGCCAACTTGTTGAGACGGACGCAATAAAAATCCGTCCCCAAAAGTGGTTATCTTGGACGAAAATAAAAAATCCGTCCCCGCATGTATGCTTTACTACATTAATTTAGTTTAATCCCGACACATGTAGGATTCACAAGCGCGATGGAATCCGATGAGTATATGGGACCGCGAGATGGTCTATATACTAGTGTGACGATTCCATTATCTTCTTAGAAACCCCAAAAGGACCGCGTCCTTCCGACTTTTGTAAAGAAATAAAAAAAAAAGAGTCATTTTTCTTTATGTGGTTGAGTCTTTTCTTGTTTGTGGATGAAATCATTTTACTCAAAAGGTGTTTGTGGGGCCATCCTAAGATCAACCGTGTTCTCTCCATAGGTCCAATGGCTTCAAACGGCAACGACAACGGTATTCCCGTGTCCAACGAAGGGTTATTCCGCATGGTGGAAGTATTGAAAGGGCAAATTGATACACTAGCCGAGGATGTTCGCCGCAAGGATGATTTATGGCGAGCCCGTTACGATCATGTGGAAATGGCCCATAAAAGAGAAGTATCCAAACTCGAGGACCAATTAAAGGGGCTCACGAATGAAAGAAATGTCCAAAGCATTGATACCGGTTTGGTCAACACTCTCATGTCCTACATTGACCAAAAGCTTAGTGGGTAAATTTGCACAAGGGCCCAAGCACCGATCTTCGTCAAATTTCTATCCTCATGAACACAATGGAGGCTCTTCCCGAAAAGTTCAAGATGCCCGATATTGGAAAGTTCAACGGCAACTCTTGCCCCGACGCTCATGTTGACTCCTACATTTGGGTCATGCTACAAAAGAAAGTGTCTCCTCAAATAATGACACAATGCTTCCCGCTTACTCTCGAGGGGGTCGCAAAAGATTGGTATATGGGTCTTCCAGTTTCCACCTGCCTCAATTGGGATGTCGCTATGCTTGCCTTCAAGTCACAATATCAAGGCAACTCCATATTCCGCTCCACCAAGAAGGAATTGGAGAGCACCGCGCAAATGGGTAATGAATCATTTGGGGACTTCTATCGCCGTTGGAATGACAAGCTAGCCGAGATGGTTGATAGGCCTTCCAAGAAGGAACAAATGGACATCTTCTTGAAGTGTTTGAAAATGGACTACCGCACTCATCTTAGTGGGGCTTTTCACTCCGATTTTTCAAGCATGTATGATGCGGGGGTTAGAATTGACAATTTGCTCCGAGAAGTGGCCGAGTCCTCCTACGACACAAGCTTCAACGACAAAGGGTTCCCAAGCAATGACATGGAAGAATGTAGTGACATGGAAGACTACAACGACAATGAGGACTACAACGACATGGAGGATAACGACAACAATCTCCGTTTCTCGTTCTCTACCTAGTAATAGGAATAAAAAAAAAAAAAAAAGGGTCAAAAGTCCTCTTAAGTGTGCATTAATGTTTTCTCTCGTCCTATGTTAAATGTTTGAGTCCATTGAGTCATCAAATAAAATTCGTTCTTGTCCTCATACACTCTTCCGAGTTGTTCAATTTGATTCTTGGTAAAATGATGAAAAGGTGTCTAAACAAGTTTTGGAATGAAGGCCATCGCTTGAACGCCTAGGGGCTAAACATCGATGACGGCATCAACAACGAAGACATCAAAACATCAACGGCAAAATCAAGCCAAAGAAAGGTGAAGCAATAATCATGGAGAAAAAGCAATAATCATGGAGAAAAATCAAGCAATGTTTCAAAGGGGGATAAAAAAAAAAAAAAAAAAAGGGGCTCGCTAGGTTGAAATCCTCAAATCAACCTAGGCAAAAGTTAGAGCACAAAAAAAAAAAAAAAAAAAAAAATCCCCCTTCATTCAAAGAAGTTCACAACAACAACATCATTCCATCAAACGAAGGACGAAGCAACATCGACAACAATCACGACGAAGCAACAATTCATCACTGCGAATGGAGAATCCACAAGAACTACGGTGACCTGAGCCTCTACACTGGAGGAACGTAGGTAACCTTCGGGTTCGGTCTCATGCAAGAAAGAAGATATGTTTAGCCCTAGCGCATTATGGTGATCGGCCTTCATCTCGAACTTGTCAAGACATCTTTGTACGATTCATTTGCCAATGAATTGATCACCAAAAGATTGAACAACTTTCCTAGATTTGGAATAACTTTCCGTTTCTTGTCGAGTCTAGGGCTTCTATTCTTTCTGCATACTCCCAATTTCTTGCAATCAAATTGGGGCTTTCCTTCTCTTCTCTCTTAATGACTTACTTGCCTTCGTGAGTCATTCAACAAATACATACATGAAGTCAATACTAGGGACACTTCCCTAGTCGAGTCAATGTCACTCATCTTTAGTGACAAGAGGTCTTCACCTCAAAATCACATGTCTTATCTCCTCAGCCAGAGTCAATGCACACTTCCTCATTAATCGAGTCAAAAAAAAAAAAAGACGCAAAAGAGATGCCCGCTAGATTGAAAACCCGAAAGGGCGGTCTAGGCAAAAAACAGGGTGCGTCATAAAAAAAAATGAGAGAGTAAGAGAGAGAAGGGAAAGAGAAATGGAGATCTCCGGCCTCTAAGGAAGACAACTCCACAAGCTCTACATTGGATCTCCTCAACAAATCAATTCCCCACCGAGTCAACTTTGGGATTGCAAAAGGCTCGACAAGATATGGCACCATCAAAGGTTGTCTTGGGTTATCGGCATCATTCTCCAGCAGTGTGCATTTTTGGGTTCATGAAAAGAAGGCCCATGGTAACCAAAGACCCATCTGAGAACGAGCCCATCATAAAAGGGCACGAGGTTGAACAAATAATCCCTAGCTAGTCAATTGGCTTGGGCAGCAAATAGCAACAACATGTGTCTCAGTTTTCAAAGCTTCTGCAAGTATGTGCTTCTAAAGTACGCCGAAAGACTCCCGAGAAATGGAGTAGCTCTTGCCATGTCCTCTCATGTTTGTTCCCTCGCACGAGGATGAGTCACTCTTGCTTTGCTCAACAAATGGTGACACCCTAGGGGCTATGTGACTCAAGAACAAGGGTTTCTTTTGCTTCATTTGACAATCAATAAGCCCTAGGGGCTATGCTCGAGAAACATGTGTGAGACTATCCTCAAAGTCTCTCAAAAGGGATGTCAAAAAGCCCTCTTGTCATGTGTGCCCGTACTCGGATGGCACTCTAGGGGCTACGGTCAAGTCTTAAAGGCTCCCTCGGCAAGAAGCAATTCACTTCAATATCCCCAGCAACATTTGAAGCTCTATACCGAAAGGTCTCAAGGGGCTTCGCAATCTACAATCTTTTGGGCTACGGCATTACAGTGATACAAGCAAAGGGCAATATTGGGGCTTCATAATTAACAAGCTTTTGGGCAGTGATACTCGAACAACGCAATTTGGGAGTAGTCTTATGGCTCCATGAAAGGGATCAAGGTTCAATGGTCCCTCAACACTTCCAGTCAAAAGGCCTCTTGGTTTTAAATAAAGGCTCCGATGATATGAATGAATTTGATGATTCTTGTTAGAACTCACAGCGAGATTCTGAAGGAAGTCTTAGAGAAAAGGAAAAAGATTCAATATGCTAGACTCACCCGGCTGAGTTATGGCGGGCAATGCCAATATGTTAACTCTAGAGACAGAGTTACGGCCAATCCCAATGTTTCTGCAATACAGCACCCCTTCTCCAAGATCAAAAGCACAAGCTACATCCAAAGATCTGCCGTCGGTTCAACTCAAGAAGACTCGAGCAAACATACCGTTCGAGACTTTATCACACCAAGACCTTATCATCTGCAACAACATCACCATATCCCACGAGACGTCTCCCGAAGACCGTACTACATTTTCAACATGGACCTTCCGCCATTTGGGTATCAACCACAAAAAGGGCCATCCATCTACAAGCAAGAGAAAGAAGGAGATCGCCTTCAAGATCTACCCAATGGTGCATCTGCTCTCAATACAATTCCAAGATAAGTTGGAGGCTTCACACCAAATGGTCTCCACATCCCACATCTACAAACTTTACAAGCCCGTGACATTTGGGGCTTAGAAATCTCTCAAAGCTTGGTATCAATGATATTCTCTTGGGACTTGCCCACGTCGACAACAAAAGACAGTTTATTTGAATGGGCTAAGAGTTGATTATTCTTGGGGCTTCATAAGCCACTCAAAGTTTAGCATTCGAGGGGCTTTACAGTCAGCAACCCCTTGGCATCTCGACATCAATAGCCCTTTTGAAGCCCCATAAACGACAAATCTCTTGGGGCTAGACATCAATTTTCGTTGGACACCGCGGCGACAACATTCAAGCGAGGCAATCCGGACTTCGATTGAACATGACTTGATCTCAGGTTGGCTTTACAAACACACAATGGTTAAAATGGTTCACCCACGAACTAAAAAAATATTTTTCTCACGTGTGTGCATATTCTTTTCTTTCTAATTTTTTTTTTTTTTTAAAAAAGATTTTATTTTCTTTTTATTTTCTTGCGCAAAAGTATGTGTTTTATTTGCTCCTAGCATTCCTCCCCCAGCATTCTCCATCATCCTTGAACTACGCTGGTCTGATTCCTTTCAAGGGATACGTAGGCAGCCTTTTGGCACGACCTTTTGGCACGACCAACCTATCATCCAGAATACCATCTCGCCAACACTCCATCAAAGGCAAGAACAATTCATCATCACCAACGTCATCATTCTCCAAAGCATAGACATCAAGGCATCCACCACCACAACACCAATCCATCCAACGGCAATGGTAAGTGAAGGTATGAATACATCCGAGGCTTTCCTCAAATCACACCGCACACAAAATCACTTTCTCCATTCTTACAAAAACTCTCTCTCATGCAAAACTGCTTTCAAATCAAATTGCACCACGAGCACAATTTCTCTCTTCATTTCACACTTCATGCATCTTCTTGCACAAGCACATATACCTGCAAAGCACACACTTAACAGGTACCACCACAAGGTCAACAACATCCGCTACTCAAGGCACTCCATCCCCAGCAGAAAATGGTCCACAGTCATGCCTGCATCCCCATGATAAAGTCAACAACAATTGCTGCTCTAGACATCAATTTGGTCCATGGTGATCCCTCAATTAGCAAACGGATCCCGCCATCAGCAAACAGATCCCGCATTCAGCAAACGGATCCCGCATCAGCAAACGGGTCCCGCATCAGCAAGTGGATCCCGCATCAGCAAACAGATCCCGCACCAGCAAACGGGTCCCGCATCAGCAAACGGATCCCGCACCAGCAAAACGGATCCCGCACCAGCATACGGATCCCGCCATCAGCAAACGTATCCCGCATTCAGCAAACGGATCCCGCCTTAGCAAACGGATCCCGCATCAGCAAACGGATCCCACCTTAGCAAACGGATCCCACCTCCAGCAAACGGATCCCACCTTAGCAAACGGATCCCACTTTAGCAAACGGATCCCGCTTCAGCAAACGGATCCCGCATTCAGCAAATGGATCCCGCTATATCCTTTTTATATCAATTAAGCCGCTCACACAGGGAGCGCACTCCTATCATTTGTAATTTCAAATTCCTGCTTTATCGAGTCTTTGTTTTCTCTTGTCGATGTCCTCGGCGGTTGTCTTTCTTTCGTCGACGCGTTTTGCTTCGCAATCCACGTCGCCGAGGGGCTCTGTAGACACTCCGCTTTGGACCTCTCACCCCGATTGCATACATAGTATTTTTATTTAACTTGTTTTTGTTAATTTCTGTTACTTCCGTTAAGTTCCTAACTGATTCCGTTAGTTTTGGACTAAACTGCATAACAGAGTTAACTTTTAGAGTCATTCTGTCTTTTTCTCCCGCGGGCGCTTCCGGAAGTGTTATCGGGATGCGCGCGCATCACGCCCCTAAAGCGGAACCCGCGCGCCTCTCATTATGGCAGTAACGGATTGCACCTTATTTCCCTCCATTTTCTTATTTACAAACATATTCTTGATCACAAAAACATCTCTTTTTACATCCAAGTTCATCCCCCCTTTTTATTCATTAACTCCAAATCCCATATTCTAGCCTTTTCCCAAAAACTAATATTTCTTTCATTTATTATTTGATTTCTTTTATTTCTTTTATTTTTCTTTTATTCATTTATGTTATTTGTGATTGGTCAACTCCATCTCACATGGATTGACCAATTTCCCTCCAAGCTTTCCCTCCTATTTTTACCTATAAAAGCCATCTTCTTCTACTTTAGAAATGGACCTTGGACCTCAACTTTGATTCACAAACTACATATACACAAATTCTCCCAACAAGAGTTCTTAGTAACAAGACTCTACACAAATTGTTCTACAATAATTTCATTACAACAACAACACTTTCAAGTCAAGGTTTCAAGTCCTCTTTCTCAAGGTACAACTCCATTTTCTTCCTTTATTTTCTTCTTCTTGATGTATGCAATCCCCATTAATGGGACATGACCAACATGACTACTTCACATATTAAGCTAGTTAAGGTTATCTCCCTACATTTTAATCTTAACTTTAATTCACCATGTTAATTTCTCTTCATCTCTTAATGTAATTCTTTAACATTATTTGTTACATGTAATCTTTAGTATAAATCAATAAATAAGCAATTCTCTTTTATTTTTCCTCTATAAATTCCCCCTTTCTTTTCATTATAATTGTTAGCACATTTCTCTTATCATTAAATTGAAGGACATTTAGCATTAGAACACCAAAAGTAGCAAGACACGCGTAAGCGGGGCGGAGTGGGTGTTTAAGTACTTCCCACTCCGTCACCTAACCCCCGAACCCGTCTTTTCCCGAATCTCTGGTTTTGTATATAAAATTGGCTCTTTTTAGGTTTTTCTTATGTTCATCTAAAACATAGGTGGCGACTCTTAAAATCAAGTAGACATCCTAGGATAATTCACGCGCTCTAGCCAAGCCGTGGTCCCCCGGGGTATCTACAAAGATAAGTCTACTTTCCGATCTCGTCTTGAGGGCCCTTCCTCGGCCCCAGTAGTTGAATCGGGGTGGGGGGTAGGTCACCTCATCCTCGTCACAGGATGATTCTAACCCCTTGACTTCTGCAGGTATGGCCGCGGAAAGTATTTCTGGAAGAATTGTAGATCGTTTTGATGATGATGTTGTGCACCCCGATCGAGGTCGAGATGAGGTGGGTCCCTCAGGGTCATCTTAGCCTAAGCATCCTATAGGAGGCGATGCTATGATAAAATATTTGTATAAGAACTATAGGGTAGATAAGAGAGATTTTAAGTTATACTATATCAAAGCCCAACGTTTTGACAAGGACGACGAGGCCAGGGAGTTTTATTACAACGACACTTTTATCCCCTTCTATTTCAAGCAATTTCAAGTCATCCTCCGTCTTCCCCTTGACCCCTTCATAAATGAATATTTGGAGGAGTGGAACATCATCCCTGCCCATCTAGGTGCCAATGCTGTGAGGTATGTTACCAGCTTCATTGTTCTGTGTCGTAGCCTTGGGTTCGAACCATTCATGTCGGCCTTTTACCATTTCTTCCAATCTTCTTATAATACTGCTGCCAGAACCATTTCCATAAAATATGATCCCAACAAACCCAAACTCATGGTTCCCATTTCCAACATGGTTAATAAGGTGACGGGATGGAATAGACATGTTATTAAGGTAGAGAGTCGGCATGGATGGGATGGGATTTCTCAGTCCCTACCAAAGCTCCTGCTAAACCCAAGTTTGTGCACCAACTCGACTGGAGCGCCGGTCTGATCAAAAGGTTGGAAGAGTTCGTGTTGGGTTTTGGGGAAACATGTACAGCGGAAAAAAGCAATATAAATCGACAAAACCCTAAGCCCCAAGATCCATTCATGATGATTAAATTAGTAGCAAGATGAATTTAGAATACTAACCATGTTGTGCGTTTAAAATTATCAAATTTTCAAGTCTTCAAGCTTAAAGATTTGATCTCCTCGTTCTTCGCATTCTTTGAATCAGGATCACAGAAACACGAACTTGAGATGTTAAAGCAAACATCCTCTATGTGTATCCACACGCGAATGAATATCTAGAACCATTCTAGATCTGGATTGCTAGATCTATTCGAAAACACATTTTTCTAATCTTTGAAGGCTATATGAATTTTGGCGTTCTTGAGCTTTTGATTCTCAATCTAGGTTCAAGAATATGTTTCTCAAACATATGTATTGCATTAGTTTAATGGCTGGTGAAGGAGGATTATTTATTCTCAAAAATCCTTAACCCTTAAGGAGTCTTGAGACCTAATCCCGTCACCCAATTTAAACTGGCCAAAACCGACTTCAGGGATTCTGGCACGGTCGTTCTCACAAAGTGGAACGGCTGTGCCACTTGTGCCAACCGAAATCTCCCTAGACGAATAATGGCACGGTCGAGATGGTATCTGGCACGGTCACGCCATTTGGCACGGTCGTGTGCACAGAACGGCACGGTCGTGCCAGTTGGGCCAAACCTGCCAGATTTTCAGCCTTTCCAATTTTAGCCTTTTTGATCAATTCATTCTTTTGTGTGTGACCTCATAGGATTATATTAAGTTGGCAATGAGTCAAACCAAGGTCCAAACCATAAGTCATGAGCGGACTCTAGCAAGCCATCATGACTACCCAATTAATATAACTTAAACGAAGTTTGTTATCCTCATAGAACATATCAGAATCCTTTTGTCACACGATATCATATTGAACATAAGTCATGGTCCACATCAACTTATATTGTTCAATGCTTTCTCGATCTTGAGGAGATTGATTATGAGCAAATGATATTTATCACATCAATTCATTTGAGCGTGGCCACGCATTTCATCAATATCACTCTACGAGTGACCTAAGCAGATATCTCTCTGGAGGAGGAACAAATTCCATCTTGAGTTATCATTTTTCCCTACAAGAATCCGATTATGCCAATCATAGCCTTTATGACCACCCGGTTAGGGGTAGCGTTTGAGTATGTCAAACATAAGGTTCATCATGTGGAAGACCATGATAATCTCAAGTCTAAGGATATCAAATGATATGACTATTATGAGATTTAATTATGACATTTGACCATGACATAAATCTCATAATGGGTCTATCCAGTACTTGTTCTCCAACATGTACCCACAGGTTTAATCCGCATCATATGCACTATAATCATCATATGATTATCCATTAAACTCATGCTAGCTCTTCATAAGTGCTAGGGACGGAGATTATTATAACAAACATGTAAAACATATAATAATCCAGGGTTGTTATCTCCATAACAAATGAGAACATGATGTAACGTAAGGCCTTTCTCAAGGGCCTAGGGTATAATCTCCAACAATCTCCCACTTACACTAGGCCCAATCAATGCGTATCCAATACCATTGAGCTTAGCATATGACTATCATAACTGTTGGGTTTCGAGGCAACATGCGCAGCAGAATAAAACATTTAAAATTTAATGAAACCCAAAGCCCATAGATCCATTCATATGATTATGACAAGTACATCTACAATGAATACTAGAATACTAACCCTTGAAGCGTTTCCTTAGCAGCCTTGAATCCGGTGTAGCTTTTCGAAACTTGATCACGAACACGATCACGAACAAGATCACGAACTTGAAGATGATAAGCGTCACCCTCTAACAGTATCCACACCACCAACGAATATCAAGAAACACTTGATCTTGGTTGCTAGACCACAAAGAACTATATGGAATAATATATGTGTTCTTATTCTTCACTTTGGAGATCTTAGAACAAGAATAAACTCTCTCAAACTCTTTGGAGGCTTTCACAATTTCATAAGACTGATTAGGGCTGTTAGAGCCCGTTTTTATACTCATTATACATATTCCAAATAGGTAAGAAGTGTCCAAACCCGAGACAATACAGACCTAGGAAATTCCCAGCCGAAACCGACTGGTCCGGCCGGGTCCTTTCTTTGGTCCGCCCGGATCACCTGGAGGTCCGACCGGGTCCTTTACCTGGTCCGGCCGGACCCTCTTGTTTTCCAGTTTTGTCCCTCTAGCTCCTAATATTCCTCAAAATCCCTTTGGCCCTTTATAAGATTCGTTCTTATGTGTGTGACCCTTTAGGATTATACTAAGTTGGCAATGAGTAAACCCATAAGATATGATTAGGTTCTAGCAAACCGTCATACCTACCCAATTAGTATAACTTTATAAGTTCGTATCCTTTAATAGAACATATTACAATCTCTTTGTTCACGATGTCTATTGAACGTAAGTCATGGTCAATGGTCAACTTACAATGTTCAATGCTTTCGTGATCCCGAATGTATTGATACAACAAATCATATTTGAGCACTGCCATGCATTTCATCAATACCATTCATCGAGTGGCCAAAGCTTGACATCTCTCTTGACGAGGAACAAATCCTTTCTTGGCTTATTACTCTTCCCTACATGATTCCGATTATGCCAATCATATTCATTATAGCTACCCCGTTAGGGGTAACGTTTGAATATGTCAAACATAATGTTCATCAAGTGGAAAACTGTAATAACCTCAAGTCTAAAGATTCAAGTAATATAACTATATGAGACTTAATTATGACATCATGACCATGACATAAATCTCATACGGGTCAGTCCAGTATTTGGTCTCCAACAAATACCCATAAGTTTAATTGTATCCCATACACCATAATCATCATATGATTATCTATTAAACTTATACTAACAATTAATCATAATTATCAGGGACAGGGATTATTATAATAAACATGCAAAGAATATAATAATCAATATTCAATATCCTTATTAAAACATAATCAATCGATAACATTAATCGTTCTCATAACGTGCCTAGAGCATAAAACACCAACAATCTCCAACTTGCACTAGGCCTAATTAATGTATCGAATACCCATAGACCTAACATTACCATCATGCTTTGCTTGTGGAAGACCATTTGTCAATGGGTAGGCAATGTTATCATCAGTCGGTACTCTCCATATATTTACGTCTCCTCTATCAACGATCTCTCGAATGATATGAAAATGCTTAAGTATGTGTTTGGATTTCTGATGTGATCTTGGTTCCTTTGCTTGAGCAATAGCACCATTATTGTCAATATAAAGGTCTATTGGGTTAAAAATGCTAGGAACCACTTCTAGTTCACCAATGAACTTCTTGATCCAAACAGCCTCTTTTGCAGCATCGGATGCATCAATATACTCAGCTTCCATTGTAGAATCTACGACGTTGCTTAGAAATCTTCCAGCTAACAGCACCTCCATTTAGCACAAATACAAATCCAGATTGCGATCTTGAATCATCCTTGTCGGTTTGGAAGCTTGCATCTGTGTAACCACTTACAACAAGATCATCTTCCAATCCTCCATACACCAAGAATGAATCTTTAGTCTTTCGCAAGTACTTAAGAATCGTCTTGACTGCAATCCAGTGACTCTCACCAGGATCTAATTGGTATCTGCTCGTCATGCTCAAAGCATACGAGACATCTGGTCTAGTACATATCATGGCATACATGATTGATCCAATTGCGGAAGCATATGGAATCCCAATCATTCTCTTACGCTCATCAGTCGTCTTAGGACACTGATTCTTGCTTAGAGATATGCTATGGCCGACTGGAAAATTTCCTCTTTTAGAGTTTTCCATGCAGAATCTCTTAAGAACTTTGTCTATATATGTATCTTGACTTAAACCAATCAATTTCTTAGATCTATCACGATAGATTCTAATGCCAAGGATATACGCGGCTTCTCCCATATCTTTTATTGAGAAACACTTTCCTAACCAAGTCTTCACAGACTGCAGTGCAGGAATGTCGTTTCCAATGAGCAATATATCATGAACATATAGTACTAGAAATAATACTACGCTCCCACTAATATTCTTGTATACACAAGGCTCATCTTCGTTCTTGTTGAAGCCAAACTCTTTGACCGATTCATCAAACCGAAGATTCCAACTCCTAGAAGCTTTCTTCAATCCATAGATGGATCTTTACAACTTGCATACTTTATTAGAGTTTTCTGGAATTACAAAACCTTCAGGTTGTGTCATATAAACATCCTCAAGTAAGTTCCCATTAAGGAACACTGTTTTGACATTCATTTTCCATATCTCATCGTCAAAATATGCGGCTATGGCAAGTAAAATTCTTATAGACTTGATCATTGCTACGGGCGAAAAAGTTTCATCATAGTCGATTCCATGAATCTACCTATAGCCTTTTGCTACAAGTCTATCTTTATAAGTATGCACCTTTCCATCCATGTCAGTTTTCTTTTTGAAAACCCACTTGCATCCTATGGTTTTTACACCTTCGGGTGCATCAATCAAGTTCCAAACTTGATTATCATACATGGACTTAATTTTAGATTCCGTGGCTCTAAGCCATTTTTCTGAATCAGGAGCGGACATCTCTTCTTGGTAGGAAGTAGGTTCATCATCAACTATGACTTCCACTTCATTGATATCCGTCATGAGAAATCCATATTTCCCAGGTTCGGATCGCACCCTACCAGTTCTGCGAAGAGCTTGAGTATTCTGAATAGGCTCCACAACTCCTTGTGAAACTTGTTCAGATCCAACATTTTGTTCCATATTATTATCGGGTTCTCGAACCTCTTCGAGATTAATTTTACTCCCACTAATTCCTTTGGAGAGAAACTCTTTCTCTAGAAAGGTACCATCTCGGGCAACAAACACTTTATTGTCCGTGCGGTTGTAAAAGTAATAACCCTTAGTTTCCTTAGGGTAACCCCCAAAATAACATTTGTCAGATTTTGGTGCAAGTTTGTCAGAGATCATCCTCTTAACATAAGCCTCACAACCCCAAATCTTCATGAAAGACAAACTAGGTTTTCTTCCAGTCCATATCTCATATGGAGTCTTTTGAACAGATTTAGTTAGAACTCTATTTAGTGTAAGAGCAGCAGTTTCTAGTGCATGTCCCCAAAAGGATAAAGGAAGATCAGCTTGACTCATTATGGAACGGACCATATCTAATAAGGTCCTATTTCTCCGCTCGGACACACCATTCCATTGTGGTGTTCCGGGTGGAGTTAATTGTGAAGCAATTCCACATTCTTTAAGATGATTGTCAAATTCTTGGCTTAAATATTCTCCACCACGATCGGATCGAAGTGCTTTAATATTTTTGCCAAGTTGATTCTGTACTTCATTTTGAAATATTCTAAATATCTCAAAAGATTCACTTTTATGTTTCATTAAGTAGACTTAGCCATATCTACTAAAATCATCAGTAAAAGTTATGAAGTATTGATATCCTCCCCTAGCACTGCAGCTCATTGGTCCACACACATCAGTATGTATGAGTCCCAATAAGTCACTAGCCCTTTCACTACTCTTAGTGAAAGGTGTCTTTGTCATCTTTCCAAGTAAACATGACTCACAAGTTTCATATGATTCAAAATCATGTGAATCTAAAAGTCCGTCCCCATGGAGTTTTGAGATACGCTTCTCATTAATGTGACCAAGACGGCAATGCCATAAATAAGTATGATTTACATCATTAGGTTTGGATTTCTTATTTACATTATAAATATTCTCATTATTCCCACTTTCAACATCAAGAACATAAAGGCCATTAAATGAACATGCAGTACAATAAAGCATCTCATTTAAGTAAATAGAAAACTTCTTATTCTTAATAAGAAATCTATAACCTTCATTATCCAAACAAGAAACTGAAATAATATTTCTACTCAAATCCTGAACGTAATAACAATTGTTAAAAACAAGAATTAATCCGCTAGGTAAAATGACTTCATAGGTTCCTACGGCTAATGCAGCAACTCTTGCTCCATTCCCCACGTGTAGGTCTACTTCTCCATCTTTGAGTAGCCTTCTATTCTTTAGTGCCTGCACATTTAAACAAATGTGGGATCCACATTCGGTATCTAATACCCAGGAAGTAGAAGTAGAAAGTAGAATATCTATAACATAGATACCTGAAGTAGATGCAGTCCCACTGCTCTTCTTCTTCTTTAATTTTTCCTTATAAACCTTGCAATTCCTTTTCCAATTACCAATCTCATTGCAGTGGAAACAAATTGCATCCTTTTGGGAAGCAGGTTTAGCCACATTAGCATTGGCAATAATTGCCTTGCTAATCTTGGGTTTGACAACTTTTGCCTTACCCTTTCCTTTGCCTTTATAGCCCTTTACTTCCTTAGACACTATGAAAACTGGAGCGGCTTCTTTACCGATTTACTTTTCCGCTGTCTTTAGCATCCCATGCAACTCAGACAGGGACTTATCCATCCCATGCATATTAAAGTTCATGACGAACTGATTATAGCTTTTGGGCAATGAATTAAGAATAAATCAGTGGCCAACTCAACATCAATGGGATGGCCAAGCCTCTCTAAATGCTCAAAGTGAGCCTTCATCTTAAGAACATGAGGGCCCACATCCTTCCCTTCACTCATCTTGCATGAGACCAAGGCAGCTATAGTGTCGAACCTCTCTTGCCTTGCTTGTTCTTGAAACATATCTTTCAACGAAGCAGCAAGGTCAAATGCCTCCAAGTGTTCAAGAGTCTTCTGAAGCTATAGACACATGGCCGCAAGCATAAGACAACCCACCTCACGAGAATCACTTTTGTGTTTCTTGTAGGCGTTTCTCTCATCCTTGGGTGAATTAGAAGCAGGTTCATCTTCAAGAATTGGTTCATCAATAATATAGAGCTTGTCCTCATGCTTTAGAACAATTCTAAGTCTACGGATCCAATCCGTGTAGTTAGCTCCATTTTCTTGAAGTTTTCCTTCTCAAGGATAGATCGCAATGATAAGTTTGTACTTTGAGGCATTATCTACAATTATGCAAACATATAATTAAATATAAGTACCAACTTAGTTTTAAAGATATCACAAATATTAGTATTTCACAAATACTCCCACTAAATTATATAACCTTCATATACATCCAATGTAATCAAATTAATTAGGTAGACAACTCCTTGTCAATCATATCATATATGACTCTTAGATCTTTTATGAGATTTTAGACATCATATGTCTAACATGTTTTAATCTCATCTATGCCTTAGGCCCAAAACTTTGTCTTTTGATAGCCTAATTAAGTCAAACCATTTTAAACGTATAGGAATCACTCTTTACTCATCTTGCTCATAAATGAATAGAATTAATGCACATCGCTTTGGCAGAGCCCACATAAAACTATCCATGTACTCACAAGTGTTTTAATCATGGATTGGCACGGAACTTAAATTTTAATGAAGGTTCACAATCATATAGCATATAACACATTTATGATCACATAAGATAAACATGTTACTGTGAATACCCCTTTCCGATGAAGCGACGCATGGGAAGTATCTTGTGATTATTTTTATTTACAAAGGGAATATTCTTAACGACATTAAAATTATGAGAGTCGCCACGCCGTTTTAATTAAATCCAAAACATTGAAAAAAGCATTTTTAGTGGGTTCGGGGGTCAAATTACAACAAGAGAAGAATATTGGACGTTATCACTCCTATTGCCCGAATCGATCGGTCTTTCTATCATGATGAATGTGTTAGTAGTGTGTTAGTGATTTAGACCGGATCCGAAGATTGCCTACGTTCCTCTCAATGTGAGAAGCTCAGGTCAGCGTAGTTCGCAGAGAATTAGAATAGGCAGAAGAATCGGGATCATGCATAATGAGGGGGAATTACCTAAAGATTAGGGTTTAGAAGTAGTTCCTAGATCATCCTCGGGTTGATGAACCCTCGATCATCATCGGCTATGAAATAACATGTAATTATGAAGATCGCAACCCTAAATATGGCATAAATAAGGTTTTAATCTATGAACACGAAGAACATATGAAGAACATATTTGAACATATGAATGTGTATGCAAAGAATATGAAGAAACTATGAATAAACATGTAAGAACATGAATATAAAAGATCTACATTAAAAATAATGCAAGAACACGAAGAAAAAGTTAGAAAACTTACCTATGTTGGCAAGAAATAAACCTTGGATCTTCTTGAGTGTTTGAATGCTAATTAGAGAGCAAACTAGTGTTTAAGAACTCCAAAACTCGGATTTAGAGCTCTCCAAAATCGGTCCCAAAACCAATGGAATGGAGTGGTTTATATAGTAAACTGATGGGAGGATCTGATGGTCCAGATCATCCGGCGCGAGGTTGGCCGCCTGGCCATTGTTGATGCCGGTTACAATAGTGGCCACGTGGCCAAGATCAACGCGGAGCAATGTTGGCCGCGTGGCCAAGGCTGCCGGCTGACTTGATTCTTAAGCTAGGGTTTCTGCATGGTTTTAAGGAAACCATTTATTACCTAATTTGATAGATTTTGCCATAAATGAGATATTTTGGGAATCCGGGACAAGTCTTTGTAAGGTTTCTAATTCCTATAAAGTCCTTGTATATTTGGGAAAGTCCTAATAAACTCATTTTCAGGTCGGGTACTAACAGTAGCCCTCGGCGACGCTTCTTGCAAGGCAATGTGGGGTCGACGATAAAAGAAGGATCCGTCTGAAACATGAGTTTCAAAACAGATGAAAGGTAAGGGAACGGCTGGACCTTGGCAGGCGACCTACGTATCCGCGGGGGAATCAAGCCAAACGTAGTTCAAATCTGATGGGAAATTGGGAATAACTGTTCACTTGTGGGGAGCAACATCTTTTGCTGGGGAAAGTGCACCTGCTGGGATGAGAGATGACCGCATCGGTCGGGTGGCTGAACCTTTTCAGGTTTCCTACGTATCCTTCGAGGAATCAAGCCGGTCGTAGTTCAGAGATCTACTGGGGATAAAACGATATATCGGACTCCTGCTAGGGATGATAAACCTACGGGCACTATCCTGTACGAAGAACGAATCATTCGTAAGTAATGAAGTTATTTGGGAAAATTAAAGACTACGTTGTCTAAATAATCCCAGATGGAATGGTAAACGCAATCAGGATCGCCAGGGTTCCTGCCGATCGCGCCAAAGTAATAGGTGTCGGTCTCTCATGAACAGAAAACGCCGAGGTTTCTGCCAACCACGATCGATCTAGGATGCGTATGTCATAGAGGCGCCGAAGTCTCTACAACTATACGAATCTTAATAATAGATGCTGGATCTTTCGCAAATAGAAACGCCGAGGCTTCTGCCAATTACGATTGATAAAGGATGGTATATCATAGAGGCGCCGAAGTCTCTACAATCATACGAATCCTGATAATAGATGCTGGATCTTTCGCAAATAGAAACGCCGAGGCTTCTGCCAATTACGATTGATCTAGGATGGTATGTCATAGAGGCGCCGAAGTCTCTACAATCATACGACTCCTAAGCAAATATTTTGTGAAGAATGGAAATTTTAAGGGGCTTTCCGTACCCAAAGGTAACGAATATTAGTCAAAGTAGTGTTAAGGGGATTTAAAATAAATTAATAAGGAAAAGATCAGGGGCAAAGTGGAATTTTATCTGAAGGGGCAAGGTTGGCCGCGTGGCCAAACGCACGAATTTGCAATAGTGGCCGCGTGGCCAAGGCTGCTGATTGGTCAGATCTCCTTCACGCGGATTGCTGATCTGACGGCTGGGGTTGCAAGGGCGAAGGTGGCCGCGTGGCCAAGGCTGCCGATGGGCTGACTCCTTGGTCACATCACCAGACACCTCCCCTCTTCTTTTCTTTCTTCTTTCTTCTTCTTCCTTCCTCCATTGTGACGAGTTTAGGGAGAGAAAATTGAGTTTTTAGAGAGAGAAAGCTCGGATTTGATAATTTTGAAGATTTCATTTCACATAATTCTTGGAGATATGGCGGATTGGATCAATGAGGCATTATTTAGAGATTTCCGGGCCATGGTGGGTATATGATTCCACAACATGAGCCACAAGGAGAGGGGCACGGTAATGCTCAGGGCGCAGGGAATGTTGGGGCTGATCCAAGAGCGGGCTTTGAAGCGGCGCCCTTGATTCCACGGGGCGGTTTGAGACCACGAGCCGCGACTCGGAATTATCGCGATAATCTGCTGCGGTCCACGTTCGACCAAGATTACGATTTTTACATCGACTCTGAGCGTCATTGGTCGATGGGGCTTCCGGAGACGCGAGAGGTAAATTTCGAATTTTCATTCCTCTCCTTCTCGCACATTTGCATGTTTTATGCACAAAATATGAAATGCTAGAATAATGGAATGCTAGAATTTAAATTGCTGGAATTGTAAATTGCTAGAATGGTAACATACCTGTGCTGTGTTTACCTGCAGAGGATCAAGGCTCGTGGGTCCACAGTGACTGTGGGTAAACTGTGGGCATCCCTGCCGGAGGGACCAGGCGGTTTTGCGTGCTCAGATCGAGGCTATGGGCTTTGGCCCATTCTTTGACAGTGTCCGTATGGTTGGGGCTACCCTGAAGGTGGCAGCGGTGATAGAGGTGTGCCGGGAGTTCTGGTGGGATACCACCCATACTTTCCACTTTAGTTGGGGAGAGATTACCATCACGCCGACGGATTTTGCGGCCATCACGGGGTTGAGGTTTACTGGTACCCCTTTGCCTTTTGATGAGAGCTTGGCGGAGCGGCGGGACTATAGACAGGCTCTGCTGGGAGTCGACACCGACCTGGGAGGAGGTGTCAAGGGTTATGGAATAGAGGCCGGGAAGGTGAATCGCTTGGTGGAGATGGCTATTGAGGCCTTTAGTAGGGGGAATATGATTTGGATTGCTTGGTCCGGCTGTTCTTATGGTACAGCTTTTCAGAGATTTTGTTTCCCAGTGGGGCTACTGTCTGCCGGTACTCACTGCTAGGGGCTCTTGTGGACTTGGACTTAGTCGGTGGGATTTCTTGGCGTGGAGCCGGTTTGGCTGAGATTTACCGGGCTTTGGACCATTGCTCGAGGGCTAGCTCGTCGGCCTTGACGGGTTCCAGTTCGCCTTTGAGGTATGCTCTTGACCACCCTTCTTTTCACTTGTTGAGATTTCTGTTCTATCTTTTTGGTCTGAAACATCTCTCTCATTATATGCACAGGCTTGGGTGTACGAGGTCTTCGGCGTCGCCCCTTTCAGTTGGTGATGAGTGCCAACAAGGTTGTCCCCATCATGTCGTACTGGTGCAAGGGCAACAGGGCTCCTTCCCGCAGAAACCGGGACAGGAAGACAGTGGATGCTGCTGATCTGAGGAGGGTGTTTGCGATGTCTGAGCCTGTTGGAGTTAGATTTTACCCATGGAGCCCGGCCAATGAGGCTTCGGTGGGTCCCTATGTAGTGGATTTGACCGCTTCTAGGGTTCTGCTTGTGGGTCTCACCGGGGAGGCCATGTATCTCGGGGAGAGAGTGGTTCGTCAGCACAGGGCTGGTGTGTTACCGTGGGCTCCTTATGACCCTCCTCGGGATATGCTCCGTCCCGCGAGGTTGGCGACTTTTTTGGCTCCCACTCCGGCAGAGCATTACAGGGGGAGTGACGACTATGCTGGCTACGTGCGGACACGGCTGGTCAGTCCACAGGTACGGGCTAGGATGTTGTCTGGAGAGGGGTCGAGCTCGGCCGTTATGTTGGCGGAGCCGGCCTTTGGTTGACATGCCCCTTCGCTCGAGTAGCGTGAGAGTGATGAGGGGTGGCCGGGAGGTGGAGCTTAGCTTGGAGCCTACTGATGCAGATCTTGTTGAGGAGACATTCATTCCTCTGCCCGACGCTGGGGTACGGTTTTGTGCTTTATGTCAGTCATGTTCGCACCCACTTATTTCTTTCTGCCTTGTAATCCTTGCATTGGTTTCCTTCTCAGGTGACTCGGGAGGCATATATCCGTTCAGCTCGGCGGGGAGAACGTGTTGATGCGCTTACTGAGGGAGGCGTACCATTCATGTACTTGTCAGAGGGATGACGTTGCGTCACCCCAGCGTCGGGAACGGTCTCCGAATGGTGCGGGCTCTTCTCATATGGTGGTCGAGCGGTCCGGGGAAGGAGTTCGGGTGCCGGTAGCTCTCGGGCTTTAGCGCGGCGTGGAGATACCACGGAGGAAGATTCTGACTAGGCGGGGCCCCTCTTTCCATCTTTATTTCCTACACTGTTAGCTAGTAGAGAGCAGAGGGATATGTATGTACAGTACCAATGTATAAAATGTATGTATGTACATTATGTTCTAAAATGCAATTTTATTGTGGGAGCCTACTTGTGCAAACTAGTTATTTTACAAATGTTCCTAATTTTATACAATGCATGAGCCATGGAAGGAGGCGGGTACATAGTTGCATGGATCCGTCACGGAGTGGGAAGAAACAAGCTGGATTTCTGCATGGAGCAAAGTTGGCCGCATGGCCATGGCGTGGCATAGAGCAATGTTGGCCGCCTGGCCATGGCAAGATCCGGAGCAAAGTTGGCCGCGTGGCCTAGGACGAAGTTGGCCGCCCGGCCAAGGACAATATCGGCCGCGGGGCCAGGGGCATATGTGGCCGCGTGGCCAAATCATGCGCCGCCTCCGGTTTTTCCTTTCCTGGCAAGAATCGGGAGTTGTGCACTATTTAATGAACCCTTTGCAGCCATACAAACGTACCAGCAACCTTTTGAGCAGTTTTTGAGTTCCTTTTAGCAATTTTCTTGCTTTTTTTGCCATGGATCAAGAGGCTAGGATCACAAGCCTTGAGAAGAAAGTCTTTATAACCTCTTTGGAGAAGTGGGTGCCAAACTTCCTGGTTCGAGTCGTAGGAAACTTGATGAACGGTATGGGATAAAGTGTCTTTGGTCACTTTGCACATGAACTCCAATACCAACCTCTTGCAAGCTTGTGGTAAATTTTGGAATGATACCCTTCATGTTTTCAACTTTTCATTCAACGAGATAACACCACTTATGAAGACATCGCAGCATTATGTGGCTACGAAGGGAAGGGTAAAGTTGCCTTGCCTTTTGATTTCGTTTGCTTGAGGGACAAGTTGGTGACTTTTGGCGTACCCGCGGATGACTTTGATAGGTATGCTAGGGGCGGTTATGTCGACCTTTCTTGGATGCCGCAACACTTCATGCATGCAGACGTGCATCTAACCGCCCTTGGACCATCTTGCACTGTGCTTGTTCAGCTCTATCCTTTCCCTTCTGAGGTGGGATTTGCCAGTGAAGGATGTTTTGGGTATGGTGAACTTGGCTCGTTTGGGTTATGATATTGTACCGGCCATTCTTGGGGAGATGCTCTGTGGGATTCCCCATCTCGCGGCTTATGGTGGGATGCCTTGTGGTAGTGATAGGCTTTTGACCATGTGGTTGCAAGAGCGGCTTCGAGTGAATAAACCGGCGGCTTCTCTGAAGGTGGCCCATGGATGCACCGCATTAGAGGCATGGTGGAGCGGTTTGAGGGCATGACTCTCAAAGGTTGGGAAAGGTATTTGGCGGAAATGGTGACTGACGACATTCAGTGGGTGGTGCCCCATTGGCACATTCACTCTGTGAGGGAGAAACAAGTGGGACTTCACATGATCAAAGTTCCGACCCTTTCTGGAACTACTTTTTACTATCCCTCTAGAGTGCTTCGTCAGTATGGTTTGGTGCAGACCATCCCGGAGGGTTGGGACGAGGAGAGAGATGATTTCCCTTTTGGGATACTTCAGTTGGATGATAGTACCTCAGTCCTTCTTTCTCAGATGTGGGGCGAGGCCGGCTTTAGTCGTAGGACTTTCCTCACACGCTCTAGCAACACCTTCCTGCCACGCGAGTATTTGGATTGGTATATGGGGAGACTTGGGCATGCGGAGCAGACTCTAGAGACCCTAAGGGGCACTATCTTGGGATCCTGTGCTCCAAGTTTCTCATTGAGGGTTAAGGAGGCTGAGGCTTATGCGAGGAAGATGAGTAAGAGCATGGTTAACGGAGGCGGAGAAGAAGTGGGGACGTCAAAGAAGAGGAAAGGTGAAGAGGATCCTAATGGCAAGGCTAAAGGTATTAGCGAGTTTGAAAGAAGGTTTTGTGAGAATCCTAGCAAGAGGAAAGTTCGCCGTGGGCAAAGCAAGAAGAAAGAGACCGAGGGCACAAATGGCACTAAGGAGTGATCCCGAGCGTCTCTCCAATAGTAGTGCAGACACATTAGTTTAATTTAGTTTGCTTTTGTTTGAGTTTCAATTTCAGAATAGGTTATTTATTCAAAAAGTATGTCAAGCTTAGACTCATCAAATAAATGTTATCATGCAATGACTATGGGAATAAAAGTTTTGCTTTCAGAAAATACAACTTCTATCTTTATTGCTTAACAAGATTTGGATGTTTATTTTTTTTTTAGACCGCACCTTTTGAAAGGCTGCCTACGTTCCCCTTTTACAAATAGGACTAAGGGGCTCAGGTCACCGTAGTTCACTCCAGTCAGACTAGAATGATTTTAAAGAAAGGGAAGATAGAAGGGGGAATGCTCTAACTTTTGCCTAGACCGCCCTTGCGGGTTTTCGATCTAGCGAGCTCTGTACGCACCCTTATTTTGCATAGACCGCCCTTTGCGGGTTTTCAGTCTATCGGGCTTTTTTGCGTAGTAATAATTTTTTTTTTTTTATTTTTTTTTTTTAAGAGAGAGGAGTCTAGTCATAGTAGCGTCTGAGCTTGCTGATGTTGACTGGTTCTTTGAACGAGTTGCCATCCAAATCTGCCATTCTGACCGCTCCTCCGGAGAAGATCTTTGTACCACAAACGGCCCTACCCAAGTGGGGGCCCATTTCCCGAGGGGTTGAATTTGTTGGGTAAGCGTGCTTTGAGCACCAAGTCTCCTTCCTTTATGTCAACAAGGCTTGACCTTTTTATTGAAGGCCTTTGTCGTTCTCCTTTGATAGGCCCAGACGTGTTCCATGGCCTTCAATCTGCGTTCGTCTAGTGTTGCCAATTGATCATAGCGACTACGAAGCCATTCTACCTCATTCACTTGGTTCTCGAGCAAGACCCTCAAAGATGGCACCTCCAACTCAATAGGGAGCACTGCCTCCATGCCGTATGCCAAAGCGTAAGGGGTTTCTCCAGTAGCGGTGCGGACTGACGTTCTGTACCCCCAAAGTGCTAATGGTAACTTCTCGGGCCAATCCCGTCCTTGCGAAGCCATCTTGCGAATTATCTGCTCTATCGTCTTGTTGGCTGCCTCAACCGCGCCGTTCTGTCTGTGGATAGTATGGGGAAGATTTCTTTCGTTTCGATCTTGAATTCTACAAGCAAGCGAGCACACTCGCTTCGAAATGACTGCCATTATCTGATATAATGAGGTTAGGGACCCCATACCGACACATAATATTCTCTTTGATAAACTGCGCTACCTTCTTGGAATTCAGCACCTTGTAAGACTGAGCTTCGACCCACTTTGTGAAGTAGTCGACCGCGACGAGGACGAATTCATGCCCATTACTTCCAGCCGGCGAGATCTTCCCAATAATGTCGATACCCCATGTGGCGAATGGCCAAGGCGTGGTGGAACTATACAGTTCGTGTCGGGGGACGTGGTTGAGGTTGGAGCATACTTGGCACTTGTGACACCGTCGAACCCATTGAATACAGACTGTCTCCATGGTAATCCAATAATAGCCCAGCCGAGTGATCTTCTGTCTAAGTATCCTTGCATTCATGTGGGTCCGCACAACCCGTTGTGTACTTCTTCCATTTGCTTCAGCTTTCTTGTTGTCGACACATAAGAGCAACAGACCATCGTAATGCCTCTTGTACAAAGTATCGTCTAACAGCACAAACTGCCCCGCCAACCTTTTGAGTGCTTGCAGACTCTTGGCCTTCACATCTCCGTCAAAGGACATCTCTCCGTGCTTAAGGAATTTGTAGATTTGGGCGTACCATTGATCTCCGTTTACCTCGGCATTGATCTGGATTTCACAGCAATAGGCGGGGTTTTCTCTTCGCCCACCCTGAATGGTTTTCGGACCTTCCTTCTGGAATTTCAACTAAGGAGGCCAATGTAGCTAGAGCATCTGCGAACCTATTTCTGTCTCGCGGCAGGAAGTGGAAGGTAACCTCTTTGAACTGTGCTATCAACTCATCCATGTAACCTTGGTACCGGGCTCCAGGCTGGAATGATCAATAGTTTTTCCATTTCTTCGCCGTTTGGTTAATAATCAAAGCAGAGTCTCCGTACACTTCTAACTCTTCACGTTGCGTTCTAGGGCGGCCTCCAATCCGGCTATACACGCCTCATACTCGGCGGCGTTGTTGGTTGCTGAAAAGTTCAGCTTGATGGCTATGGGAGTGTGCTCATCTTTGGGATCAATAAGTAGGAGTCCGACTCCATTCCCTCGCTTGTTTGCAGCCCCGTCAAAGAATAATTGCCACCTTTCTGCGACCTCAATTGCGAAAATGTCATCATCCGGGAACTCGGGGTCGGGTCCTCTCGTCTCAGTGCTCGGAGCGTCTGCGAGCTGATCGGCCATTGCCCTCCCTTTGATTGCCTTCCTCGGTACATAAGTGATGTCGAACTCTCCAAGAATACTGACCATTTAGCGAGTCTCATAGAAAGGGATGGTTTATCGAACAGGTACTTGATAGGATCCATTTTCGAGACTAGTAAGATCGGATGGGATGCCATGTAGTGCTTGAGCTTCGTCACCACCCATACTAGGCCTACGCAGGTCTTCTCGAGCGCGCAGAGTAATTGAGGCTCGCTGCCTTGTAACTTTCGACTGATAAAGTACACTGCATTCTCAATCCGGGAATCTTTGGCTTCTTGTGCTAACATGGCTCCGACGGCGGTATCTGTCACAGTTAAGTATAGTAGCAACGGCTTCTCCTTATGCGGCGGCGGGCGCAGGATTGGGGTATTCACCAAATATTGTTTATCCTTTCGAAGGCTATCTGACAGTCATGATCCCACTCCACACTGGCTGTTTTCCTCATTAGCTTGAAAATCGGTTCGCAGATGGTGGTCAGCTGATTGATAAACCGACTGATGTATTGCAGGCGTCCCATGAATCCCTTTATCTCTGTCTCGGTACGGGGTGGCTTCATCTCCAGGATGGCTTGAATCTTCCTTGGGTCGGCTTCGATCCCATTTTCGGTGACCATGTAACCCAATACTTTCCCTCTACGAACTCCAAAGGTGCATTTTGCCGCGGTTCAAACGCATGGCGTGCTCTCTCAACCTGTGAAGAATTTTCTGAGATCTATCAAGTGCTGGCCCCCAGACCCTTCTGAATGTATAATCAGTCATCCACGTACACCTCAATCTCCTTGTGGATCATATCGTGGAATAAAGTTGTAACTGCCCGTTGGTAGGTAGCCCCAGCGTTCCTCAGCCCAAATGGCATGACGGTATAGCAAAAGTCCCCCATGGGGTGGTGAAAGCTGTTTTTTTCTTGGTCTTCTCGGCCATCTTGATTTGGTTATAGCCGGCAAACCCGTCAACAAACGACTTGACCTCATAATGGGCGGTCGCATCCACCAACATGTCGATATTTGGCAAGGGGAAGTCATCCTTTGGCGTAGCTTTGTTGAGATCCCGAAAATCCACACATACTCTGACTTTACCGTTAGATTTCTTGACAGTCACCAGATTTGATAACCAAGTTGGATATTCGATCACCCTGATGAAACCCACACGGAGTAGTTTCTCAATCTCTTCCTTCACTTGCAAAGACCATTCCGGCTTAATGCGGCGCAGTTTTTGCTTGACTGGCTTAGCGTTTGGTGCTGTCGGGATTCTGTGCTCTACGATCGAGTTGTCGAGCC
>JAOWBW010000279.1:778081-1014029 GCA_026119855.1 Campanula takesimana
GGGAGTTTCTATCCTACTTTCGATTTTTGACCATGCCTTAAGAGCGGACCAGAAGCCTAGGTTAGCCCAACTGGGTTGTCCGAGGATCGGGTCAGTGTCTTGATTTAGGCTGGAGATCTCTGACAAGGCCCTCTTGAAGCGATTTAGACCTGGGAGGCGCGCGCCTTCCTATGTAGTATTGGGACGCGCGCGCACTTCAGCAACTGCTGGCGGGTGGCGCGCGGCGTCTGGGAGGCGGAATTCCGGGCTTGACATTGGCTGACCAAAAGAGCCCCCAACAGCTATAATATCATCTTCTATTCGACCACTTGATTCTCACAGCTCCTTTCTGCCATTTTGAACATCATATTATTGCTTAACTTCGCTTGTGATCAACATTTTCCATGGCTTCCAATTCTTTTGCCTTGATGCCAAGGTCGTTAGTGTGTATGAAAAGGACTTGGGCACTTTTGTGTATTCTTTCAAGACCCATCCCAAGAAGGCCTTCATTAAAGATTTCGGGTTCCGAATTCTTTTCACTTGCGGACGTTGAAGCCGGATTGGGATTTGTTGAGACCTGCCGCGGCTTTCTGGGATTGCGACAGCCATACCTTCAACCTTTCAGCTAATGAAATGGTGCCGACTGTTGACGATTTCGGGGCCATCCTTGGCATGCCTTTGGCCGGTCGGATTGCCGTCCCTAAATATCACCGTGGTGCCATCGACTCTTGGGTTTGGTTACTGAATCTCCCGTTGAGGACGTGAGGAAGATGTTGCAAGGTACCGTGATTGACATAACTGAGTTGCCGATGTTCTTCAGTTTACACTCGGAGGACCCGATGGTTCAATATTTCAAAAGAAATGCCATGGCCGTTTGTCTCTTCAGCGAAGTACTGTTTGTTACACCTTTCGGGACTGCGGACGTGCAGTTGGCTGAGATTATTTTGCAAGCTAAGGAGCAGCAATTTAGTGTAATCCCTCTTATTGTAGGGGAGACGTTGCACGGCCTTGATGAGTTACATAGGACGGGCAAGATGTGTCGGGGAAGCCCTTTGCTCTTGACCATATGGCTCCGAGAACACTTCAAGATTTATTCTCCGGATGGTGATTTGTCTCCTTTTGCCGTTCATAGGAGGAAGTTGTTGATCAGGGATTTATCTGAAGATGATTGGAAGAAATTCTTTGCCTCTAGGGGTGACCATTGATGTTGAGTGGTGTCCTCCTTCTTGGGGTCTTCGTCCTTTTGTGGAATGGACTCTTGGTTTTCAACACGTGGTTGTACCCGGTTTGAGAGAGATTCTTCGTTTTACCAGCCAGAGCGGGTTCTGCGGCAGTTCGGTCGTCAACAGACAATTCCTTTTCGAGAGTGAGGAATGCTTCGTCCAGTTGCTTACATGGGTCCTGGCTTCTCGAGTGAGCTTCAGTCGGCTTGGGGAGATGAACGCAATCGTTGGGCTTTCGCTCCTCTGTATCGGGGGAGTGTCTTCCTTCCCGAGAGCTACTTGGACTATTTATTTGGCACCCTTTACCGTGGCACCACTTGGGTTGATGTGCTTCGTGCTGAGTTGTTGGGACAGGGTTTTGAGCCTAGCAGCACTTTGAGATATAGGGAGGCTGCTGCTGATTCGAGTAACATTCTCGCTGACCCTTTTGTTACTCCTTTGGATGACTTTTATGCTAGGAGACGTGTGCAACACAGAAGGTTTCGGTGCGTATTAGTGCTCCTCTCGTTACCCAAGAAGAAAAGGATTGAGAGACGATCGGGTGGTCCTTTGAAAGCTAAGAGAAAATTGGATTTTTCTTAGTACCCTAAGAGATTGCAATTAGACCACTTTGTTTTAGGATTTAATATTTTGATGCCTTTTGTTGCTCAATAAATCCGTTGTAATGGTTTGAATAGTTCATTGAATGAATAAAAATTGCATTTTGTTATTTGAAGTGAATTGGGTATTTTTGATATGTTTTAGACCGCACCCGAAGGTTGCCTACGTTCCTCCAGTTGGGAGGCTCAGGTCTTCGTAGTTCAAATAAACAAAGACCATTTTTTTTTTTTTTTTTTGGTGCACCCTGTTTTTTGCCTAGACCGCCCTTTCGGGTTTTCAATCTAGCGGGCTTCTTTTTGCACGTGCTCTAATTTTTGCCTAGGCCGCCCTTGCGGGTTTTCAACCTAGCGAGCGATTTTTTTTTTTTTTTTTTGGTTATGGTCTTTGTTTATTAAGCGTAGAACCTCTTGAGCTTGTCGAGGTTGACCTCCTTTGGCAGCTGGTCACCATCTAAATCCACGAGCCGGACTGCACCACCGCTTAGTATCTTTTTGACCACGTACGGACCGATCCATCGGGGTCCCCATTTCCCCAGGGGATTCATGGCATTAGGAGGATGTTGTCTTAAAACCAAATCTCCCACATTGATGTTTCGAGGCTTCACCTTTTTGTTGAAAGCTCTTGCCATCCTTTGCTGATACGTCCTTGTGCGTTCGAGTGCTCTTCACCTTTTCTCGTCGAGCAAGGCTAGTTGTTCATATCGACTTTGCATCCAGTCGACCTCGTTGACTTGATTCTCGAGGAGGACCCGTAGAGATGGGACTTCAAGTTCGATAGGGAGTACGGCTTCAGAACCATAGACCAATGCATAAGGAGTTTCTCCTGTTGCGGATCGTATTGATGTGCGGTAGCCCCACAATGCTAATGGTAGCTTCTCGGGCCAATCCTTCCTGTTGAGGCCATTTTATTGACGATGGTCTCGATGGTCTTATTTGCTGCTTCAACTGCGCCATTTGCTTGGGGCCGTAAGGAGATGACTTGTGCTTGGTGATCTTGTATTCTACCAAAAGTGCATCCATTTCCTTCTCGAAGTGAGAGCCGTTGTCGGAAATGATTTCATGAGGCACGCCGTATCGGCACATGATATTAATTTTTACAAATTCGGCCACTTTCTTGGCGTTGAGGGTCCGATAGGCTTGTGCTTCGACCCACTTTGTGAAGTAGTCGACTGCCACTAGGACGAATGACTGCCCATTGCTTCCGGCAGGATGAACTTTACCGATGATGTCTATCCCCCAACAAGAGAAAGGCCAAGGTGTGACCATGTTGTAAAGTTGTGAGGGTGGAGCATGTTGCAGATTAGCGTGGAATTGGCACTTGGCACACCTTTTGACTTTCTCGATACAGTCTCGTTCCATAGTGCTCCAATAGTAACCAATGCGAAGTATCTTCTTGACTAACATAAACCCATTCATGTGGGGTCCACATTCTCCTTCGTGCACTTCACACATTATCTCTTGAGCTTCTGTCTCATTGGCGCATAAGAGATTGATCCCGTCGTGGTGCCTTTTATAGACTCGGTCCCCAATCAGTACGTACCGAGAGGCTATCCTTTGCAGAGCTGCTTGAGACTTCTTATTGCTATTCTCGGGATAAGTGCCTTCTTTGAGGAAGTTCATGATATCCGAATACCACGGAGAGTTTGTTTGCATCTCGTTAATCTCGATACTCATGCAATATGCCAGACTGTTTCTTCGAGCAATTTTGAAAGGCTTCACCATTTTCCCTTTGGGCATTTCAACTAATGAAGCTATAGTGGCCAGTGCATCAGCGAAGCGATTCTTATCCCTTGGCAGGTAGTTGAAAGTGATCTCTTGGAATTGTTCAACCAGTTCTTCAAGGTGCTGACCATACTGTTGGAGAGTCGGGTCTTGGGTTCGCCATTTTCCCGATTGCTGATTGATAAGGAGCAAAGAGTCGCCGAACACTTCTAGTTCCGTGACGTTTCTTTCGAGAGCTGCTTCGAGCCCTGCTATGCATGCTTCGTATTCGGCAATGTTGTTGGTAGCTTCGAATTCCAGGCGTATGGCAATGGGAGTGTAGATGTCTTTTGGATCGACAAGCAATACCCCTATACCAAAACCGTGTTTATTGGCGGCGCCATCGAAAAAAAAGTTGCCACTTGTCTTCCTCGGTTGCAGTACAAATTAAATGCTCGTGGGGAACTGTACATCTTCCCCCTTCACTTCGTCACACGGGAATTCGGCAAGCTGGTCACTGAACACTTTCCCCCTGACGAATTTTAGTGTGACGTAAGTGATATCATAGCCGGCGAGCATGAAGTACCATTTGGCTATTCTTGTTGACATGAAAGGCTTCTAGAAGATGTAGCGGAGGGGGTCCACTTTTGCTACTAGCTTGATCGGAAAAGCTTCCATATAGTGTTTGAGCTTTTGAGTGACCCAAACCAATGCTGCACATGACTTTTCTAAGACGGAGTAGTTCTTTTCGCCTCCTTGGAATCGGCGACTGACAATATAAATGGCGTTCTCCTTTGTGGACTCTCGTTGCTCTTGTGCTAACATAGCCCCTAGGGCTTCATCATTGACAGTGAGATAAAGCAGCAGAGGTTTCTCCTTGTGTGGCGGAACTAGAACAGGAGGGCATGTCAAGTAATGTTTTACTTGATCGAAGGCTTCTTGGCATGCGTCGGTCCATTCTAGAGCCACATTCTTCTTGAGTAGCTTGAAGATTAGCTCGCACATGGAAGTGAGTTGGTGCACAAACCGACTGATGTATTGTAGTCTTCCCATGAAACCTTTAATCTCTTTCTGTGTCTTTGGAGGAGGCATGTCAATGATTGCCTTGATTTTGGAGGGGTCTACTTCGATTCCCCTTTCAGTGACCATATAACCAAGAACTTTGCCTCGGATAACCCCGAATGTGCACTTTGCAGGGTTGAGCCTCATCTTGTGTTGACGGAGACTTTCGAAGAATTTGTGGAGATCGATTAGGTGTTGACCATCGGTTCCTTTGGAGTGAATGATCATGTCGTCCACATAGACCTCGATTTCTTTGTGAATCATATCGTGGAACAAGTCTGTCACGGCTCTTTGGTAGGAAGCCCCAGCATTTCTTAACCCAAATGGCATGACTGTGTAGCAAAAGGTACCCCACGGTGCTGTGAAGGCTGTCTTATGTTGATCTTCCTCGGCCATAAGAATCTGATTGTACCCAGCGAACCCATCCACGAATGAGCGAACCTCGTAGGCAGCAGTGGAGTCGACTAGCATGTCGATATTAGGGAGTGGAAAATCATCCTTTGGGGAAGCTTTGTTTAAATCCCGGAAGTCTACACAAACTTGAACCTTGCCGTTCGCCTTCCTGACTGTCACAATGTTGGCTAACCATGTCGGATACTCGATAACCTTGATGAAACCCACACTGAGGAGCTTCTCAATCTCTTCTTTGACCTGCAGAGACCATTCTGGCTTGATCTTTCTGAGCTTCTGCTTTACTGGCCTAGTACCTTCTCTGATCGGAATCCTGTGCTCCGCTACCTTTCTGTCTAAACCCGGCATGTCTTTGTATGACCATGCGAACACATCCACGAACTCCCGTAGTAGTGCAGTCAATCTGTCTTTATCGTCCCCCTTGAAGAAGCTTACAATCTTGGTTTCTTTTGGCTCTTCTTCGGTACCCAGATTAACAACATGCAATTCTTCATCAGCCTTTGGACCATTCTCGCCACGACTACGGACTTGTTGAGCAAGTTCATTTAAGTATGTTGTGTTTTCGTGGTCTATTTCATCATAATTTGAGTCGTTATTAACTTGTTTGTTAAGTTCATTATTAGTTAATTCATCATTTATGATGTTTGCAATCTCAGGGTACTCAGAAATATCAAATCTTTCATTAGCAAAGAAAGGAAACACACACTCGGCTATGGCCTCCAAATCCTCTTGGGTGAGGGTATTAGAGACACTCTCGGACTCGAAAGTAAGTGTGAGCTGCTCTTCCTTTGTTGCTGTGCGGGGTATGCAACCCAAGAATTCCTCGGATACCACGGGCCCTTTTGTTGAATACCATTTGTTGATCGGCTCGGAGCTTAGCGGGATCTCACTGATAGTTTCGTTCATGATGACGGTGTCATGGATGGCATTGACTTGGCATTTACTCATCATGGCGAGCTCTTCAAACATGGAGGCTAAATCTGTCAGTTCTTCCCCCACGGTGATTTCTGTCTCGGACTCTATAGTCATCTTCCTCCCCCACCATTCACGGGGCAACATGGGAGTTGGTTCTCTGTCGGATATCTGGACCTCACAATCGGAGAAGATTTCGAGGCCGGGCTTTTTGACACCTTTATTGTTAACCCACGGCTCGGGAAAGATCATGTATGGAACGTCTTCCCCTTGGCGGACAAAATAACCATTCAACGTCTTGCGATAAGGCCTTAGATTAGGGACTTCATACCTACGGCCTTCTTTACGAGCTCGGGCCTTTTCGTTCTTGATCGCTTGTTCTTGTTTCAAGTCTTCTTTGGAAGGCTCATACCCCAAACCGAAGGTGTTCTTGACAAATGGGACTTGCACGGGATGCAGGATTCCTTGCTGATATTTCCCTAAGCCTAAACCAGGGAAGTAGTCCATATTCCTCATCATACGGAGGACTTTGTGATTGCTGGGGGTCCATGATCCGTTTCCCCTTTCTTTGTCAATGGCGTTGATTGAGACACCGGAGAGAGTGGAGTCTGGTAGACCATGCTGAACTTGGTGGACGGGCTCACCTTTTCTGTGGATAGTGATGTTTTCAGCCATTACGGTCACTATTTCATCACCATTTCGGATCTTGACACATTGGTGGAGAGTTGACGGTACGGCATTAGCACTGTGAATCCATGGTCGACCCAACAGTAAGTTGAACGAGGCCGGGATATCAAGCACTTGGAATGGAACGGACATGACCATGCTCCCAAACTCAAGGTCTATTTCGATCATCCCCATGACTGTACGGGCGGTGCTGTCATAACCTTGGATTACTTGAGTAGAAGGCTTCAAATCGGAATCCTTAAGCCCCAGTATGCCCATGATTCTACCAGGCATGAGATTGAGTGCGGAACCACCGTCCACTAAGACTCTTGAGACGGGCCTCCCCCTTGCTCGTACCTTGAGGTAAATAGCTTCGTTGTGGTCGGAACCAAACGGTGGAAGGTCCATATCAGCAAAGGTGATGACGTTGCCAAGTGAATGTGACCAATCATTGCCGTGAGGTCCTCGGGAGTAGTATCGGGAGAAACTAATGTATCATCGAGATTGCGGATGACAAGATCTCGGTGTTTCTTTGAGGATGCAATGAGGTCCCAAATAGAGATGTTGGCTTGAGTTTTCTTGAGTTGGACAAGTAGAGGATCTTCGGGAGCGTTGTGAGCTTGCGGCCTTTGAGAAGAGGAGCTCGGTGCGGAAGTGGAAGGGTTGCTTGCTATGACTCAACCGGATCGAGTTAGCATGTTGACGTTCCCATCTTGCTTCTTTTTCCTATTCTTTAGTACTTCCCTCATTACCTCATCGTAAGTCACTACATAACAAGAATTGTCAAGTTTATTCATAACATTGGGGCCCCCATTCACAATTGGGATTGAATGGGTGGTCCCCTCGAGTTCTCCTATCTCTATTACATTGACATGCTCGTCATTAGTCACTACAAATTCTTTCTTATCTATGAGATCTTGAATGACATTGCGGAGAACGAAGCAATCCTCGGTGGTGTGGCCACTATATTGGTGGTAGCCACAATATTTGTGGTGAGCATGATTAGGGTTGATCGTCTTGGGTTGGTACCCTTGCACGGGTGTGACTTGACCCTTTGCCTTGAGGACCTCGAACACTTCGGTTTGAGTCATGCCTTGGAGAGGCGTGTAGACACGGTCACTTCGGGGCTTCTTCCCTTGAGGCGGAGGAACCCTTTTGTAATTCCCCTTGTCAATAGTGACGGCGTTGACCGAGGCCTGTTTTGTGGAGTTGGAAGCGGCCTTGTAGCGGTAAGTAGGAGTGGTCTTCTTAATCTCCTTTAGCAAGTCATCCATGCGTACCCCCGCCTCATACATTTGGGAGAAGTCGGAGTAGCAAGCCCCACTTAGGTGAGTGCGGAGATCAATCTTGAGACACTTGAGAAATATGTCCATTTGCTCTTTTGTGTTCGGCCTCTCAACAATTTCAGAGAGTTTGTCATTCCATCTCCATGTGAAGTCGATGAAGGACTCATTGTCTCGTTGAGTAGTGTTCTCTAACTCTTTCCTTGTGGGCCGGTGAGTGGTGTTGCCTTGGTATTGGTTCTTGAAGGCAAGCATGGCGGAGTCCCAATCAAGACGGACAATGAGCGGGAGAGTAGCATACCAATCTTTTGCCGCCCCCTCGAGAGTGAGAGGAAAGCATTGAGCCATCACCTTGGTGGAGACCTTCTTTGGAACCATTTCCCAAATATAAGTCTCAATGTGAGCCATAGGACAAGAGTTTCCCTTGAATTTGCTTATGTCGGGCATCTTGAACTTATCGGGAAGAGCGGCCATAGTACTCATGAGGATGGATGATTGATAAAGGCTTGTGTCGGAGCCTTTCCCCATGTTGAGCCCATTGAATTTTTGGTCGATGTAGGCCATGATAGAATCCACCATTTTGGGCTCAATGTTCTCGGAACTTGGTTCCCCCATTTTCTTGGTGCGGGTGTTGACATAAGGACTCTTGAACAAACCCTCGGTCCATTCGGATTCATCATCATTGTTCTTGTTCTTTCCCTTGGCAAGGTTGGTGAGCTTTTCTTTCATTAGCTCCATTTCGGCCTCGTGGGCCTCCCTTTGGCTGTCGAGGTGGGATTGCCAAATGTCGTCTTTGCTTTGTGCCTCCTTGTTAAGGGTGGAGACTTGCTCTTGGAGGAGTTGGACCATAGTTGAGAGCTGTTCGAGAGACATGGTGTTGCTGCTGCCGGTCATGATTGATGTTGGAGCTGTTGGAGTGATCTCTTCACGGACTAACCGATTTGCTGAATCCCGGTAGACTTTGTAAGTACCAATTGAACCTATATTGCAGAAGAGGCCCTTGTCAGTCTTGAGTAACACTTGCGGTCCATGAAGAGGCTTAGAACACACAGTTGGGCACACGACTCGAACCACATAAGAAAAGACTTCTTTTTTTTTTCTTTATATAAGTCGGAGTGAATGAATCCCTTTTGGGGTTTCTAAGAAAATAATGGAATCGTCACACTAGTATATAGACCATCTCGCGGTCCCATATACTCATCGGATTCCATCGCGCTTGTGAATCCTACATGTATCGGGATTAAACTAAATTAATGTAGTAAAGCATACATGCGGGGACGGATTTTTATTTTCGTCCAAAATAACCACTTTTGGGGACGGATTTTTATGGCGTCCCTTTCAACAAGTTGGCATGTATGATTTGAAGACATTAGTTTAGGGAAATCTCGGTACATGGAAACCGACTTGAGTCACGGAGTGTTAGACCCTAACTAGAATTGTGTGGTTTGTGCTCGGCTTGAATATGAGGCTCAAAGGTCACCCCCGGCATGTAGTCTTGAACTACGCCACGGGCTGAGGTTTACCGCTTCGAAAGAGCCAAGGTCTGGTGGAGCTTGAAACTTTCTAGGACGGGCCTCGACGGGTTTGGGGTTGGACTTGTGCGACTCGATAGTGAGCAGTTCATAGGAATATGTGCATGTAGTGTGAGGTCTAACAAGTGACAAATTTTTTTATTTTTTTTTATTTTATTTTTTTTTGAAAAGAAAGAAAAACACACAAAACACATAAGCACATAAAATTACAACTCCCGAATCACCCGTGTGACCGGTAAATAAAACACAAAATTAAAACAGTCCGAGGGTTCAATTCTGTTCTGATGCAGGCAACTGTGCCCACACCCCACTGTTCTGCTCAGTCACTGAAACCTGTTTCTGTTCTGGAAACCAACCCAGAAGCGTGCGCCTCTGAGTGCTGATGTAGGACGCGCGCGCATGGCGAAATGCTTATGGGAGGCGCGCGCTTCTGGGGCACACCTGTCAGAATGTCAGACTTTGGACTCAGGGGATTGCCCTGGTCCCATGTTCATATTGTAACCCCTGCAGAAGTGATTAGTACAGAATAACAGAAGAAGAAGATGAAGAACATGAAGGAGTGGGCGATTCTGGTTCTTGATGCGGGATGCGCGCGCCTTAGGCTTAAAAGGCCAGACGCGCGCGCCTCCCCCATCAGGAAACAGAATGCCCAGAAAAGATGTAGATTTCGATCAGAATGCAAGTTTAACCCTCAAATAATCCCCAGCAGAGTCGCCACTGTAGATACCCCGGGGGAACCACGGCTTTAGGATCGAGCGCGTGTGTTATCCTAGGATGTCTAACTTGTTTTTAGATTCGCCACCTATGTTTTGAGGAACATAAGAAAAACCTATTGATTGTAGCCTAAGTTTGATAACGAAAACATAGATTCTTTGTTTTGAGGTTCGGGGGTTAGATTACGAGATGGGAAGTACCGAAACACCCATCTCGCCCAACTAAAGTTGGTCTTGCTTGATCAAAATCTACATGAATGAAAATGTTCTTCTTCTTCTTCTTTAAGTCATGAAAAGGGGGGATTTAAAATAGGATTTGGAATGTAGGAGATGACTCCTTAACCAACCTCAATGAGATGAGGTGATCATTAGAGTCATGTCCCAAAGTGATTTGGGTGATTGCACATTTGATTAAAGTAAAAGAGAGAGAGGAGATGAAGTAGAGAAGAAAGGAAAAGATGTACTTTTACCTACAATTTGAAGAACTTCAAGTGTTGCTTGATGAGATCCTTGGAGAACCTTTAGAAAGTGATTTTTTTGTCTAGTTTTCGATCGGGTCTTTCCGATGATTTTTCGATCCTTGAAAATGGAGGTAAAGGGAGGTTTTTATAGGTGAAAGAGGGGTGTTTTTGGTGCCAAAACTCAGTCACCAAGAAATCCTTCCCGGACAAAATCTTGTAAATTGAGCAAGGGAGGGAATCCTGGCCAGAAATCTGTAACTGACGCCCAGAGGCACGTGCTTCCTGCTTTGGGGGCGGGAGGCGCGCGCTCCTGGATCCTCCTGTCGGAGGCGCGCGACTCAGAGAAGGCAATTTTGACAGAATGGACTAGAAAGTCAGCCCTGTCATTCAGTTTAGTCCCTTGACTTTACGAAGTCAGTCAGGAACTTAACGGAAGTGACAGAAACTAACGAGAAACACTTAAAATGGGGGGAAACACAAAATCAAATGTGCAATCGGGGTGAGCGGTCCAAGACGGGGTGTCTACAGAGCTCGGAAACCTCTTATTTGTGAATTCTCTTCTCAAGATCAAAACGGGATTGCCACAAATCGTCTTTATGGAGGGCATCTTCGGCAAGTCTATCCATTCCCCCATGGATATCATTATGTTGAGTAACCCATCGTTGGACACGAAAACATTTCCGCCATTGTTGTTGTTGCCGTTGGAAGCCATTGGACCTATTGGAAGAACACGGTTGATCTTAGGATGGCCCCACAAACACCTTTTGGGTAAACAAGAAAAGGACTCAACCACATAGAGAAAAATGACTCTTTTTTTTTATTTACAAAAGTCGGAAGGACATAGTCCTTTTTGGGGTTTCTAAAGAAATAGTGGAATCGTCACACTAGTATATAGACCTTCTTGTGGTCCCATATACTCATCAGATTCCACCACGCTTGTGAGACCTAAGTGTGATAGGATTAAACTAAATTAATGTAGTAAACCATACATTCGGGACGGATTTTTATTTTGTCCATAATAACCACTTGTTTCTTTTGGAAAAGACATGTATGATTTGAAAAAATTAGTTTAGGGAAATCTCGACACATGAAAACTGACTTGGTTACGGAGTGTTAGACCCTAACTAGAATGTGTTGGCTTGTGCTCGGCTAAAGAGAGGCTTAAGGTCACCCCTGGCATGTAGTCATGAACTAAGCCATGGGATGAGGTTTACCGGTTCGAGAGAGTCAATGTCGGGTGGAGCTTCAAACTCTCTAGGACGGTCCTCGACGGGTTTCGGGTTATGAACTTGTGCGACTCGATAGTGAGCAATTGATAGGAGTTTGTGCATGTAGTATGAGGTCAAGCCAAGTGACATTTTTTTTAAAAGAAAAGAATATAATCACATATTTACAACTTTTGAATCACCCGTGTGACCGATAAAAATGAACAGAAAATAAAATAGTTAAGGGTTCCAAATTAATCCTGATGCACGCAACTGTGCCCACACCCCATCATTCTGCCCTATTCAGGACTCTGTTTATGTTCTAGAAAATTGCCCAGAAGCGCGCGCCTCTGGCTTGCAATATGGGATGCGCGCGCCTTGCGCATAGTAACTGAGAGGCGCCCGCTTCTGGGTTAGACCTGCAAACTCATGGGTTCAAGGGATTGCCTTGACCCGAAATAATAAATTTTTCCCCTGCATAAACTGTTAGCACAAATAACATGTAATCTGAAGGACAAGATGGAAGGTGGGCGATTCTGGTTTAAAGGGTCGGACGCGCGCGCCTTAGGCCGAGAAGGCCAGCGGCGCACGCTTCCCACCCTTTTCACCATAATGCCTAGAAAACAGATAAAAGAACACCAAAATAAAAAACGCAAGTTTAACCCTTTATGCTATCCCCAGCAAAGTCGCCACTGTAGATACCCAGGGGAGTTCCATGGATTGGCTAGAGCGTGTGAATTATCCTAGGATGTCTATTTGATTTTAGAGATTAGAGTCGCCACCTATGTTTTAGAGGAACATAATAAAAACCTAATAATTAGCCTAAGTTTTGTTACGAAAACCAGAGATTCGGGAGAGATGGGTTCAGGGGTTAGGTTACGGAGTGGGAAGTACTTAAACACCCACTCCGCCCGGCTAAAGCCAGTCTTGCTACTTTTGGTGTTCTAGATATGAAAAGTTCTTCTTTTATTAATATAAATATGTGCTAACAATTACATCAAGAAATAAATGGGAATTTAAAGGGAATAAAAATGTAGGGAGATAACCTTTAACCAACTTCAATGGAATGAAGTGATCATTTGGTCATGTCCCATTTGAAGGGGATGGCATACATTAAAAATACATAAAATAAATGAGAAAATAGAAGAATTGTACCTTGTTGGGAAGGAAATAAAGACTTCAAACTTTGTGAGGAAATGAAGTGTTTTGTAGAGAAAATAGTGCATAGATATTTTAGTAGAGTTTTTTATGCTCTATTTTGGTGTCTCCAATCCTCCATTTGAAATGAACTAAGAAGATCCTTTATATAGGTGAAGAGGGATGGAAAAGATGGTCATTGGACCAATAAGAATAAAGGAAGATAAAAATAATAAAGAGAAAATAACCATAGTAAAGAGAAAATATGTTGTTTTTAAGGAAAAGGCTAGAGATGGGGGATTGGGAGTTACAAAACTAGGGAGGATGAACTTGGAGGTAAAACAGAAGCTTTTTTGACTCAGAAAATGGAGGGAATTGGTACAAATCCGTAACAGCCATTGTGAGAAGCGCGCGGGTCCTGCTTAGGCGGCGAGAAGCGCGCGCATCCCGTAGGCTGTGCCGGAGGCGCTCACGGTTGAAAACGACAGAATGACAGAAATGACTCTAAAGTTAACTCAGTTACTCAATTTAGTCCAAAACTATCAGAATCAGTTAAGAATTTAACTGAAGTAACATAAATTAACAAAAATAAGCTAAATAAAAATACTATGTATGCAATCGGTGTGAGCGGTCCAAGGCGGGGTGTCTACACTTCTTTATTTCATAAAATTGTTTAATGATTACAAAAAAGACAACAAATAGTTGAAAAAAAACCTAAAATTAAGTGTTAAAATACCTTTGATGTTACGAATATTAAAACTAATATTAATATTAAAAAATGTAGGATGTCTCATCCCATCCCATCCCGTCCCGCTTTGTCCTGCATCCTAAACGGGACGTCACGAATAGTCCCGCATTCAAACAGGATTAGAATATACTATCCCGCCCCCTTCCATATGTATAGAAGAACGGGACATCCCGACGGGACGATCCCAAATTGACGACTCTGGCCAAAAGGCAACTACAATTCTATATGGATCTGTAGTCCGTATCTAAATTTTTTATCTCATCAATTTCATTGATTTCAGCAATCCAAAACAATTCAAGATTCAAATTTTCAGTTTTATGAATTCTGAATTGAGATAAAAAATTTCACGAAACACTGTTTCAAAAACCTGCCATCTAAAACCAGATTCAAATTCTAATCAACACCTGCGCGGTCGAGTCTTAAAACCCGCTCGGTTGAGCACGACATAAAAACATTTTTTTTTAAATTTCCAAAATTTATCCTAGAATTGCTTTCATGATTCAGTTAGGATTTTGTATTCATGGTGTTCGAATCATCTTGATCATCAAAACCCAGAACAAACAATTTATTCATAAATCTGAAATCGTCAACAAGTTAATGAAATTAAATTTTGATGATCCCACGGAACATATTAATCAAATTAATATTACAATTTAGGTTACTTAGGAATATGATTATCAAGAATGTATAATTTCCGTTCCTACTTAAGAACTATTCTTAACCTCGTGATCTAATCAAGGAAATTAATTTCATTCTCTTTTAACTTTATCCTTCTTAAGAACAGATCGCGGTAATGATACATAATTAAAGTTTTATATAATATTCTACACAAATATGCAAATAAATATACACCTATATTTCATACCAATATCATTTAAGAAATAAATATTTGTATTTCATTAATACTCCCATTAAATTATATAACATTCAAATAGAACAATTGTATAATATAATTTATGTGGGCTAAGATCCATATTTCACTTAACTTTGAGTTCGCTTTGGCGTGACGCTCAAAATGAAGTTAAGATAGATAATTCCTTATCAATCATATCATATATGACTCTTAGATCTTTATGGGATTTTGGACATCATATGTCACAACATATTTTAATCTCATCTAGTGTCTTGGGACCAAAACTGTTTTGATAGACCAATTAAGGTAAATCATTTTAAATGTATAGGAGACTCTTATTCACTCATCTTGCTCATACAAAGATAGAATTAATGCGCCTGGCTTTGGCGTAGTCCGCATAAAACTACCAGTGTACTCACAAGTGTTTTAATCATGGATGACACATTGAACTTAAAATTTTAAGAAAGTTCTTTCATAAAGCAACGCGCACAACAAATATATACTTATATTAATAATTAATCTAATTAATTAATGATTGGATATTATGTGAATATAATTATGAATTTGAGGTTTTCATAAAGTCCTACTCTAGGAGTAATACATATTGACTAATGCAATCTTTCATAGAGTCCTACTCCATTAACAATGCATTACTTAATAGTATCCAATTCCATGAACAATACATATTCAACAATGTATCTCAAAATCTGAAAAACAAGATTTCAGAATTCTGCACTGCACGCAAACTGCACGAACTCAATTTATCAAATCTTGATCTTTTAAGGATTCAAATATTCATGGTAATCAAATTATCACGAACATAAAACTCTAAGAACAGACAATTTGTTCTTCAAAATCAAGAATCATCAAGTCAATAATCAAATTAAAGAGAATGATGATCCGAAAAATAAATTAATTATGCAATTCGAAAACCTTGTTCACAATCATACTATATCATATATAATTGTTTGTCCAAGAAATTCACATAAATCTCTTATTCTTAATTCATATCATGCTAGATCATATAATAAAATTATATATTTAACATGACAAATATTAAAATAACTAACGATGAACTGGGATCTGATACCACTGTTGGATTTTGAGGGATCATGCACAGCGGAAAGAAGGTATAAAACAAAACCTAAGAGCCCCGAATCCGTTCATGATGATTAAATTAAATACAAGATTAATTTAGAATACTAACCGTTGTTATGCGTTAAACTTTGGATCTTCGAATCTACAAGCTTTAAGACTTGATCTTCTTGTTCATGATCTCAAGAACATGAACTTGAAGATGCTAAAGGAAGCACCCTCTACAATTATCCACACGCGAATGAATTTCAGGAACAATTCTTGAACCGAATTGCTAGATCCAAATATTAGAAAACGATTTTCTAATCTTCAAAGGCTATATGAAATTATTTGTGTTCTTGAGCTTTTGATTCTCAATCTAAACTTAAAAATATGTTTCTCATATATATGGAGGTTATCAATACTGATTAGGGTTTATTAAGGAACTATTTATACTAATTAAACCTTAACCCTTAAGAAATCAGGAAATTGGCCCGGTCCAGCAGGTGTACGGGCGTGCAGATTATATCGCACGGCCGTGCAACCCCTTTGCACGGGAGTACAACTTATAACGCGCGGCCGTGCAAAACCACTAGAAACCAATTTTTCCATTCCGGCATTTGCACGGGCATGTCATCTAATGAGCACGACCGTGCACCCCAGAAAACTCATTTTTAGCCTTTTAATTGATTCGTTATTTTGTGTATGACCCCATAGGATTATATTATATTGGCAATGAGTTCGACCAAAGTCGTTCTCATAAATCATTGGTGGACTCTAGCAAGTCGTCATGAGTACCCAAATAATATAACTTATCAAAGCTCGTTTATCATTATAGAACATATCACAATCCCTTTGGCACGCGGTATTATATTGGACATAAGTCATGGTCCACGTCAACTTATATTGTCCAATGCTTTCTCGATCCCGACATTGATCTTATCATTTCATTTGAGCGTGGCCACGCATTTCATCAATCTCACTCATCGAGTGGCCTAAGCAGATATCTCTCTTAAGAGGGATAAACCACATACTGACTTATCATTCTTCCTTACAAGAATTTGATTATGCCAATCATAGTCCTTATAACTACTGGGTTAAAGGTAGTGTTTGACTACGTCAAACATAACATTCATCATGTGGAAGACCATAATAATCTCAGGTCTAAGGATATCAAATGATATACCTATACGCGATTTAATTATGACATTTGATCATGACATGAATCTCATAACGGGTCATGTCCAGTACCTTGTTCACCAACAAGTACCCATAAGTTTAATTGTATCACATACACTTAAGCATCACATGATTATCGATTAAATTTGTACTAGTTCCTCATAAGTACTAGGGACAGAGATTATTACACATGCAAAATATATAATAATCAAGACTGTTATCTCTATAACAAATGAGAACATGACATAACACAATACATTTCTCAAAGGCCTAGGGAATAATCTCCAACATTTGTATCTCTCAAACTATCACTCGAAATCCTTATACACAGATTAGTTAAAAAACAAATCTAACCTTAATTAACGTTAGATTGTAACTAGAAAACTTTCGTAAAATTACTTTTGAAGAACCCAACGCTTGATTGTAGAATAAAAATCTTGAATAAAACTTAGGAATCCTTAATCCTTGTTTACACCACTTGAAAGAGATAAAATCTAAATAATAATTATAATATTTTTGGAGTTATATATTTATTCTTGGGGTAAGGAGGTGTCAAAATTAGAAAAAACTTAGGATTCATATGCTCTGCCGGTCAAAATTCCACTGAAGTCCCTGAAATTTTCATAACCTAAAAAAAGCCATCCAATAATTTCAGAAAAGTTCTCAAAAATTAATCCAAAAAGGTCCCTCAAGTATTGGACATTCTTAGAAATCCCCTCAAATTTTGAAAACTCTATAACAGCCCCATTAAGTTTGGAAATTCCAGAAAGGCTTTCCGTATTGTGCGGACACACAAAATTAATGTTGGGATTTTCTGTGGTTGTGATCTGGTGTTTTGTGGGCGCACGGTACTACGGTGTGCAGCCGCATGTTTTGCACTGCGACTTATACATTTTTCAGCTGAACATCCGAAGGTCATAACTTCTTCATACGGACTCCAGTTTGGATGTGCCAACTATCGTTGGAAAGGTCTTCTCGAGTACTATCCAATGGTATTATTTTCACAATGGTCACATATATTTATCTTTTTTTATTGTCCATTTGTATCATTTATTTCCTCACTTTAAAGCTCATGAATCAAACAACCTTCCGTCTACTTCCATATACTCATAAACACTCAAATAACTATTAAAACACCCAAGGTTTAGCATCTAATAAACCTAAAAGTATACTTTTTGGATGAGTAGAAACACATCCATCAGTCCCGTTCCACGGGTGGGCACAGGTTCAGGTCCAAGTTGGCCATGTCTACTCACAACAACTGTTCACTACTGACACTTTTTCTCTTTTAAGCCTCACTTTTCATGCCCATACCACTACTTAATCTACTACTCCCCGTCCTATTTTAAGAGTAAAAAAATTTCTAAATGGGTGCCCCAATGTTAGAGTCTAGATCTCAAAAATATTTTTTTAAAGAATTCTTTTTTCAATGGGTCTCACACGTCATACTCACAACAACTATCTACTAACTATTTTATACCACACTTTGTTTCTTCTACCTACTTTCTATACTGATGTAGCACGCAAGCCAGTGAACTAGCGCATATCAGACCAAGCGCCCGCCTGGTCTCTACCAGGCATCCGCTTACTTGCTATTCCAATTGTGCCGAGTTTCTGTCCAAGTCCAGGCGCCCGCTTGAATATCACCAAGCGCCCGCTTGGTTTCCGAGCAGTTTATTCCCAGCTTATTCGTTTTATGCTAAGTGAACTATTTTAGGGTATTTTTGTTATTTTGTTGGTTTCGTTTTTTGGAGTATAAAACCTATTTTAGGGTTTGTAAATACTATTCATTCATCTTGTTATTCAATTGCAACTTTTGTATATCTTGTGTAAAACCCTAAGTCATTCAATTGGCTTGCAGAGTAATCTCTTTGGGGATTATTGTTTGAGGGATCTTTATCCTTGTTCTTGAGAGTTGATTTCGATCAATTCTTGTTATTATTCCGCTGCGTTTCACATCAAATGGTATCAGAAAAGGATGATCCTTGGACGATGGCCAAAGATATAAAGGACCTCCTCACCGCTTTGACAGAGAGTATGCAACAGAGTATGCGACTTCAAGAAACTCAGATGCAGGAAACAGCTACTCATCATACAGAACTTCTGGCAGCATTAGAGCGTGGTTTTGGTTGTCGTGGCAACGAAAACCCTAGAAATCGGGCAGATCCTCGTGGGGAACACCTCCACCGCGAAGATCCGGTTCATGGGGATTTCCAAGAAGGAGCATATAATGAGGCCAGGGCAGTGCCTCAGGCAGATCAACGACCCAAGATTTGGGCTGATATACCATTTTTCTCTGGTGAGTTGAATACTGATGATTTTATGGATTGGCTTTCTAAAGTTGAGAAATTCTTCGATTTAATGCAAACTGAGGAAGATCGTAAGGTTCCTTATGTTGCATATAAGTTACGTGGGGGTGCTTCTGCGTGGTGGACGCAAATGGCAAGACATCAAATTTGTAACAATTGGCCTGCTATTCGACGTTGGAAAGACATGAAGACTGCACTGAAAGACCGTTTTCTACCCGAAGATTTTGATCATGAGATTTATAGGAAATTTTTGACGTGTAAACAGGGTAATTGGACAGTTGATGAATATGCTCGCGATTTTCAGGCCCGTTCTGCCAGCACAGATGTTAATGAAATAGAATCCCTTCAGGTTGCACGATTCATCGAGGATCTTCATCTTCCCATCCAACATCAGGTGGATTTATTTCTTACTCATTCAGTCAGTGAAGTTATGACCAGGGCAAAAAAGGTAGAACGCCAGTTGTCATCTACGTTTCGTTCTCTGGCACCATACAAAAAATTTAGAGAGGGTACTTTGAATAGTAACAAGAGCCAACATTCTGTGAATTTTCCTATTACGGATACTACAAAAACTGCAGCTGCGGGTTCTAAGAATGATGATGGTAAACATGTGACCCCCGCCCTGACAACGAGCCCTGCAGCTCGGTGTAACCCCCCTCCTACCACTACCGGTCAACAGGACCCTAACCCTTATGCCAAGTCTTATGGTGATAAGTGTTTTCGGTGTCAATAACCCGGCCATCATTCTAATCATTTTCCAAATCGCAGAGGTGTTAACATGGTTGATCGGGATATGTTCGAAGAGGATGATGGAGATGAGTTTAAAGATGAATATAGGTATGATCCCAAGGATGAGGATGGGGACATTGCTGATGATGGATTACATGAGTCTCTCATGGTTCGCAGAATGATGTTGACTACACCTACGGAGGAGTCTAATCCGGAGAGGCATAACATTTTTTGCACAAAAGGGAAGGTCAAAGATTGTGACACCATGTTCATTGTGGATAGCGGGAGCAGTGAGAACCTAGTGGCACAGAGTTTGGTAGACAAATTGAAGCTTGAAGTTCATAAGCACCCAACTCTTTACACAGTCGGCTGGATTAACAATGTGGGTAATATTAAGGTACATGAACAATGTCTTCTTTCTTTCTCTATTAGTAACTATAAGGATGAAGTATTGTGTGATATAGTTGATATGACTGCATGCCATGTTCTTTTGGGTCTCCCTTGGCAATTTGATCTTAATATTATGTACCATGGGCGTGGCAATTTTATTAAGTTCACAAAAGATGGGGCTCGTTTTCATCTTTGTCCTTTATGATCAACTGGTTTTCATCACAAAGAGAGACCCAAACCCCTTGTTGCTTTATGTATTGCTCGTGAATTTGTGGAGGATTTGAAAGATAGTCCTTTTGTTCTTGTTGTGGTTAGTAAGGGTATTGATGGCAGGGTAAGTTTGGTATCTACTTCCCTACAGTCAGTGTTAGATGATTTTCGCGATATTATTCTTAATGATTTACCTACTGGGTTACCACCCCTACGTGATATTCAGCATAACAATTATCTTGTTCCTGGTGCTTCTCTCCTTAACCTCCCTCATTATCGTATGAGCCCTGCTGAACATGATATCTTGCGAGAACAGGTTGAAGATTTGTTCAAGAAGGGTTATATTCAGGATAGTATGAGTCCGTGCGCAGTCCCAGCCCTTCTCGTTCCTAAGAAGGATGGTACTTGGCGTATGGGTATCGATAGTCGGGCCATCAATAAAATAACGGTGAAGTTTCGTTTTCCTATTCCTCATTTGGATGATATGTTGGACATGCTTCGTGGGTCCAAAGTTTTCTCCAAAATTGATTTAAAGAGTGGTTATCATCAGGTACGTGTTCGCCCAGGGGATGAATGGAAGACTCCTTTTAAAACAAAGGAGGGGTTATATGTGTGGTTAGTGATGCCTTTTGGGTTGTCTAATTCCCCTAGTACATTCATGAGGTTGATGCATCAGGTGTTGAAACCATTTAATGGTAAATTTTCGGTGGTCTATTTTGATGACATCTTGATTAATAGCAAGACATAGACGGAGCATTTTGAGCACCTACGCGCAGTTTTGCAGGCACTGCGCGAGAATCCGTTGTTTATTAATCTCAAGAAGTGTTGTTTCATGTTAGATAAATTGTTATTCTTGGGTTATGTGGTCTCTGCAGATGGTGTTCAGGTTGATGAGGATAAAGTTTGTGCTATTTGCGAATGGCCTACACCGACGACTGTTAGTGAGGTACGCAGTTTTTATGGGCTTGCTACTTTTCATCATCGTTTTATTCATGATTTTAGCACTATTATGGCCCCAATTACCGACTGTCTCAAGAAGGGGAAATTTCATTGGGATGATTAGGCCGCTGCTAGTTTTCTTTTAATTAAGGAAAAATTGACTAGTGCTCCACTGCTAGTTTTACCTGATTTTTCCAAGCCTTTTGAACTCGAGACAGACGCTTCAGTTGTGGGCATTGGGGCTGTTATGCTCCAAGGGAAGAAACCGATAGCTTTTATGAGTCAAAAGTTGGAGGAGGCTAAAAGGAAGTGGACAACGTATGAGCTTGAGTTTTATGCTGTGGTTCAAGCAATAAAGCATTGGGAGCAGTATTTGTTGCATCGCGAGTTTATTCTTCACACTGACCATGAGGCCTTGAAGTATTTGAATGGTAAACAGATTCCATGCTCGTTGGGTGGCGTATTTGCAGCAGTTTACTTTTGTTATCCAGCATAAAAGTGGACAGCAGAATAAAGTGGCAGATGCCTTGAGTCGACGGGCTAGCTTATTGGTGACCATGCATAATGTGGTTGTTGGGTTTGACTGTTTGAAGGAGCTATATGAGACTGATGCAGATTTTGCAGACACCTAGGCTAAGTGTCGCGATGGTGGTATTACCGGCTTGTTTCTCTTACACGATACGGACAAATTGTGCATTCCACAGGGGTCAGTTCGCGAGAGTCTTATTTCTGAGGTCCATCGTGCTGGGCATTATGGATGGATGAGACAAGTCAGTCGCTTTGGTTATGCAGAGGTATTTTTGGCCCCAACTTAGAGGCGACACACACAAGTTTTTGAGAAGTGTATGGTTTGCCAGGTTAATAAAGGACAGTCGCAGAATACAGGTTTATATACACCCCTACCCATCCCCGCGGGTCCTTGGGAGGATATTTCTATGAATTTTGTTCTTGGGTTACCTCGTACCCAGAAATCTAATGATTTGGTTTTTGTGGTGGTGGATCGTTTTTCTAAGATGGCTCATTTTATTCCTTGTCGAAAGACTTCTGATGCTGCTCATATTTCCGGGTTATTCTTTAAGGAGGTATTTCGTCTGCATGGGGTCCCTAAAATTATTACTTCAGATCGCGATACTAAATTTCTCAGTCACTTTTGGCATACTCTTTGGCATATTTTCGCGACCGGGTTGCAGTTTAGTAGTTCTTTTCACCCGTAGACGGATTGGCAAACAGAGGTGGTTAATCGCACATTGGGTTCGATGATTCTTTGTTTATGTGGTGATCACCCAAAAAAGTGGGATTTGGTTTTGGCTACAGCTGAGTTTGCCTTCAACAACATGCCCAATCACACTACGAAGAAGACTCCCTTTGAGTTTGTTTATCAATGACCTCCCACCCATACTCTTGATCTGGTTCCTTTACCAAAGCTTTCGGGTTACAGCGTTACAGCTGAGCACATGGCAGAGAAGATTGAAGCGGTTCAGAATGCAGTGAAGGCGAATATTGAGGCATCGAATGCTAAGTATAAAGCTCATGCGGACAAGCGCCAGCGGTCAAAGGTCTTCAATGTTGGTGACTTAGTCATGCTCCATTTGCGCAAGGAGCATATTCCACAAGGTACGTATAATAAGCTCCATCCTAAGAAGATTGGTCCATGCAAGATTTTGAAGAAGATTAATGATAATGCTTATGTCGTGGATTTGCCGAATGGGTGGAATATTTCCCCAACTTTTAATGTGTCGGATTTAGTTGATTATCACCTGGATCTGCCTCTTTATGTTGATGTGGATTCGGGGACGAATCCTTTTTCAAGTGGGGGAGCATGATTTAGCACGCAAGCCAGTGAACTAGCACAGATCAGACCAAGCGCCCGCCTGGTCTCTACCAGGCGTCCGCTTACTTGCTATTCCAATTGTGCCGAGTTTCTGTCCACGTCCAGGCGCCCGCTTGAACATCACCAAGCGCCCGCTTGGTTTTCGAGCAGTTTATTCCCAGCTTTTTCGTTTTACGCTAAGTGAACTATTTTAGGGTATTTTTGTTATTTTGTTGGTTTCGTTTTTTGGAGTATAAAACCTATTTTAGGGTTTCTAAACACTATTCATTCATCTTGTTATTCAATTGCAACTTTTGCACATCTTGTGTAAAACCCTAAGTCATTCAATTGGCTTGTAGAGTAATCTCTTTGGGGATTATTGTTTAAGGGATCTTTATCCTTGTTCTTGAGAGTTGATTTCGATCAATTCTTGTTATTATTCCCCTGCGTTTCACATCATATACTCACAATACTCTATCCTACTTTCTCTATTTTATAATAAAAACAATATTTTCTTAATTTTTGTGCCCGCAAATTGTTTGATTCTTAAAATGGGACGGAGGAAGTCAATATTTTTAAGGGAATTTCTATTACCACCATCATTTTGCTTAGCCACTACAATTTTTTTTATCAATAGACAAAAATCAAAATTGTCCTTCAATGTATTACTCCCCCTTTCAAAATACATGAAGTTTTACGTGTTAATTTTTTTTCCAAATATTTTACTAATTCTAAGGAATGTTTATTCTTGTTTACCTATAATAACCCTATTCCTTAATCGCAAGGTATCTCTTGTGTAAACATTTAACTGTCTAGAAATTTGAAATCTATTAGGGGACCAAAAGTCTTTTTAATATGTATTAATTACATTCCTTAATATGTATGAAGAAGTCTAAAACGATATATATATATTGAAATAGAGGGAGTATTAGTTTATTAAATGAGTTAGTGAATCATTTGATTATGGGTCTTTTCTAATATGTGCCCATGAAACATATTAATACTTATAATTTTTGTAAAAAGTGTTTTAATCGTTCAAACTAATTAATGGAATTAATTAAATAGTGATCATCATCCCTAAATTATTTTAAAAAATTAAAACCAAAACCTAGATTGTTACCACATGTCCCCTACCCAGATTACCTTTCCACTTCCACTTCCCCTTCCCCCATGCCCCATGCCTCTCCCATACCTCATTCTCCTTTCCTCTCCCTTCTTGATTACGATAAGAATCAATACAAATTTAAACCACAAGACATGTCCAAAATTCATCTACTCAAATGAATCAACAAATCTGAACATTTACTAGCCCCAAATACATCATGAAATTTCTATGCAAACAATTAAATTTAGAAAAGATATAGTAACATTTTTATTCGATTCCAATTGTTGGGGTGTGGAGCCAAAACCAAGGAGAGTGATCAAAACCATAGAGCGAAGAGTCAAAACCGGGAAGGAGGCAGTGGCAGGCAGGAGTTTGGCCGAACATATGGAAGGCCTCAGCCGAATCTTTAGAATGCCTCGGCCGAACCATACGTGAATTGGAGTGGGCCTTGGTAAAATTCACGTGGATGGACATAAGTTGATTTTGGGAAGGAATTTTGTTTCCTTTGTAAATGGGGAATTAGTTTCCTTGTTAAAGTTATACTCCTTTCGTCTCTGATATACTCCCGAGTAATTATGTTTTGTATCCCTATAAATATATTGTAACTACCACCATTATATTTTGTACTTTACTTTGTGGTTAATAGGAGAAAACTAGGATACACAAGAGAGCCACAAAATAGAATCTAGGGGGCCCGGGGCCTAGAAGAGTCATGGAGGGCGATCCTACAACCCGGTCATGACCGTGTAGTTTGTGTGTTCTTGGGGGAGAGATAATATCTGTGGTGAGATTGTTATTGGAGAATAGTCATACTAGGTCTGTGTGAGTGTATGTGTAAAATATAACAATCGACATATTATTATAGTGATATCCTGGCTTGGTGCCTCTAGATGTAGCCATAGAGATGGTGAACCGGGTGAACAAATTCATGGTATTTATGCTCTTTCATATTATTATTTCATGTGTTGAATTATTCTCTTATGTTGATCTAGTATGGGCTAGTGGATATGGATCCTTCTATTCCACATCAACTGGTATCAAGAGCTTTGGTTTGAGATTCAGGACATCCGAGGTGAAGAAAAGAAACAACAGATTTTTCGTATAGTGCACATGCAGAATTCGTGCATTACACGTGTAGACTTTGTATAGTGAACGTGCAGATTTCGTGCAGTGCAGATGCTTCGTGTGGAAGATATGCAGGATTAATCTGAGAGCTGCTAGGGTTTTTTTATTGAAGCAAGAGCGTACCAAATATGTCATAATCGTAGAGAAGGTCAGATAGTCCGAATCAGTTCCATGTGTTTCTTATGAGATCTGCAAAGATTTGGGTGGGGATTTGGAGATGCAGAGATCTAGATGGATCATAGGTGTTCAAGAAATATGGGGCAGTCAAGTTGGAGAAAATATGAAAGAAGAGGAGGAATGTATCAGGCACTTGTGTAAGCAACTGACATACAAAAGGAGGGTGGTATAAGCTTGTTTGACTATGTGAGAAGAGGAGGACTTCTCACAAACGACGGATGGGAGATTGGAGGTTGTTGTACTCTACCAACAACATCAAATTCGTTTTGGATGGGAGAAAGAGGCGTAAAGACCGGCCTATTGGTATAAAAATGGAGAGACATCAATGAACGGTGTGTTAAGGGATAGTGACTCAAAAATTTGCAACGCGGTGGGAGTCAAGTGGCCCTAACAAAGAGCGAGAAAAGACCACAAGAGGAAAATTCAAGAAGCAGGGTATGTCCGATTTTCATAGGGGGCATTGCAAGGGGAGTGGATCTAGGTGGGAGAAGGCGAAGTTAGACTTGTGGAGAGAAATCAAGGTATAAGTTGATTTGGGGAGGCAAGAGGAATCTAATATGGAGAGGTTAAAGTGTCGCTTAGTTTCAACTCGCCTTATTATTTGGGCATGGAGGCTCATGGTGGAGGAGCGTGGAGGCTCAACATGGTGGCAAAATATTTGGTGGATCATTCTCTGGTGGGAATTTGATGGAGCTTATCACAATGGTGGTTTATGTCTCCAGGTGGGAGATTGTTGGGGTATGGAGCCAAAACCAAGGAGAGGGGTCAAAACCATGGAGCGAATGGTAAAAATAGAGACGGAGGTGGTGCAGGCAGGAGTTTGGCCAAACATGTGGAAGGCCTCGGCTGAATCTTTAGAATGCCTCGGCCGAACCATACCTGAATTGGAGTGGGCCTTGGCAAAATTCCCGTGGATGGACAAAATTTAAATTTGGGAAGGAATTTTGTTTCCTTTGTAAACGGGGAGTTAGTTTCCTTGTTAAAGTTATACTCCTTTCGTCTCTGATATATACTCCCGGGTAATTAGGTTTTGATAGGGATTAGACTTTGTATCCCTATAAATATATTGTGACTACCATCATAATATTTTGTACTTTACTTTTTGTTTAATAAGAGAAAGCTAAAATACACAAGAGAGCCACAAAATAGTGTCTAGGAGGGGGCTGGGGTCCTAGGAGTGCCATGGGGGGCGATTCTACAACCCGGCCATAACCGTGTAGTTTGTGTGTTCTTAGGAGAGAGATAATATATGTGGTGATATTGTTATTGGAGGATAGCCATACTAGATCTGTGTGAGTGTATGTGTAAATTGTGATAATCGACATAATATTATAGTGATATCCTAGCTTGGTGCGTCCGGATGTAGCCATAGGGATGGTGAACCGGGTGAACAAATTCATGGTGTTTATGTTCTTTCATATTATTATTTCATGTGTTGAACTATTCTCCTATGTTGATGACTGCTAGTATGGGCTAGTGGATCTGGAGTGTTGGTGTGTATGTCCTAGGCACGTTATTTGAACGATTAATGTTATCATTTGGTTATGCTTTAATAAAGATATTAAATGATTGATTATTATATCTTTTGCATGTTTATTATAATAATCTCTGTCCCTGATAATTATGATTAATTATTAGTATAAGTTTAATAGATAATCATATGATGATTATGTATATGCGATACAAATAGACTTATGGGTATTTCTTGGAGAACAAATACTGGACTGACCCTTATGATATTTATGTCATGGTCACAATGTCATAATTAAGTCTCATATAATTATATCACTGGAATCTCTAGACCTGAGGTTATTATAGTCTTCCATATAATGAACATTACGTTTGACATATTTAAACGTTACCCTTAATCGGGTAGCTATAAAGAATGTGATTGGCGTAATCAGAATCATGTACGTAAGAGTAATAAGCCAAAATGGGATTTGTTCTTCGTCAAGAGAGATGTCAAGCTTTGGCCGCTCAATAAATGGTATTGATGAAATGCATGGCCATGCTCAAATTAATTGATTGGATCAATGTCATTTGTATTATCAATACATTCGGGATCAAGAAAGCATTGAACATAGGTAAGTTCACCATTGACCATGGCTTACGTTCAATATACATCGTGTAACAAAGAGATTGTGTTTGTTCTATTTAGGAAACTTTGGATTTCAAAGTTATACTAATTGGGTAGTCATAATGGCTTGCTAGAGTACGCTTATGACTTACGAGGTTTGAATGGTTCGGACTCGTTGCCAACTTAGTATAATTCTATTGGGTCACACACGCAGAACGGATAATTAAAAGGAGCGAAAAATGAGAAAAACTGGATCCTGCTGGAAGGATCTGTACGGATGGTTTGGGATCCTCCAGACACATCCATACAGATGGTTTGTCCCAGCAGAAACAGTTTTTAGGAAATTCTTGTTGGAAAAGAAAACCTAAGTCCTAAAGGGTTTTGGAAACCCTTTATATATAATGTGGACAACCGGGAATAGTTCCCTATGCATTGATTTTGCAAATCACAAACTCTATCTTGCAGAGAGAGAATACACATAATATACTTGGATAATTGTGTTTGATTATTCAAAATTATCAAATCACAATAATCTTTAGGAGCTTTGAAGAATTGTTCTTCACCATTGTTTTTCAAACCGAAGGCCTAGCAGTCAAGTTCAAGAAGGTGTTCTTGAAATCTGTTCGTTGTGTGGATCACCGGTAGTGGGCGTTTCTCTTAACGTCTAAATCCAAGTTTTGAATATCGATCTACAAGGGTTAGTTTATTTCATCTTCATATTATGAATTATTGTTCATAACGAATCTAGGCTATTGGGTATTCTTTTTGTTATTCTTCCGCTGCGAATTATCGAACGAAACCCAACAGTGGTATCAGAGCCCCGTTGATGATCAATAATTCAAATATTATCATGATATAATTATTTAATGCGATTATTTAATTTGTATGATCATGATAAGATGAATTTATGTGACAGAATTTTATATGAGATATAAAATATGCATGCTAGTTGATGATGGGATTATGTGGTTGTAATATTAATTTGATTATTATGTATGATCGCATGCTTAGATTATCATGTTGTAATTGGATTATATTTATTGATAATCTTGATCTAATTTATATATGGAATAAATTGGTTATAGATTATATGAATTAGATGGGTTAAAATTCATAATCTATATTTTCATGTTTCTGTAATCTGATTATGTATAAACATGATATCGGGATTGATCGAATTTCTAAAATCTGAAAATCTGGAAAACTGGGATTCTACAGAAGAATCCGTACGGATGGTTTGGGAGCCTCCAAACGCATCCGTACGGATGGTCTGGATATTCCCAGATTCCATTTTGTCTTCTGGTGTTCAGATTGTTCTGTAAATTGTTTGCAGAATTCGAATCTGGAAACAGAAACCGGTTTCAGACGGCTGGTTTTTGAAACCGTGTTTCCTGAAACAACTTTCTGTCAAGAATTCAGAGTAGTTGCAGAAATCAGAGTTCTAAAGAGTTTAGAATTGCTGTAATCTGTGAGATTAAGAGACAATGAAAGGGTCTTGAGACATGTGACCAATCTATACGGGAATTTGGATGCCTTTTGGCTTAGTTTCGACTGTACATAGAAGTTACTTGTGTAGACACCCCGCCTTGGACCGCTGGCCCCGATTGCACAATTGATTTTGTGTTTCTCCCTCTTTTAAGTGTTTTCCGTTAAGTCCAGGGACTAAACTGAATAACAGTTCTAACTTTCTAGTCCATTCTGTCAGATTTTGCCTTTCATAGTCGCGCGCCTCCGCCCTTTGAGGCCAGACGCGCGCGCCTTCCACCACCTAGGTGGGATGCGCGCGCTTCTGGGGTGCGTCAGTTACAGATTCTGCATGTTGGGTATGCTAATTTATAAACCACTCCTATTACCTAGATTTGATTGATCCCATGACATAATTTTATCTATTGTGGACTTTAGGATATATTGTAAGAAGTGTTAAACTTCATTTTTAGAATAGTCCATTTTGATAGTATAGGCTTTAGATTGATAGGCATAAAAATTTTCTAAGTCTGGAATTTTAGTGGTCAAGACCTTGACCGTGAAATCACTTGACCGTGGTAGACCTCTTGACCGTGGTAGACCACTCAACCGTGAAACCCTCGATCGTAAGGACTCGACCACAAGGAAAGAAGATGCCCAAGTGTGTTTAAACTTAACCATGGTCAAACTATGGTTAGTTTAGAACGTTGCAGAACTTGGACCCCAAGTAATTCAAATTTGAATTCATCTAAGTGGGACCACCTCTTATCTGCAAAAAGGGACAAACTCAGAATGAGCTCCAATCAGAATTCATCAGCTCATTGCCCTTCAACTTGGAGCCCAAGTAATCCCAACAGCTATTTTCTCATTCAAGGCTATAAATAGCCCTTAAGTTCTTCATTGAACATAGCTGAGATTCAAAGAGAGAAATTGCGGTCGAAATACTTGGTGATTGAAGATCATACTCAAGATTTCCAGCAACATTCAAGTCATCTCAAGCCTTGTAACACTTAAGATTCATTAGGCTCTACAATCACTTAGATTTTAAAGAGCTTCTGATTCTTACACACACACTCACCCCAATTGATCAATCACATAGATTGAATCAAAAGGGATACACTGGTCTAAGTCTAGGATTTATTCTTCATATAAAGTAGGTGTTGATTCAAAGCTTCATCTCTATAATCTGTACACTCAAGAATCAATATATACCTCCATTCAAAATCCAAGACTGACCATCTTGGTAAAGGACGTAGATCTTTTAACAGATCGAACCTTTCCAAATACTTGTGTCATTTTACTTTCTGCAAATTTACTTTCAAGTATTGTTCATCTTGTTCTTTATTGTTCATATTAATCTTGTTTGTCGTTTAGTGTTTGATCTTTCAGATTTAAGAACTGTTGTGAATTGTGTTTGTTTGTTCTCCACATTGCCTAAGTTAAAATCTGACTAACTTATCTTTTGCCAAAACTTCTAAGACAACAACTTTCAAAATCTCAATCTCTTGACCGCATTTCTCTTGACCGCACTTCACCCTCGACCGGACTCACTTGACTGCAACTTAGTTGACCGTGAGTGCTGGTATTCCTTAGAGATTTTCAGTCTAAACCAACTACCTTATTTCCATTGAAAACTTCCGCTGTGCATATTACACCTTGACCGTATGGTTTTTACTTGACCGCAAATTCAAGATTGTAAGCACTTGGTTGAATTTTGAAAAAGAGTTGAAATTTTAAATAGGCTATTCACCCCCCCTAGCCTCTTTTCATACCCTTGTTGTGTCTTTGGGACCAACAAGTGGTATCAGAGCAAACACCTTTATAAAACCTCTGTTTTTCAAGCTTAACAGCTTGGGTGCCGATTCAAAATGGCAAGTCAGAAAACTATGGCAACGGTTAACTTCACTCACGTTCCAGCGTTCGACGAAGATAACTTTGATGTATGGAAGCGAAACATTCTAACTCAGTTCTACTCCATGGACGAGCAACTTGGTGATTGTCTTACCATTGGACCATACTTCCCAATGAAAGCTAATCCGAATCCAGAAACCAATGCAGACATACCATCAATCAAGAAACCAAAAGATGAATGGACCGATGTAGAGAAAAGACTGGTTGGAATGGATGTGAAAGCAAAGAGCATACTCCTAAGTACTTTAAGTACATCTCAGCGTCGACAGATCATGGAATGTTCTACTGCAAAAGAACTTTGGGATGCAATTGAAGATTACATCGAAGGAGATCAAGCTTGCAAGGAAAGTAAAAAGTTTGCAATTCAAAGAAGATTCAACAACTTTGCTAAGATCCCCTGTGAATCACTCAGAGCCACTTATGATCGTTATTGTAAGATCGTGAGTACTTACACCGCACTTGGAAAGAAGCATACCAAGAAAGAAATCAATGTTAATTTTCTTGCCGCTCTTGGTTCTCAATATCTTCACAAAGGAAACACTCTTGAAGATACCAAGCTACTAGATGATATGTCTCTCAGAAGCCTCTATGCCAACCTCAAGGTTTTTGATATCAAGCTCCATAACATTGAAGAAATGGAAGGAAAAACTAAGAGTTTATCGTTGGTCGCTCAAAAGGAAGAAGTGATCGAGGAAGAAGATCCAAAAATCTCCACATCTGATTTATTAGATATGGACGATAATGACTTTTCTATGTTCGTGAAAATATTTCAAAAGTTCAGAAAATTAGCAAGGCCCGGATCATCCAGCAAAGCTCCATCAAGGTTCTCAAGGAGCAGCTCAACAAGTAAGAAAGAGTACTCCAACTTCTCAAAGAAGAAAGAGGATCTCATTTGTTTTAATTGCAGGAAACCCGGTCATTTCGCATCAGAATGCCCAATTCCCAAGTATGAGTATATGAAGAAGAAAAGCAACTTCACTCCAAGGTATTCCAAGCAAAAGGGAATGATGGCGGAAGAGGACTCTACCACAAAAGAGTTAGCTACCTGGATAGAGTCAGATTCCGATGAAAGCAATGAGGATTCTGAAGAAGGTCACATTTGTTTGGTCGTTCATTCCGATGATGAGGATGATAATGAAAATCATCGCTCACCAAATGAAAAACCTAAACGGATAAGTTATACGACTGATGAACTTGCTGAAAAGGTATTTCTAACCCCAGTTCAAAAGAATGGCGATCTTCTATTTTCAAGATGTGATGTGAGTGCAGCAAAGAAGGCTCTAATAAGCTCCAAAGCGAAGGAAGTTCTGTTTACCACTCCTCAAGCCAAGTTTGACATTTCCCCTGATGAACAAGAAAAGATTTTTGCAAAAGCTGAACAGGTAATTAGTAAATTCTCTGGCATGAAGGAAGCTTTAGCACTTTCAACTGAAGAAATTTCCCAGCTTAAGACAGAGAAAGCTCTACAAAGATCTGAACTCACCCTCCTTAAGGAGCAGATCAAGAGTATGACTCCTCTTACTGATCGAAACCGTTTCTTAGAAGAACAAAATGCCATATTTAAAGTTAAAAACAAAGAATTGACTGCTGAGATAAATGACCTTAAAAGGATCACTAATGAGTGGACCAATTCTCGTGTCACTATGGAACAAAACTTAGAATCCCAAAAGTCTTGTGGTGATAAGGAAGGCTTGGGATTCCAAACTAGTGACAACTTTAAATGTGCATCTTGTTGTGAAAGAGATGAGAAATTTACCAAGCAAACTTTGGAAGGGTCAAAAGCTAAACATCAAGAATCTAAGGGTAAAAGACAAGAACCAAAGAAGAAACTAGAGTTCCACTATGTCTACCCTAAGTATCAAACTGGCAAGGCTTCAAAGTTGAAAGAAAAAGTCATGGAAGATTCTATCGCAGAGGAATACTCTGGTAAGGTACCTGGTCATGACCGCACATCAACCTCTAGTCACGGTCGAGTAGCCTTCCGTGGCATGCCGACCGCAAACAAGGGTCATGCGGTCAAGTTCAAGAAATTGAACTTTGTTCTGAAGCGATTTTCCATACCAGTTAACAATGTTGTGCTCAAGACCTCAACGAAGTTTGTTAACCCTCAGTTGGGTGGCTTCCACCATTGTTCTGTGCGTGCTAGTTATGGTCACAAGGCTGCTGAATGTCTTTTGAGATTCACACCCAATCCCAAAAAGAGTAACCCTCCTTCTGTGAGGCAAGTGTGGGTTGTCAAAAGTTGCTAACCCTTCGGACCCAAAAGAATAAAAAGGGGACCTTGTTCTTAAATGTCTATTTTGTAGGTCCTCTGCTTAATGGCTGGACACTCCAAGGATAAATCAAGTTTATGGTATCTCGATAGTGGTTGTTCAAGACACATGACCAGAGATATCAACTTATTGGAAGATGTCTGTGAAGAGAAAGGCCCATCAGTAACCTTCGGAGATAATAACAAAGGAAAGACTGTAGGATATAAAGTCATCCGAAAAGGAAAAATCACCATCCAAGAAGTCTCTCTAGTTATTGGACTACAACACAATCTACTCTCAATATCTCAGTTCTGTGACAAAGGATTGCATGCCACTTCACTTCAAATTTCTGTCTCATCAAAGATGGCACATCCAACGTCACCTTGCTTAAAAGGATTCGTAAGAAAAACGTTTATATTTTTTATTTTACTTCATCTTGCATTTCTTCTAATCTCTGTTTTGTAGCAAAGAATGTTAGCGAAAATAGTTGGCTGTGGCACAAAAGACTAAGTCACTTAAACTTCAAGTATCTCTCTAAGATCGGTAGAGAAAATTTAGTTCGTGGTCTACCCAAAGTAGCTGATCACCACGATGAGAAGTGCACAGCATGTCAACTAGGCAAACAACCAAAATCGTCTTTCTCCAGTAAGACAACACCTTCAACTTAAAGATGTTTGCAGCTACTACATATGGACTTGTTTGGACCTGTTACTACCGCAAGTATTGGTGGAAATAGATATACCTTAGTAGTGGTAGACAATTATTCAAGATATAAGTGGGTTGAAATGATGATCTCAAAGGATGATTGCTATGACATTTTGACCGCACTCTTTAGAAAGCTCTAAACACAAAAGGAAGATGACATCGTTAGTGTTCGATCCGACAACGGTACAGAATTCAAGAACGGTGTAGCTCAGTACTGTGATAACCATGGTATTGACCACAACTTCTCTACTGCTGGAGTTCCTTAACAAAATGGTGTTGTGGAAAGGAAGAACAGAACGTTGATAGAGGCTGGAAAGACTATGATTGCTGAAGCAAAGCTACCACAATACTTTTGGGCTGAAGCCGTCAACACAGCATGCTTCACTCAAAATAGATCCCTCATCAATAAGACCTACAACAAAACTCCTTATGAACTTTGGAGAGGAAGAACCCCCAACATAGCATACTTCAAGATATTTGGATGCAAATGCTTCATACTCTACAACAGTAAAGAACATCGAGGTAAATTTGCTCCTAAGGCCGATGAAGGTATATTTATTGGGTATGCTAAACACTCAAAAGCTTTTCGTGTATTTAACAAAACCACTCTTAAGATAGTTGAATCTATCCATGTTACTTTTGATGAACATTCTCTCCTTGAGCCACATATGGCTCCAAATGTTGCTGATGATTTTGTTGAGCTTAATGAGACAGGTATAAATCAACCACAAAATCAATCAACTAAAGGAAACCCATCTACCTCAACTGCACCTCCATCTACCTCAAATGATGCACCAGAAGCTACCACATCTGCTGCTACCTCAAATGGAGTTGAAGTTGAATCACCCATAAATGTGGAAGAACCTATCCCTCAAATTACTTATGATTGGGATGGCACAAATGATGTACCACTAGAAGATTTACAACCACCATCAACTCAACCAGATATACCTCAAGAAGTTCGTGAGGTCAGAGATCACCTAATTCAGAATATCATTGGTGATTTGCATTCTAGTATTCGAACAAGAAGATCAAACTATGATGCACTTACTGCATTTATATCTCAAGTTGAACCCAAAAAATTCGATGAAGCACTCCAAGACTCAAGTTGGGTTGTTGCTATGCAAGAAGAGCTCAACCAATTTGAAAGATGCAAAGTTTGGACCTTAGTTCCAAGGCCACAAAATCAAGGAGTCATTGGTACAAAGTGGGTGTTCCGAAACAAGATAGATGAGAATGAAAGCATCATAAGGAACAAAGCTAGGTTGGTTGCACAAGGCTACAGACAAGAAGAAGGCATTGATTATGATGAAACTTTTACCCCCGTTGCAAGACTCGAAGATATAAGGATATTTTAGCTTATGCCTCTTTCAAAAGATTCAAGTTATATCAAATGGATGTGAAGAGTGCATTCCTCAACGGTGAACTTCAAGAAACAGTCTTTGTTGCTCAACCGCCCGGATTTGAAGACCCCAAATTTCCAAATCATGTATACAAACTCCGTAAAGGTTTGTATGGACTAAAACAAGCTCCACGTGCATGGTATGATACTCTATCTAAATTTCTCTTAGAGAAAGGCTTCAAGCGTGGTAAGATCGATACAACTCTATTCATTGCTAAATATCATGATCATACTTTATTAGTTCAAATATATGTAGATGATATTATTTTTGGTTCTACTAATGAATTGTTGTGTAAGCGATTTGAGAAGCTAATGAAAAGCAAATTTGAGATGAGCATGATGGGAGAATTAACATTCTTCCTTGGGCTTCAAATTACACAATGTGTTGAAGGCATCTTCCTCAATCAAGCAAAGTACACAAAGGACCTTATCAAGAAATTTGGACTTGAAAATGCAAAGGCATATGACACTCCTATGGCTGTTGGTAACAAGTTAGATAAAGACTTGAAAGGTAAAAAGGTTGATCAAACCTTATATCGAGGTATGATTGGTTCTCTTCTTTACTTAACTTCTAGTAGGCCAGATATCATGTTTAGTGTTTGTGTTTGTGCCCGTTATCAAGCTGATCCTAGAGAAGCACATCTTATTGCTGTTAAACGTATTATTCGATATCTATCTGAGACTATTAACCTTGGACTGGTACTCCAAAGATTCAAATTTTGATCTTATAGGTTACTCAGATGCAGATTATGCAGCATGTACAATAGACAGGAAAAGCACAAGTGGAACTTGTCATTTCCTTGGAAATCGACTCGTTTTATGGGCAAGAAAGAAACAAGCCTCAGTCTCAGTATCTACCACAGAAGATGAATATATAGCTGCTGGAAGCTGCTGCTGCCAAGTGCTCTGGATGAAGCAACAATTGGTTGACTACGGAATCAACGAAGAAAATTGTCCAATCTATTGTGACAATACATCTACCATTGCTGTCTCCAACAATCCTGTCATGCATTGAAAAACCAAACACATTGATATCAAGTACCACTTTCTCAAGGATCATGGCGAAAAATGTAATATCCATCTAGAGTATGTGAGTACTGACAATCAAATTGCAGATATTCTCACCAAGGCTCTTGATTCGAAGAGATTTAGGTATCTTAGAGGAGAAATGGGCATGCTAGAACTTTAATTACTTGTCCATATATCTTGATTGTGCTAATGTCTTGTGTTTTATCCAAGTCCAAAACCAAGCAGGTCTCAACGGTCGATGACATCTCACCGGTCAAGTAACCACGATCGAAGCCTCAAGATCTATCAAGTGTACCGACCGCACCTTGTTGACCGCATGAAGTATCGACCGCATGAATAGGAAATTTCTTCAAGGCTTTAAAGAAGCCTACCGCATAGGAAAATGATGACAATGGTTCACTGCTTTATAGAAGACTTTTTTTAGCCAAGGTATCCTCTTGACTGCTTAAGGTCACGGTCAAGCACCTGACCGCAAAAGGCTAGGTGACCAGGTATGTGTTTCTAACTTAGCAAATTTTTAGGATCATCCTAGTCATCCAAAGGGATAATTCCGTAATTCCTCTTTTCCCTCATTTCTATTTAATTCAAATCATTTGCAATTAATTTTATTCCCCTATTTATGTCCGCCGTCACTATCCATGCATTTATGGCGAAAGGACATCTCTAGTCAAATCCCTGAGTTTTGCAGAGTTAACCTCCCACTTCTCTGCACAAACGGTTCCACTTCCCCTCAACTCCATCTCTCTTCTTAAAACCCCTTTTCAGATAAACTCCCCTCCACTTTCTCTCTCTATACTCTCTGTCTCTCTCAACTTCTCTCCTAACCCAGTTCATCTCTTTCTCTACTTCTCTCTCCATTTTCTCTATAAAATGGCCCCCAAATCATCTCATCCTGTAAAATTATCTAAGAAATCACAAGACATTTCAGTTGAAGACAACATGATATGATTTCTTGACCCAAAACTATTCTATTTTTAGTTTTCATTTTGGTTTTGGCGAGTTTTGACAACCTCTCATATTCGGGTTCATTGCCTCATTTTCTGAGTTCTTTTTTATTCTGATTATGCTTGTTCTAGTGAATCTTATGATTCCAAGTTCTCTATCGTGTTTAGATTCAAGATTGGTTTAATATACCTCTCTTTTCCATGAATAACCTTTGAGCTTTTGTTTATATTGCAATTTATTTTGCCCTTTCATATTCCAAGTTTCTTATGATTTTGATAGTGAAATTGTTGATGTTTCTGTATGTAATCGGTTTTTGTGCTCATTTTGATGTCATTTTTATGGATTTTCATGCTCTGAATCGTTTTCTGGGTTTTCGCCATGAACAATGTTCTTCGTGTTCTTATAATGTTCTTCATGTTCTTGAGAATCTACCTTTTTTGATCTTTAAAATCGTGCTACACATAGTGTTTTGGTGTTTGTGGGTGTTTTAGAAATTTCATAGAATGTTTCTAAGTATTTTCTTGTCTACCATCATCTCTGTCTACCGTGTGCCTGTCGACCGCACCATCTTGGTCCTTCGACCGCACAATGGTCGACCGCACCAGTGTTGCTAACTTCTCAATTTTTTAGGAAGAACAATCATTCATTCCTGGGTGCGTTATAGATTACGAAGATCTTCAAATAGATGCTATTGGGAGACACTTGATCAAAAGAATGAAGAAATCTAACATACTCCACTACTTTACCATGAACCAATCTGATCATTACCTTGCCGCAGTTGGAGAATTCAATTCTACCACTAAAGAAGTCAAAGGAAGAGATGAACATAACAACTCTCTTAACTGGATTGCTGCTGAAGTGTATGGTCATAAGATAGAAATTGACTACACTGATATTGCCTCCACCCTTGGTCTTGACATTGACAATGAGGCTCCTATCTTTCTATCTGATGATGAGTATGATGGATTGGCAACAAGATTAATTGGATCTACTGATGTTTGAAAGCCCTACCGCAAGACATTTCCTGAAGTGATGTACTATATTAGTTATCTGGTTGGCCACGATCTTCTGTGTAAAAGTGGCAACCATGGCAACTTCAATTCTACTCAATGGAAGCTCTCAACTGCAATCTACCTGGGCAGAAAGGTGAACTGGCCCAAGATTCTGTATGGACTGTTGTTAGACCATATCAATGATTATAAGAAGCATCTATATGATCAAGCACCTACCAAGTACAAGAAAAACTCCAGATTCCTTTCCCTCCTGTTCAAATTAATTCCTGAACTTCGAAGGGAAATCAACAAGGATAAAGATGCCAAGGTGCCTATCTCTCTATCCAAGGTCTTTGACATCAAGACCATGAGATCCACCTACCGCAACCGGTTTGGTTATGATCAATATCAAGAGTACCGGAATCGTGAACCTGTACACAAGAGAGAAAAATACATCCCTCCAAACTACACCAAGGCTGCCAGAATAGCCTTAGGACTCGATGCTCCTGGAAGATCGTCATCTGCTCATGATGATGATGAAGAGATTGAAGAAGCTGAGGAAGAACTTGAAACTAGAAGGATAGTCAAAGGCAAAGGGATTGCTAGTGCATCGACCGCTCCTCCCAAAACCAAACCATTGACTGGAGTTGTTATTAAAGAACCCTCAACCGTTAAGCCCCCTTCCAAAATCTTTCCTTCCGTTCCATCCAAAACCAAATCAACCGCACTACCTTCAAAGTCTGTTTCAAAGCCTGTCGTGTCCTCTCCGACCGCTCCATCCAAAACTTTCAAATCAAAGTCTTCTGCACTCCCCGCTTCGTCTCAATGGGAGAAATCCAAAAAAAGGGATATTAAGTCCCATCCAAACCGCAAATAAATCTAAGGTATCTCGACCTCCTCCTTCAACCGCCTCTCCAGTATTCACTCCATCCGGTTCACCCACGCAAAGTGACCGTGATGAGGATGCTGATGTCCCTTCTACTCAACCACAAAGACATCAAGCAAAGAATACTCTTGAATTAGTAGATGAACCAGATGATGTGGAGTTGGTAGAATCTAGTGATGAATCTGGAAAAAAAGGTGTTGAAGCTGGTGTTGCTGAAAATGTTGAGAAGACTTTGAATGTAGAAAGTCCTGATTTTAGTGATGAAAATTATCAAGTCCCTCCTGTTGAGGCAACCTCTGAAAGGACAAGTCCACTGATGTTGAGTTTCAGGGTCACGGTTAAGATGGTGACCGTGTACCCAGTGATCATGATGATGATGCGTTGGTTAAGACTCATGCTCCCTCTCCTGCTAGAACTACTCAGGCCACGATCGCTTCTGATAGCTCGGTCGATCCAATGGCTCACCTTATGACCGCTATTGAGTTCTTGACTCAAATCAATTTGGATACTCAAGGTGAGGTTGCCAAACTTGCTGCAAACGAGGTTAAGTTGCAAAATGAAGTTGATATGATCAAGGCCTCCATTGTTGAGACCATTAAGGGGGAGAGTCAGAATATAACAAAGGCTATTCTCGAAAATCTAGCTACCGTGAATCCAAATCTCTCAACGACCGCATCCACCTCAACCGTCTCTCTCTCTCGTGCTGACCTCAAAGAAGAGCTCAAGTCACAATCTAATACCATTGACCGATCTGTGGTCAAGATTGTTGATGAAGCTGGCAAGGAAATATCAAAGGTGATGCCAAGCAACAAGAATTTTTTATTTGAAAAGATGGATAAAGTAAAGACCTCTCTTAAGGCAGAAATCAATGCATGTATTTCCGTAGGGTTGCTCTCGGTTGCTGATAAGTTCGTGCCAAAGATAGAAGCTATGAGACAAGCTATGCAAGTCCATACTCAAAGGCTAGAAGGCCAAACTTCCAAGATTGATAGGGTTTATGAAATTTCTAACACCAATGTGCAGGAAGTGATCAACAAGATCTCAACCCTTCAATTGACAGTGGATAGCATTGCTGGATCTCAAGGTTCCTCCTCTCAAAATCAAGCGACCGGGCATGGAAACAGGATTGCTACAGATGAAGATGAAGGTGAAGATAGCTTTGAATTTCCAACCATGAACAACTCAGACTTCCTCGAAGTCAATGACCTCAAGAACCCCATCATCATTCCTGGAGTTGGCCTCTCAAAGAAATTTTGCTACTTTGAAGGAGATCCATACTTTGGTTAACCGCACCATTTAATATGACCGTGTGTGTTGTCATTTGAAACATTGCTAATGATTTGTAATGTCCCAAAACAATTTTTATTTCTGTTTATCATTTGGGTATGTAAAACTTTAAATCTCTTTTGGCTCTGCACTCCCTTTACTTTAATGATTGTATTTCTCTGGAATGCCCTTAATATTTGCTTGATGCATTTGCATTCCTATTGTTATTTCTCTCTAAATGCATTCAAACTTGTATTTCTATCTTGCTAGGATTAGAATTTTATTTTATCTTTTTAGGATGATAGAAATCTATAACACTGGCTTAGAGTGTGCATTGACTTGGGGCATGAAATTTAATAAAATAATATTTCTTGAAAACATGCTATTACCAAGTACAATGAGTTAGCCTTTGTTATAGGAGGTAATGGTCTCAATCAAATAGGGGGAGATTATTGGGTATGCTAATTTATAAACCACTCCTATTACCTAGATTTGATTGATCCCATGACCTAATTTTATCTTTTTTGGACTTTAGGATATATTTTAAGAAGTGTTAAACTTCATTTTTAGAATAGTCCATTTTGATAGTATAGGCTTTAGATTGATAGGCTTAAAAATTTTCTAAGTCTGGAATTTTAGTGGTCAAGACCTTGACCGTGAAATCACTTGACCGTGGTAGACCTCTTGACCATGGTAGACCACTCAACCGTGAATCCCTCGACCGCAAGGACTCGACCGAAAGGAAAGAAGATGCCCAAGTGTGTTTAAACTTAACCATGGTCAAACTATGGTTAGTTTAGAACGTTGCAGAACTTGGACCCCAAGTAATTCAAATTTGAATTCATCTAAGTGGGACCACATCTTATCTGCAAAAAGGGACAAACTCAGAATGAGCTCCAATCAGAATTCATCATCTCATTGTCCTTCAACTTGGAGCCCAAGTAATCCCAACAACTATTTTCTCATTCAAGGCTATAAATAGCCCTTAAGGTTTTCATTGAACATAGCTGAGAGTCAAAGAGAGAAATTGTTGTCGAAATACTTGGTGATTGAAGATCATACTCAAGATTTCCAGAATCCTTTGAATCTTCAAAGAACTCACCTTTCAAACCTTCAAAGCTCTCCAGCAACATTCAAGTCATCTCAAGCCTTGTAACACTTAAGATTCATTAGGCTCTACAATCACTTAGATTTTAAAGAGCTTCTGATTCTTACACACACACTCACCCCAATTGATCAATCAAATAGATTGAATCAAAAGGGATATACTGGTCTAAGTCTAGGATTTATTCTTCATAGAAAGTAGGTGTTGATTCAAAGCTTCATCTCTGTAATCTGTACAATCAAGAATCAATATATTCCTCCATTCAAAATCCAAGACTGACCATCTTGGTAAAGGACGTAGATCTTTTAACAGATCGAACCTTTCCAAATACTTGTGTCATTTTACTTTCTGCAAATTTACTTTCAAGTATTGTTCATCTTGTTCTTTATTGTTCATATTAATCTTGTTTGTCGTTTAGTGTTTGATCTTTCAGATTTAAGAACTGTTGTGAATTGTGTTTGTTTGTTCTCCACATTGCTTAAGTTAAAATCTGACTAACTTATCTTTTGCCAAAACTTCTAAGACAACAACTTTCAAAATCTCAATCTCTTGACCGCATTTCTCTTGACCGCACTTCACCCTCGACCGGACTCACTCGACCGCAACTTAGTTGACCGTGAGTGCTGGTATTCCGTAGAGATTTTCAGTCTAAACCAACTACCTTATTTCCATTGAAAACTTCCGCTGTGCCTATTACACCTTAACCGTGTGGTTTTTACTTGACCGCAAATTCAAGATTGTAAGCACTTGGTTGAATTTTTAAAAAGGGTTGAAATTTTAAATAGGCTATTCACCCCCCCCCCTCTAGCCTCTTTTCATACCCTTGTTGTGTCTTTGGGACCAACACTGCCCAAGAATCTCTCCCTTGCTCATTATACATGATTTTGCCCGGGAAAGATTTCTTGGAGACTCCGTTTGGCTCCAAAAACTCCCCTCTTTCAACTATAAAAACCCCTCCAATCCATCATTGGAAGAGGACCTCTTTTTGACCTTAAGAATTTTCCACCTTGAACCTTACTCTAGGGAATTTACTAAAGATATTCTCTCCAAGTATTCAACCTCTTCTTCAAGACTTTTCAAGAGGTTCTCTTTGAAGGATATTATAGGTAAAATGTCTTAATTTTATTCTTCTTCTTCTTCTTCTTCTTCTTCTTCTTCAATCAAATGTGCAATCACCCCAAAACCATTTGGGACATGACACCAATGGCCCTTTCATTACATTGAATTGTCCTAGGAGTTATCTCCCTACATTTTAAACAATAAAACCCCTTTTTATCATTATTCAAATATGAAGAACACATTTATCTTTAAAGTGAATTATGAACAAACAAGACCGACCTTGCTCGGGCGAAATGGGTGTTTATGTACTTCCCATTTCGTAACCTAACCCCCGAACCCCTCATCCCAAAGAATCTCTATTTTCGTAAATCAAACTTAGGTTCATAAACATTAGGTTTTCTTACGTTCCTCAAAAACGTGGGTGGCGACTCTTAAAATCAAGTAGACATCCTAGGGTAATTCACGCGCTCTAGCCAAGCCGTGGTTCCCCGGGTATCTACAGTGGCGACTCTACTGGGGACTGCTTGAGGGTTAAACTTGTGTTTCTGTTCATAATTCACTTTTCTGGGCATTCTGGAAATTGATATGGGAAGCGCGCGCCTCGGACCGTCATTGTACAAAGCGCGCGCGTCCCACATCAAATTCCAGAATCGCCCACCTTCCATGTGTTCTTCCTATTCTTCCTATTATTTCATGCTAACAAACATTGCAGGGGTTTCATCACATAATCAGGACCAAGGCAATCCCCTGAGTCCATAAGTTTCTGACAATCTGACAGGTCAGCCCAGAAGCGGGCGCCTCCCATATACAATGCGGCAGGCGCGCGCTTTCCACAACACTAGTCTGAGGCGCGCGCTTCTGGGCCAATTTCCAGGACAAGAACAGGTTTCAGGGACTGAACAGAACAGTGGGGTGTGGGCACAGTTGCCTGCATCAGAACAGAATTGGACCCTTGGACTGTTTTAATTTTATGTTTATTTACCGGTCACACGGGTGATTCGGGAGTTGTAATTTACGTGCTTATGTGTTTTTTTATCTTTTCTTTCCAAAAAAAAAAAGAAAAAAAAATTGTCACGTGATAGACCTCACACTACATGCACATTACTCCTATGAATTGCTCACTATCAAGTCGCACAAGTCCAACCCCAAACCCGTCGAGGCCCGTCCTAGAAAGTTTCAAGCTCCACTCGACCTTGACTCTTTCGAAGCGGTAAACCTCAGCCCGTGGCGTAGTTCATGACTACATGCCGGGGGTGACCTTTAAGCCTCTCTTTAGCCGAGCACAAACCACACAATTCTAGTTAGGGTCTAACACTCCGTGACCAAGTCGGTTTTCATGTACCGAGATTTCCCTAAACTAATGTTTTCAAATCATACATGCCAACTTGTTGAAACGGACGCAATCAAAATCCGTCCCCAAAAGTTGTTATTTTGGTCGAAAATAAAAATTTGTCCCCGCATGTATGCTTTACTACATTAATTTAGTTTAATCCCGATACATGTAGGATTCACAAACGTGATGGAATCCGATGAGTATATGGGACTGCGAGATGGTCTATATACTAGTGTGACGATTCCATTATCTTCTTAGAAACCTCAAAAGGGACCCGTTCCCTCCGACTTATAAAAAAAAAAAAAAGAAGAAAGAGTCTTTTTCTTATGTGGTTCGAGTCGTGTGCCCAACTGTGTGTTCTCAACCTCTTCATGGACCGAAAGTGTGAACCAAGACTGACAAGGGCTACTTCTCCAATTATAGGTCCGATTGGTACTCTCCGCGTCTACAGGGATTCATCCAACAGGCTTGTCCGTAAACCGATCACTCCAACAGCTTCTGCATCATCAATGGCCGGCGACTCCAGCACCAACAACGCCATGACTCTCGAGAAACTCTCTGCCATGGTCCGAACCCTTCAACAACAAGTCACCACTCTCAACAATGAGGCTCAAACCAAAGAAGCCTTGTGGCAAGCTCATGTCGACAGTCAAAGGGAGGCCCACGAGGTCGAGGTCGACCAATTGAAAGCCAAGCTTCTCAAGCTCTCCAAGAACAAGGGGGTTAATGACAATGAGGAATCCGAGTGGACCCAAGGATTGTTTGAAAGCCCATATGTTAGTGCCCGTACCAAAAAGGTGGGGGAACCAAGCACCGACAACAACGACCACAAAATGGTCGATTCCATCATGGCCTACATTGATCAGATATTTGACGGCCTCAACATGGGAAAAGGCTCCAACACAAGCCTTTATCAGTTATACATTCTCATGAGCACAATGGCCTCTCTCCCCGACAAGTTCAAAATGCCCGACATTAGCAAGTTCAAGGGCAACTCATGCCCGATGGCTCACATCGAGACTTACATTTGGGCTATGGTTCCGAAGAAGGTCTCCCCAAAAGTGATGGCTCAATGCTTTCCTCTCACTCTCGAGGGGGCGGCAAAGGATTGGTATGCAACTCTCCCGCTCACTGTCCGTCTTGATTGGGACGCCGCTATGCTTGCCTTCAAAAATAAATATCAAGGCAACACCACTCACCGGACCACAAGGAAAGAGCTCGAGAACACCACTCAAAGAGACAACGAGTCCTTCATTGACTTCACAAGGAGATGGAATGACAAGCTCTCTGAAATTGTTGAGAGGCTGAACACGAAAGAACAAATGGACATCTTCCTCAAGTGTCTCAAGATTGATCTCTGCACCCACCTAAGTGGGGCTTGCTACTCCGACTTCTCCCAAATGTATGAGGCGGGGGTATGCATAGATGACTTGCTCAAGGAGATTAAGAAAGCCACTCCTACTTACCGTTACAAGGCCGCCTCTAATTCAAACAAAGAGGCTTCTGTCAATGCCGTTACTACCGACAAGGGGAATTACAAGAAGGTCCCTCCACCACAAGGCAAGCGGTTCCAAAACGACCGCGTCTACACTCCTCTCAATGGCATGACCATCACTGAGGCCTATGAAGCTCTAAAGGCCAAGGGAAAAATCACTCCTCTTCAAGGTTACAAGCAACCACAACCGCTCCATCCCAACCATGCCCACCACAAGTGGTGTGACTACCATCAATGCACCAGCCACCTCACCGAGGATTGCTTCTCCATCCGAAACACCATCCAAGACCTTATAGACAAGAAGGAATTCATAATCCCTAATGAAAGTGGTGTCAATGTAATAGAGGTAGGAGATTTTGAAGGAACCACTCATTCAATCCCAATTTTGAATGAGGGCTCCGATGGCATGAATAAACTTGATAATTCTTGTTATGTTGTGACTTATGATGAGATTATGAGGGAAGTCTTAGAGAATAGGAAATCGAAGCTACAAGGGTCCGTGAATGTGCTCACCCGTAGTGGCCGGGTAATAGCGAGCGCCTCGGTTCCCACAAATACAGCAAGCACGCGACATTCCCGAAGATCCTTTGTTAACACAACTCAAGAAGACACAAGCCAACATATCCATCTGGGACCTTATTACATCATCAAACAAGCACCGATACCTCGTCATCAAGAACTTGGATGACACATCAGTCTCTCCCGACACAACTCCCGAAGACCTCACAGCAATGATAGGTCACATTCACTTCGGCAATGTCATCACTTTTGCCGACATGGACCTCCCGCCATTTGGGTCCGATCACAATGAAGCCATCTACCTCAAAGTAAAGGCAAGGGGGAGACCCATTTCAAGAGTTTTAGTAGACGGTGGTTTCGCACTCAACTTAATGCCTAGCCGAGTCATGGGCATATTGGGGCTCAAAAGCTCCGATTTACAACCTTCTACCCAAGTCATTAGAGGGTACGACAGCACTACCCGTACAGTCATGGGAATGCTAGAAGTCGATATCGAATTTGGAAGCATGATCATGTTCGTCCCATTCCAAGTACTTGATGTCCCAGCTCCGTTCAACTTACTTTTGGGCCGACCATGGATCCACAGTTCCAATGCTGTCCTTTCCACTCTCCATCAATGTGTCAAGATCAGAAATGGGGATGAGATAGTCACCGTCATGGCTGAGAATGTCACCATCCACAGAAATGGGGGACAACCCATTCACTAAGTTCAACACGGGATAGAAGATTCCACTCTCTCCGGCGTCAACGCCATCGACAAAGAAGGGGGAAACGGGCAATGGACCCTCGGTAATCCTAAAATCCTCCGTATGATGAGGAACATGAATCACTTTCCCGGTCTAGGCCTAGGGAAGCATCAACAAGGAATATTGCACCCCGTAGAGGTTCCTTTTGTCAGAAACAAGTTTGGTTTGGGATACGAGCCTACCGAAGATGACTTAAAGTAGAGCAAGCAGTCAAGAATCAAAAGACCCGAGCTCGCAAAGAAAGTAGACAATATGAAATCCCCGACTTGAGGCCTTACCGCAACACACTGAACGGTTATTTTGTTCGCCAAGGGGAAGATGTTCCGTACATGATCTTTCCCGAGCCATGGGTTAACAACAAGGGCGTCAGAAATCCCGATCTCGAGATCTTCACTAATTGCAAAATTCCAACACGAGAAAGGGAGCCTATTCCAATGTCACCCCGAGAGTGGTGGGGCAAGAAAGTGACTATAGAGTCCGAGGTAGAGATTACCGTGGGGGAAGGACTAGCCTCCATGTTTGAAGTATTTTCCATCATGGACGATTGTCAAGTCAACGCCATCTCTGACAACACAGAAATGGAGAGTCCATCTATCAGCAAGATCCAGCCAAGCTCTGAGCTAATCAACAACTGGTATTCTACGAAGGGGCCCATGGTATCCGAGGAATTTTTAGTCCGAGAAATGGGTTGCATACCCCACACATCAACAAAGGAAGAGCGGCTCACACTTACTTTTGAGTCCGAGAGTGTTTCTAATACCCTCACAGAGGATATGGAGGCCATAGCCGAGCGTGTGTTTCCTTTCTTTGTTAATGAATCTATATTTCTGAATACATCGAGATTGCAAACATCATAAATGATGAATTAACTAATAACGAACTTAATGAACAAGTTAATAACGATTCAAATTATGATGAAATAGACCACGAAAACATAACATACCTAAATGAACTAGCTCAACAGGTTCGTTGTCGTGGTGAAAATGGTCCAGGGGCTGATGAGGAATTGCATGTTGTTAATCTGGGTACCGACGAAGAGCCGAAAGAAACGAAGATAGGTAGCTTCTTCAAGGGGGAAGACAGAGACAGATTGACTGCACTGCTCAAAGAATTTGTGGATGTATTTGCATGGTCGTACAAAGACATGCCGGTTTTGGGCAGAAAGGTCGCAGAGCACAGAATTCCGATCAGAGAGGACGCCAAGCCAGTAAAGCAGAAACTCAGAAAGATCAAGCCAGAATGGTCCCTACAAGTCAAAGAAGAGATTGAAAAGCTCCTCAGTGTGGGTTTCATCAAAGTCATTGAGTATCCGACTTGGTTAGCCAACATTGTGACAGTCAGAAAGGCAAACGGCAAGGTTCGAGTTTGTGTGGACTTCCGGGATTTGAACAAAGCTTCCCCGAAAGATGATTTTCCGCTACCAAACATCGACATGCTCGTCGATTCGACTGCCAACTATGAAGTCCGCTCGTTTGTGGACGGTTTTGCCGGTTACAATCAGATTCTCATGTCCAAGGAGGACCAACACAAGACAGCTTTCACAGCGCCATGGGGTACTTTCTGCTACACAATCATGCCGTTCGGGCTAAGGAACGCTGGGGCTACGTACCAAAGGGCTGTTACGGATCTATTCCATGACATGATTCATAAAGAGATCAAGGTCTATGTAGATGGCATGATCATCCATTCGAAGGGAACCAACGGTCAACATTTGATCGATCTTCGCAAGTTCTTTGAACGACTCCGACAACACAACATGAGACTCAACCCCACAAAGTGCACTTTTGGGGTCATCAGAGGAAAGGTTCTTGGTTACATGGTCACTGAGAGGGGAATTGAAGCCGAACCCTCCAAGATCAAGGCAATCATTGACATGCCTCCTCCAAAGACGCAGAAAGAAATCAAAGATTTCATGGGCAGACTTCAATACATCAGTCGGTTTGTGCACCAACTCACTTCCATGTGTGAACCGATCTTCAAGCTACTCAAGAAGAATGTGGCTCTAGAATGGACCGATGTTTGCCAAGAAGCCTTCGACCAAGTGAAGTATTACTTGACATGCCCTCCAGTTTTGGTTCCACCGCACAAGGAGAAGCCTCTCTTGCTCTATCTCACTGTCAATGATGAAGCCCTAGGGGCTATGTTAGCACAAGAACAGCGAGACTCCATAAAAGAGAATGATATCTACTTTGTCAGCCGCCAGTTATAAGGAGCTGAGAAGAACTACTCTGTCTTAGAAAAGTCTTGTGCGGAATTAGTTTGGGTTACTCAAAAGCTCAAGCACTACATGGAGGCCTTCGCAATCAAGTTGGTAGCAAAAGTGGACCCGCTCCGCTACATCTTCGAGAAACCTTTCATGTCAACAAGAATAGCCAAATGGTATTTCATGCTCGCCGACTACGATATCACTTACGTCACACTCAAATCCATCAGGGGGAAAGTGTTCAGTGATCAGCTTGGTGAATTTTCGTGTGACGAAAGACGTACAGTTCCCCGACGAGCATTTAATTTGCGCTACAACAGAGGAAGATAAGTGGTAACTTTTTTTTGAAGGCGCGGCCAATAAGCATGGATATGGCATAGGGGTGTTACTTGTCGATCCGAAAGTCATCTATACTCCAATTGCTATCCGCCTCGAATTTGAGGCCACCAACAACATCGCCGAGTACGAAGCATGCATAGCGGGGCTCGAAGCGGCCCTCGAGAGAAATGTCACGAGTTTAAAGGTATTTGGTGATTCCTTACTCATCATCAATCAGACATCTGGAAAATGAAAGATTCAGGACTCGACTCTACAACGGTATGGTCAACATCTCGAGGAGTTGGTTGAACAGTTTCAAGAAATCACCTTCAACTACCTGCCAAGGGACAAGAACCGTTTTGCTGATGCACTAGCCACCATCGCTTCACTGGTCGAAATGCCCGAGGGTAAAATGGTGAAGCCCTTTAAAATTTCCCGAATAAACAGTCCGGCATACTGCATGAGTATCGAGGTCAATGAGGTCCAGGCAAACTCCCTGTGGTATTCAGATATCATGAATTTCCTCAAGAATGGCACGTATCCCGAGGATAGCAATAAGAATTCCCAGATGGCGTTGCAAAGAATAGCCTCTCGATATGTACTAATCGGAGACCGAGTCTACAAAAGGAACCATGAAGGGATCAATCTCCTATGCGCAAATGAGACCGAAACTCAAGAAATAATGCATGAGATCCACGAAGGTGAATGTGGGCCCCACATGAACGGGTTTATGTTGACCAAGAAGATACTCCGTATGGGTTATTATTGGAGTACCATGGAAAGAGACTGCATCGAGAAAGTCAAAAGGTGCACCAAATGCCAATTCCATGCCAACCTACAGCACGCTCCTCCCTCACAGCTTTACAACATGACTACGCCATGGCCTCTCTCTTGTTGGGGCATAGACATCATCGGCAAAGTTCACCCTACTGGCAGCAATGGACAATCTTTCGTCCTAGTAGCCGTGGACTATTTTACAAAATGGGTCAAAGCACAGGCTTACCAGGTTCTCAACGCCAAGAAAGTGGCCGAATTCGTGAAGACCCACATCATGTGCCGCTACGGCGTTCCTCATGAAATCTGTCGCGACCCCGAACCCGCGGGTCCGGACTACGCGAACTGGACGTCGACTTAAAACCAAAACTCTAAAATATAGAAGTTAAAAATTCCATTTTGAACCAAAAGATCATAACACAAGGTTTTACAAATCCAAGTTTAAATCAACAAAGTACATCTAACATAAGCTCCACAGCTTATACCCAAAAGAATAAAATATACAATTCTTAATGACGTCAATAATGGTAAAACTATCCCCAAAAGGTTATACATTTAAATAATGTAAACCGATCCATAACAACCTGCCCCAAAATCTCAATCCTCTCGACGTCCTCCTCGATCCGCGAATCCTAATCCTTTTCCTCCTGGGGGGGTTAAGGAAAAACAAAGATGGAAATAAACGGGGTGAGATAAAATCTCAGTAAGTTACTAATGCAACTACATGGCATACTATAATGCAATAAGCAATAAACAATGATAAATATCACATAGCATGTAACAATTAACAGTCAACAGATAGCAGCGGAAAGTAAACACATAACAAAGGATATTAGCCAAGGTTTCCCAACGGAAAGAACCAAATAAAGGTCGCTGCGCAGCTTCAACAATCAACCAATCCATATCTTCACAGTAGCATAAAAGCCGAAGAGAAAACCCCGGTCAGAAGCGACCAATCAACCCATCAATCAAACAAACCATCTTCATAGTAGCATAAAAGCTGAAGAGAAACCCGGTACCGGAACCAATAACAATGTAAAGTGCCACAAGGGGCGGGAGCCATGCCACAAAGTCATGCTCCAAAACGATTAGCTAGAATACCCACAACAGAGCTAGCTCATCCCAACCAAGGCCAATCTGGATGAGGACAGAAGGACGAATGGGCGATGCTATACTGGACTTGGCTCGTGCCATTATAGCATTATCCATTGCCTGACTCGATACACAATTTAACCAGCTGGACTTTCAATCATGCTAAGAAATAAAATACTAGCACGGTAAACAACTAAGGATTCCAAAGTAGGGAACCATACTAAATAATCACCATAAAGATGCAACGGGTACTCATGAAGAGTTTAACAACAACGATAACAAGAGTTTCTCATGAAGAGCACAACAACGATAAACGGAATTTCTCATAAAGAGCACAATAACATTGATCATTAAAACAAGATGATTCCAAGACAAGGCACGTATCAAATACATCCTAAATATGATACCCACAATTAAATCATAAAGAGCACAACCCAAACGGTCGCTCACAAATGGCACAATGACTATTACCAAAATGACCCTAAACATTTACTCATAAAGATATACTAGGACTATGAACTCAACCATCTCATCACACCTGGAATTTCAAAGTAGGAAATCAGAATGAATACACCTTAAGGTTAATCAAACCGTAAGTACCCAATCGCCAATTCACGCTTTACCTCCGCCCATAACGAACCAATTCTAAACACCCCAAACGAATCCAAAAGGTTACCCTTATTAGAACATGATCACGACCGGACTAAACCCTACACTTTAGTGTTCCAAAACAACCCTCTAGGTACTATAGGATATCACCTAAAACCTAGACCAAGTCTTATTCAAAAATCAATCCGATCAGTAAAATAACTTTCAATTAAATGGTCTCAAGGTATTAAATCCTCACTTATATCACAAATATGATCACAACAACTCAACACGGTCACTCAAATGGATTTGCAAAACTTGATCACAAAGGATTGATGCAACTCCTCTTACCCTCAAACACCCAATAAAATCCCGAAGTATAAAACTTAGAACTTAACTGAACGACCCATCCCATATTTTAGTACTCGAAGAGAGCTTCGAAACGATAGTTTACACGCCTAAAACGGAGTCCGGACGAAAAAGTTATGGGGGAAACAGTTTTAGAAGAAAAGGGAAGAATATATCAGAGTCTCAGCTTGGCACGACCGTGCCTAAGAAAGTGGCACGACCGTGCCATTCATGACGGAAGGAAAGGAAATTTTGGCGCGACCGTGCCTAAGAAAGTGGCACGACCGTGCCAAACATTACGGGAGGAAAGGGAATGTTGCACGACCGTGCCAAATAAAGGAGCACGACCGTGCCAAAAAAAGGAGCACGACCGTGCCAGAAGAACAATGCCCAGATTCTTCCTGGGTTTACCAATTTCGAACCAAAACACAACCTTCACTAAAGTTATCAAAATCAAAGCTTCCCAATACATTTCTAAAGCTCCTAAACAACATCCAACCTAAAGGGAACCTAAATAACACCCTTTAATCAACCAAACCAACACCAAATCCCCACATTCAAGATTTCACCATTTTTACCCAAAAACTCAAATAAATTCAAAATAAATTCTAAACTCAACCAAACTTCAAATATAACACATCAAACATCATATAAACATGAGATGAACATTTTAGCATCAAAATGGGGGAAAAGTAACTTACCCGAATTTCTCAAAGTTGATGGATTTCAAATATTTTTGGCTTCCAACGATCCTATCGACGATCTAAACATGTTTCAAGTTTTAAGAAACGAGAGATTAAGAGAGGAAGATGAAGAAAATGAAGAGAGAAGGAAGAAGATGAAACTTACCCACAATGGAGGAGAGAGAGAGAGAGTGTGCTGGGAGGAGGAAGATGAGTGAGGGAGAAGAGTAGGGAGGTGAGGGAGAAGAGAGGGAGTAGGGGGATTATTTTTAAAAAGTTACATCTAGGCCCCTCCCTTCCTACTAACACAATACTACACTCCCAACTAACAATTAAGACTCAACAATACCACACTAGCACAAATGACCCAAATAAAATGCTAGGCATGAATTATTATAGCACATAAGGTGCACATTTAAATTATTAATTAAATAATAATTTAAATAAAGAAACAAGCAAATAACTAAATAATAATTATTTATTACTAATAAAATAGAGCCTAGATTTCGGGTCGTGACATTCACTCCCCCTTAAAGAAAATTCGACCCGAATTTTAACGAGACTTACCCGAAAGACCAAATGGCTACGGATACGATAGCTCCGCCATTTCTCAAATTCCTCAATTGTCCAATCTAACCCACTAAAAGGTAACCTTAAATAATGCTTACGATAACACCACCTCTCGAACCGAATCATTCCATCATTATCTTCATTACTAATCAAAATCCATACTCAAAATCGAAGAATTCAAATTATTTTCACACATAATTCTCGAGGTATCTCAAGCTCGCCTTATTCATAACCTTAACTACACCGCAGAGGTACCTCCATTTGTAAATCGCATACTTAGTATTATTCCCCAGAAATTCCAAACATTACCATCTCGAGCTTAATTTAAAATATGAAAAGCTAAAGAAATTTTCCATCCCCATAATATTCACCAAAGGCTATATCTCTAAGGATTCCCATTATAGTGCTCTCGCTCTAGGTAGCACCTTAAACTAGAGGTGTAATATAAACTCAAAATTTTAATACAAAATGTTCACTTAAATCTACGCCATAATATCATCGTCATAACACTCCACTCCTTGAAAGCCTAAAATAATACGAATACGCAATAGTCCGAAAATGATCTAAATTTTATCTTCAAGGGATTTCCTCTAACTCCCTTTTTAGTTAACAACCTGTGCTCATATACCCAAGGAAATCGACAAATCTCAAATCCTCAATAGCTAACCCAAGTTAGTCTTTCACGCATACATTTATTAACCTAATGATACTTAGGCTCAATAGTACTACCATCTGTGAATACGTGTGTTTGAATTTGGGAATATTCATAGTAACATTAAAATTATGAGAGTCGCCACGCCGTTTTAATTATAGCCAAAACATTGAGAAAAAGCATGTTTAATGGGTTCGGGGGTCAAATTACAACAAGAGAAGAATATTGGACGTTATCACTCCTATTGCCCGAATGATCGGTCTTTCTATCATGATGAATGTGTTAGTAGTGTGTTAGTGTTTGAGACCGGATCCGAAGATTGCCTACGTTCCTCTCAATGTGAGAAGCTCAGGTCAGCGTAGTTCGAGAGAATTAGAATAGGCAGAAGAATCGGGATCATGCATAATGAGGGGGAATTACCTAAAGATTAGGGTTTAGAAGTAGTTCCTAGACCATCCTTGGGTCGATGAACCCTAGATCATCATCGGCTATGAAATAACATGCAAACATGAAGATCGCAACCCTAAATATAGCATAAATAAGGTTTTAATCTATGAACACGATGAGCATATGAAGAACATATATGAACATATGAATAAACATGCAAAGCATATGAAGAAACTATTAATAAACATGCAAGAACATGAATATAAAAGATCTACATTAAGAATAATGCAAGAACATGAAGAAAAAGTTAGAAAACTTACCTATGTTGGCAAGAAATAAACCTTGGATCTTCTTGAGTATTTGAATGCTAATTAGAGAGCAAAATTGTGTTTAAGAACTCTCAAATTCGGATCTCCCTAAACCAATAGCATGGGATTGGTTTATATAGTACACTGAGGGGAAGATCTGATGGTCCAGATCATCCGGCGCAAGGTTGGCCGCCTGGCCAAGAATGAAGACGGCGACAATGTTGGCCGCGTGGCCAAGGTCGAGGCATGGCAAGGTTGGCCGCCTGGCCAAGTCTGCAGGCTGACTTGATTTTCAAGCTAGGGTTTCACTGTTGCTTTATGGTAACCCTAAGTTGCCTATTTTGATAGATTTTTCCATAAATGAGATATTTTGGGAATCCAGGACAAGTCTTTGCAAGGTTTCTAATTCCTATAAAGTCCTTGTATTTTTGGGAAAGTCCTAATAAACTCATTTTCAGGTCGGGTACTAACAGTAGCCCCTCGGCGACGCTTCTTGCAAGGCAATGTGGGGTCGACGATAAAAGAAGGATCCGTCTGAAACATGAGTTTCGAAACAGATGAAAGGTAAGGGAACGGCTGAACCTTGGCAGGCGGCCTACGTATCCACGGGGGAATCAAGCCAAACGTAGTTCAAAGCTGATGGGGAAATTGGGAAGGACTGTCCTCTGATGGGGAGCAACGTCTTTTGCTGGGGAAAATGCACCTGCTGGGGATGATAGATGACCGCGTCGGTCGGGTGGCTGAACCTTTTCAGGTTTCCTACGTATCCTCAGAGGAATCAAGCCAAACGTAGTTCAGAGATCTACTGGGGATAAAACGAGATATCGGACTCCTGTTAGGGATAATAAACCTACGGGCACTATCCTGTACGAAGCACGAATCATTCGTAAGCAATGAAGTTATTTGGGAAAATTAAAGACTACGTTGTCTAAATAATCCCAAGATGGAATGATAAACGCAATCAGGATCGCCGGGGTTCCTGCCGATCGCGCTAAAGTAATAGATGATGGATCTCTCGCGAACAGAAACGCCGAGGCTTCTGTCAACCACGATTGATCTAGGATACGTATGTCATAGAGGCGCCGAAGTCTCTACAATCATACGAACCCTAATAGATGGTACTGGATCTCTCGCAAAGAGAAACGCCGAGGTTCTGCCAATCACGATTGATCAAGGATATGTATGTCATAAAGGCGCCGAAGTCTCTACAATCATACGAATCCTAAACAAATATTAGGAAGTGCTAAAATAATAGATGCTGGATCTCTCGCAAACAGAAACGCCGAGGCTTCTGCCCATTGCGATCGATCTAGGATGCGTATGTCATAGAGGCGCCGAAGTCTCTACAACCATACGAATCCTAAGCAAATATTAGGAAGTGCTAAAATAATAGATGCTGGATCTCTCGCAAACAGAAACGCCGAGGCTTCTGCCCATCGCGATCGATCTAGGATGCGTATGTCATAGAGGCGCCGAAGTCTCTACAACCATACGAATCCTAAGCAAATATTAGGAAGTGCTAAAATAATAGATGATGGATCTCTCGCAAATAGAAACGCCGAGGCTTCTGCCCATTGCGATCGATCTAGGATGCGTATGTCATAGAGGCGCCGAAGTCTCTACAACCATACGAATCCTAAGCAAATATTAGGAAGTACTAAAATAATAGATGCTGGATCTCTCGTAAACAGAAACGCCGAGGCTTCTGCCCATCGCGATCGATCTAGGATGCGTATGTCATAGAGGCGCCGAAGTCTCTACAACCATACGAATCCTAAGCAAATATTAGGAAGTGCTAAAATAATAGATGTTGGATCTCTCGCAAACAGAACCGCCGAGGCTTCTGCCCTTCGCGATCTATCTAGGATGCGTATGTCATAGAGGCGCCGAAGTCTCTACAACCATACGAATCCTAAGTAAATATTAGGAAGTGCTAAAATAATAGATGCTGGATCTCTCGCAAATAGAAACGCCGAGGCTTCTGCCCATTGCGATCGATCTAGGATGCGTATGTCATAGAGGCGCCTAAGTCTCTACAACCATACGAATCCTAAGCAAATATTAGGAAGTGCTAAAATAATAGATGCTGGATCTCTCGCAAACAGAAACGCCGAGGCTTCTGCCCATCGCGATCGATCTAGGATGCGTATGTCATAGAGGCGCCGAAGTCTCTACAACCATACGAATCCTAAGCAAATATTAGGAAGTGCTAAAATAATAGATGCTGGATCTCTCGCAAACAGAAACGCCGAGGCTTCTGCCCATCGCGATCGATCTAGGATGCGTATGTCATAGAGGCGCCGAAGTCTCTACAACCATACGAATCCTAAGCAAATATTAGGAAGTGCTAAAATAATAGATGCTGGATCTCTCGCAAACAGAAACGCCGAGGCTTCTGCCCATTGCGATCGATCTAGGATGCGTATGTCATAGAGGCGCCGAAGTCTCTACAACCATACGAATCCTAAGAAAATATTAGGAAGTGCTAAAATAATAGATGCTGGATCTCTCGCAAATAGAAACGCCGAGGCTTCTGCCCATTGCGATCGATCTAGGATGCGTATGTCATAGAGGCGCCGAAGTCTCTACAACCATACGAATCCTAAGCAAATATTAGGAAGTACTAAAATAATAGATGCTGGATCTCTCGTAAACAGAAACGCCGAGGCTTCTGCCCATCGCGATCGATCTAGGATGCGTATGTCATAGAGGCGCCGTAGTCTCTACAACCATACGAATCCTAAGCAAATATTAGGAAGTGCTAAAATAATAGATGCTGGATCTCTCGCAAACAGAAACGCCGAGGCTTCTGCCCATTGCGATCGATCTAGGATGCGTATGTCATAGAGGCGCCGAAGTCTCTACAACCATACGAATCCTAAGCAAATATTAGGAAGTGCTAAAATAATAGATGCTGGATCTCTCGCAAACAGAAACGCCGAGGCTTCTGCCCATCGCGATCGATCTAGGATGCGTATGTCATAGAGGCGCCGAAGTCTCTACAACCATACGAATCCTAAGCAAATATTAGGAAGTGCTAAAATAATAGATGTTGGATCTCTCGCAAATAGAAACGCCGAGGCTTCTGCCCATTGCGATCGATCTAGGATGCGTATGTCATAGAGGCGCCGAAGTCTCTACAACCATACGAATCCTAAGCAAATATTAGGAAGTGCTAAAATAATAGATGCTGGATCTCTCGCAAACAGAAACGCCGAGGCTTCTGCCCATCGCGATCGATCTAGGATGCGTATGTCATAGAGGCGCCGAAGTCTCTACAACCATACGAATCCTAAGCAAATATTAGGAAGTGCTAAAATAATAGATGCTGGATCTCTCGCAAACAGAAACGCCGAGGCTTCTGCCCATTGCGATCGATCTAGGATGCGTATGTCATAGAGGCGCCTAAGTCTCTACAACCATACGAATCCTAAGCAAAATTAGGAAGTGCTAAAATAATAGATGCTGGATCTCTCGCAAACAGAAACGCCGAGGCTTCTGCCCATCGCGATCGATCTAGGATGCGTATGTCATAGAGGCGCCGAAGTCTCTACAACCATACGAATCCTAAGCAAATATTAGGAAGTGCTAAAATAATAGATGCTGGATCTCTCGCAAACAGAAACGCCGAGGCTTCTGCCCATTGCGATCGATCTAGGATGCGTATGTCATAGAGGCGCCGAAGTCTCTACAACCATACGAATCCTAAGCAAATATTAGGAAGTGCTAAAATAATAGATGCTGGATCTCTCGCAAACAGAAACGCCGAGGCTTCTGCCCATCACGATCGATCTAGGATGCGTATGTCATAGAGGCGCCGAAGTCTCTACAACCATACGAATCCTAAGCAAATATTAGGAAGTGCTAAAATAATAGATGCTGGATCTCTCGCAAACAGAAACGCCGAGGCTTCTGCCCATTGCGATCGATCTAGGATGCGTATGTCATAGAGGCGCCGAAGTCTCTACAACCATACGAATCCTAAGCAAATATTAGGAAGTACTAAAATAATAGATGCTGGATCTCTCGTAAACAGAAACGCCGAGGCTTCTGCCCATCGCGATCGATCTAGGATGCGTATGTCATAGAGGCGCCGAAGTCTCTACAACCATACGAATCCTAAGCAAATATTCGGAAGTGCTAAAATAATAGATGTTGGATCCCTCGCAAACAGAAACGCCGAGGCTTCTGCCCATCGTGATCTATCTAGGATGCGTATGTCATAGAGGCGCCGAAGTCTCTACAACCATACGAATCCTAAGCAAATATTAGGAAGTGCTAAAATAATAGATGCTGGATCTCTCGCAAATAGAAACGCCGAGGCTTCTGCCCATTGCGATCGATCTAGGATGCGTATGTCATAGAGGCGCCTAAGTCTCTACAACCATACGAATCCTAAGCAAATATTAGGAAGTGCTAAAATAATAGATGCTGGATCTCTCACAAACAGAAACGCCGAGGCTTCTGCCCATCGCGATCGATCTAGGATGCGTATGTCATAGAGGCGCCGAAGTCTCTACAACCATACGAATCCTAAGCAAATATTAGGAAGTGCTAAAATAATAGATGCTGGATCTCTCGCAAACAGAAACGCCGAGGCTTCTGCCCATTGCGATCGATCTAGGATGCGTATGTCATAGAGGCGCCGAAGTCTCTACAACCATACGAATCCTAAGCAAATATTAGGAAGTGCTAAAATAATAGATGCTGGATCTCTCGCAAACAGAAACGTCGAGGCTTCTGCCCATCGCGATCGATCTAGGATGCGTATGTCATAGAGGCGCCGAAGTCTCTACAACCATACGAATCCTAAGCAAATATTAGGAAGCGCTAAAATAATAGATGATGGATCTCTCGCAAACAGAAACGCCGAGGCTTCTGCCCATCGCGATCGATCTAGGATGCGTATGTCATAGAGGCGCCGAAGTCTCTACAACCATACGAATCCTAAGCAAATATTAGGAAGTGCTAAAATAATAGATGCTGGATCTCTCGCAAACAGAAACGCCGAGGCTTCTGCCCATCGCGATCGATCTAGGATGCGTATGTCATAGAGGCGCCGAAGTCTCTACAACCATACGAATCCTAAGCAAATATTAGGAAGTGCTAAAATAATAGATGTTGGATCTCTCGCAAATAGAAACGCCGAGGCTTCTGCCCATTGCGATCGATCTAGGATGCGTATGTCATAGAGGCGCCGAAGTCTCTACAACCATACGAATCCTAAGCAAATATTAGTAAGTGCTAAAATAATAGATGCTGGATCTCTCGCAAACAGAAACGCCGAGGCTTCTGCCCATCGCGATCGATCTAGGATGCGTATGTCATAGAGGCGCCGAAGTCTCTACAACCATACGAATCCTAAGCAAATATTAGGAAGTGCTAAAATAATAGATGCTGGATCTCTCGCAAACAGAAACGCCGAGGCTTCTGCCCATTGCGATCGATCTAGGATGCGTATGTCATAGAGGCGCCTAAGTCTCTACAACCATACGAATCCTAAGCAAATATTAGGAAGTGCTAAAATAATAGATGCTGGATCTCTCGCAAACAGAAACGCCGAGGCTTCTGCCCATCGCGATCGATCTAGGATGCGTATGTCATAGAGGCGCCGAAGTCTCTACAACCATACGAATCCTAAGCAAATATTAGGAAGTGCTAAAATAATAGATGCTGGATCTCTCGCAAACAGAAACGCCGAGGCTTCTGCCCATTGCGATCGATCTAGGATGCGTATGTCATAGAGGCGCCGAAGTCTCTACAACCATACGAATCCTAAGCAAATATTAGGAAGTGCTAAAATAATAGATGCTGGATCTCTCACAAACAGAAACGCCGAGGCTTCTGCCCATCACGATCGATCTAGGATGCGTATGTCATAGAGGCGCCGAAGTCTCTACAACCATACGAATCCTAAGCAAATATTAGGAAGTGCTAAAATAATAGATGCTGGATCTCTCGCAAACAGAAACGCCGAGGCTTCTGCCCATTGCGATCGATCTAGGATGCGTATGTCATAGAGGCGCCGAAGTCTCTACAACCATACGAATCCTAAGCAAATATTAGGAAGTACTAAAATAATAGATGCTGGATCTCTCGTAAACAGAAACGCCGAGGCTTCTGCCCATCGCGATCGATCTAGGATGCGTATGTCATAGAGGCGCCGAAGTCTCTACAACCATACGAATCCTAAGCAAATATTCGGAAGTGTTAAAATAATAGATGTTGGATCCCTCGCAAACAGAAACGCCGAGGCTTCTGCCCATCGCGATCTATCTAGGATGCGTATGTCATAGAGGCGCCGAAGTCTCTACAACCATACGAATCCTAAGCAAATATTAGGAAGTGCTAAAATAATAGATGCTGGATCTCTCGCAAATAGAAACGCCGAGGCTTCTGCCCATTGCGATCGATCTAGGATGCGTATGTCATAGAGGAGCCTAAGTCTCTACAACCATACGAATCCTAAGCAAATATTAGGAAGTGCTAAAATAATAGATGCTGGATCTCTCGCAAACAGAAACGCCGAGGCTTCTGCCCATCGCGATCGATCTAGGATGCGTATGTCATAGAGGCGCCGAAGTCTCTACAACCATACGAATCCTAAGCAAATATTAGGAAGTGCTAAAATAATAGATGCTGGATCTCTCGCAAACAGAAACGCCGAGGCTTCTGCCCATTGCGATCGATCTAGGATGCGTATGTCATAGAGGCGCCGAAGTCTCTACAACCATACGAATCCTAAGCAAATATTAGGAAGTGCTAAAATAATAGATGTTGGATCTCTCGCAAACAGAAACGTCGAGGCTTCTGCCCATCGCGATCGATCTAGGATGCGTATGTCATAGAGGCGCCGAAGTCTCTACAACCATACGAATCCTAAGCAAATATTAGGAAGCGCTAAAATAATAGATGATGGATCTCTCGCAAACAGAAACGCCGAGGCTTCTGCCCATCGCGATCGATCTAGGATGCGTATGTCATAGAGGCGCCGAAGTCTCTACAACCATACGAATCCTAAGCAAATATTAGGAAGTACTAAAATAATAGATGCTGGATCTCTCGTAAACAGAAACGCCGAGGCTTCTGCCCATCGCGATCGATCTAGGATGCGTATGTCATAGAGGCGCCGAAGTCTCTACAACCATACGAATCCTAAGCAAATATTCGGAAGTGCTAAAATAATAGATGTTGGATCCCTCGCAAACAGAAACGCCGAGGCTTCTGCCCATCGCGATCTATCTAGGATGCGTATGTCATAGAGGCGCCGAAGTCTCTACAACCATACGAATCCTAAGCAAATATTAGGAAGTGCTAAAATAATAGATGCTGGATCTCTCGTAAACAGAAACGCCGAGGCTTCTGCCCATCGCGATCGATCTAGGATGCGTATGTCATAGAGGCGCCGAAGTCTCTACAACCATACGAATCCTAAGCAAATATTAGGAAGCGCTAAAATAATAGATGATGGATCTCTCGCAAACAGAAACGCCGAGGCTTCTGCCCATCGCGATCGATCTAGGATGCGTATGTCATAGAGGCGCCGAAGTCTCTACAACCATACGAATCCTAAGCAAATATTAGGAAGTTTTAAGGGGTTTTCCGTATTCAAAGGTAACGAATATCAGTCAAAATAGCGCTAAGGGCACCTAAAAATGAACAAAGGGAAATGTACCAGGGGTAAAACTGAAATTTTGCATGTGGAGGCAAAGATGATGGATTGTTATGGAGTCGCAAACGAGATGAACTCTCAAGGAGTCATGAAGGTGATAGACTCTCAGGGAATCGCAGAAGTGATGGACTCTTGGGGAGTCGCAAAGGTGATGGACTCTCGGGGAGTCGCCAAGGTAAAGGACTCTTTGGTGAGCAAAGGACGACCACGGAAAGCGTAATGTTTGGGATCCGCTTACCCTAAATTAGGAGGAATACATAATATGAGGCTACGAACCATTAAGATGAAGGTATTAGGTAAGGGACATTTTGCTTGGTCGCTTAGGGTAGGACCTAAGGCTTCTAAGGAAAGGGGATGGGTAGCCTCTTAGATAAGGATGCAAAAGATGTTATGGTTGTTTAGACTTGAGATTGTGTCTTGGATACAATGTGGGTTTCCTAGGCTTACGGGCTAGGGTTTGGAGAGAATGCGACTGCCTAGGCTCGAGGCTAGGGTTCGGAGAGAATATGGAAAGGCTATTGTATCCTAGGCATAAGACTAGCGGGGGATTGAGATTATAAATTTCCTAGGTTTCGAGACTAGGGTTTCGAGAATTTGGAAAGGATGTTGCACACAGGGCTTTAGAAATTCCCTAGAACTTGGGCTAGGGTTAAAGGGGATGGTGCTTCCTAGGCTTGAGACTAGGGTTTGGAGAGAATGCAGATTCCTAGGTTTGGGGCTAGGGTTTGGAGAGGTTGAGGTTTGGGAACTTCCTAGATGTTAGGGTTTCGAACAAGGGTTTTAAGGACCATGACTCTCCTAGGTTTGGGACTAGGGTTTAGAAATATCCTAGGCTTCGCGGCTAGGGCTTGGAGTTGTGGTAGGTTCAGAGGTTGCAAAGGTGTTGGCTTTAGACCCAAGGCTGGGAGTTGAAAGGGTTGTGACTTCCTAGGCTTGAGACCATGGACCGTTGGGAAGAGAGATTGCTTTTGTGGAAGGTCCACTAAGCTTGATGTTAGGGTTCACCATTTTCCGGGATTGGTGACTATGGCTTGGAAAGGTTCATGGTAACCTAGGCTTTAGGCTAGGTTTTAAGGCTAAGGACTGTAAACTTCCTACGTTTTGGGACTAAGGTGAAGGAGTTTCCTAGGTATAGGACTGGGGTTTGAAGGGAATGTTGAATCCTAGGCTTGATGATAGAGTTTAAATAGGATAATTTCTACCTAGCCTTGAGACTAGGGCTTTAGAAAGAGTGCGACTACCTAGGCTTGAGGCTAGGGTTTAGATCGAATGCGACTACCTAGGCTCGAGGCTAGGGTTTGGAGCGAATGCGACTACCTAGGCTCGAGGCTAGGTTTTGGAAAGAGTGCGACTACCTAAGCTTGAGGCTAGGGTTTGGAACGAATGCGACTACCTAGGCTCGAGGCTAGGGTTTATAAAGAGTGCGACTACCTAAGCTTGAGGCTAGGGTTTGGAGTGAATGCGACTACCTAGGCTAGAGGCTAGGGTTTAGAGCGAATCCGACTACCTAGGCTCGAGGCTAGGGTTTAGAGCGAATGCGGCTTCCTAGGCTTAAGGCTAGGGTTGATTGAGTTTTGGATAGGGCATCATATCCTAGGTTTTGGACTAGGGTTCAATAAAACGGAGAATTGAGATTGTAAATTTCCTAGGTTTCGAGACTAGGGTTTCGGGAATTTGGAAATGATGTTGCATACGGGGCTTTGGAAATTCCCTAGAATTTGGGCTAGGGTTAAAGGGGATGTTGTGGTTCCCTAGGCTTAAGGCTAGGGTTTAGATAGGATATGTGACTACCTAGGATCAAGGCTAGGGTTTAGGAAGGGTGTAGCTACCTAGGCTTTAGGCTAGGGTTCAGAGAGAATGATATGACTACCTAGGCTTGAGGCTAGGGCTTAGAGAATGTGTTTACCTAGGTTAAAGGGGATGTTGTGGTTTCCTAGGCTTAAGGCTAGGGTTTAGAGAGAATGCAGATTCCTAGGTTTGAGGGTAGGGTTTAGGAAGGATGTGGCTACCTAGGCTTGAGGCTAGGGTTTTGGGGGAACATGACTACCTAGGCTTGAGGCTAGGGTTTGGGAAGATGTGATTACCTAGGCTTGAGGCTAGGGTTCGGAGCGCATGTGACTTCCTAGGCTAGAGGCTAGGGTTTGTAGAGGATGTGGCAACCTAGGCTTGAGGCTAGGGTTAAGAGAATGTGATTACCTAGGTTTAAGGCTAGGCTTCGGATAGAAGGTGACTACCTAGGCTTGTGGCTAGGGTTCAGAGCGCATGTGACTTCCTAGGCTAGAGGCTAGGGTTTGTAGAGGATGTGGCCACCTAGGCTTGAGGCTAAGGTTTGGAGACAGAAAGCATTTGAAGGTTTGTCTTGGTTTAGACCGAGCAAGTTTGAGGTCTAAGAGTGTTGCGGTTTGGGGCCAAAGGTGTTTAAGGACACGGGTTTTAACCTGATGGGTATTGAGATCCCTATGGCATGGCGTGGTGCGCAGGAGATCCTATGTACTTGAGCAAGGTTTGAGATTTGGACTTATTGGGGGAGCGATGTTTGAGATCCATGGAGTTCAAGGGTGGACCTTGTAGGTGGCGAGGTTTGGGATTTGGACTTGTTGGGGGAGCAAGGTTTGAGACCTAAGGGGTTGAAGGTTTAGACTAGGCAGTCTTGGGAACTAAAGAGTTCTAAGGGACGAGCTCTAAGGTTATATACCTAGAGGGCAAATAGTGTTGTGATCTAAGGGGTTTAGGAGTTGAGACCTAAGGTGTGGATCGGATATGCTATAGACCTAAAAGATAGGCGTTCAGTATGCTCGAATGGTCTTGGGATCTAAGGGATCGCTCAACAGGTTAGACTGGGTAGACCTAAGAGGTTAGACCTAGGAGGATAAGAGAGCTATGGCTTGGACAGGGTAAGAACGAGTATGTGTTGGTAGGTTTGAGATCTAGGAGATCGGGTAGGCTCGGGACCGGTAGGTTCGGGACCTAATGGGTCATTCTAAGGATTTGGCTTTGGTAGATTGGTTTAAGGTTTGAGGTTTTGGATAGAACCGGTTTGAGGCCTAAGGAATCATGCTATAAACTTGTGGAGGGTCGAGCTAAGAGGTTATGATGTAACGTAGGTAAGATTCACCGGGAAGGTTTGGGACCTAGGTAAGACTGATCGGGTAGGCTCGGGACCTAGAGAGTTTATGGTGTAACTTAGGCAAGACTGACCGGGTAGGCTTGGGACCTAAGGTTTTGAACCAGGTAGGTTGGGACCTAAGGGTATCCTATTGTGTAGGAAATAGGGTGAAGGACCGAGTCAACTCAAGAATCACGAAGATGGGTCTCAGATGGATCGAGGATGTTTTTACAATTTTGTGGAGACCGAGCGTGCGGGTTTATAAACAAAGTGTCGGGGAGGAGAAAACTTTATGAAAGTGTTATGATCTTATACAGATGCCTTATAATTAATTATGATTCTAATCAATCCAAATAGGTCGTCGCGTGCCGAGTTTGACGATGAGGGGTGCCCTTCTTCTAAGTGTATCCTTGTTGACGCCTCGGTATTCTCTGGGAAACCACATAGTCGACCCATTCCATTGGGGATTATCTAATTTGGTGAGCGGGTACCCTCCCTCCTTTGAGAAACTCTACGTCAAGCTTGATGATGAGGGATGCCCTTCTTCTAAGTATGTGCTTGATGAAGCCCCGGCATTCTTTGAGAAACCTTATGGTCGGTCCTTTTATTGTTAGGGAAGCCCCAGTTGCGTAGAACGGGGTATCCTACCTCTTTTAAGACGCACCCTTTTTTCTGCCTAGACCGCCCTTACGGGTTTTCAATCTAGCGGGCACCTCTTTTGCGTCAATTTTTTTTTTTTTTTTTTTTTTTTTTTTTTTTTGAAATCATTCAGTCGACTCAAAAAAGGAAAAAAGAATTGTTTGAAAACATGCGGGGCATTTTGAGGAGAGTAAGAGAGAGAGAGAGATAGTACTCACATTTTGACTATTTTGAGCAACTGAGGGTATATATGTACAAAAGGGAGGAAGCCCCTGCTTTGACAGAAAGTAAGTGTTTAGCTCTTTCCTAGATTGTAGAACGGAAGACTTGTCGAGACATTTGAAAATTGTTTTATTCAAGATTCTCATTTGATTGCTCGAGAATGGACCTCGTTGATTAGTTAATGAGTTATGGTTAATTGGTAAACAAGTAGCCTCAAATTAATAAATGTTTTGATCAATTGTGAGTGAAGAAGTCAGGAGTAGAAATATGGGGGAAGAGAGAAGAGAAGGAAAATTGGCTACGAGGTGGGTTGTGTATATTTTAGACCGAACCGGGAGGTTGCCTACATTCTCCTCAAGGTGAGGAGCTCAGGTCCGCGTAGTTTGGGGATGACCCGCTTGACGATGGTGTCGGGTTTCAGTGGGTATGTGTGGGAGGAAAGAAAAGAAAGAAAGTTGGCCCAAGGTAGGTTATGTTTTGCTTTGAGTGGTTGCCCGGTTGACGATGAAGTTGGGTTTTGTGTTTAGGGGTGTGAGGTTCATTTGAGGTGAGTTGTTCTGTGTAGCTCATTGCGGTAGATTACTCCTTTGTAGTTGTTGCAGTGGATTGCTCCATCGTAGTTGTCATGGGTTGCTGCCGTTTATCTACTTTGTAAGGAAAGAAAGGAAAATAGAACATTTGAGGTGAAAAGAAAATGGGACTTTTACTTTTCCATGGTGATAGCCCCTTCTATTTTTTTTTTTTTTTTTTTTTTATTTTATCTATTTGTGCACACCCTTTTTTTTTTTTTTTTTTTTTTTTTTTCCCTAGGCCGCCCTTTCGGGTTTTCAACCTAGCGGGCTTCTTTTTGTGCAATGCTCTAACTTTTGCCTAGGCCGCCCTTTTGGGTTTCAACCTAGCGAGCCATATATATATATATATATATATATTTATTTTTTTATATTTGTACATGAAACATTGGGCGAGACAAGCCCCTAGTTTGCTTTCTCCTTTCTCGATTGCGAGGTAGCTTCCTTATAGTTCAAGCGGCCTTTTGTTGGCGGCGGGCGTCCTAGCCCCTTGATTTTCACCGGTAGAGCTCCATTGGATTATCACGTGCACCAATGAATGACTTCGTGCACTTGTCTTATATTTGCGATGGAATACGGACAGTCCCAGTGTAACGGCATGTAGTACTCATGATGGGAACAAACCAATCCTTTAAATTGTGGCAGCATGGATGTCTATTTGATGATGAGCAACCGCAGTCCATTTCTTTGTCACGACCTTATAAAAAGGGGTCTAATGGTGGGATGAGAGGCGTATGAGGATAGTGTATGGGAGAAGGTGTATATAGAGAGTGTACATGAAGTGTGTACAAATGGTGAGTGTATAGAGAGAGTGTATGGGGGTAGAATGTAGAGAGAAGGGAAAGTGATTCATTCATCCCAATTGATCGAAGCATTTGTTATTTTGAGATTAATCGTTTACTTAGTTATGTGAATGGTTTGTGGGTCCATTTACCTTTTAATGAGTCGTCATTAATGAGTATGATTAAGATTAATTCATCATATAAAGATATAGCAATCAAGCGAAAATGGTGAATAAGACAATTTTCATGAAATTGATATATGCAAGCTTATATCTCAAGTCTAGAGAGAAAAGAAAAGAAATAAAGACCCTTTTATTGGAACTAAAAGATTTAAACTGACTAGTCCGGGGTGGACTTTTACTTAAGGAAACAAAAATCGTCCAAGGTAGACTTTTGACTAAAGACACTCTAGAACCTACGAAGACTGAATGACCCTTTTCTTTTCTTTTATTTAAAGGAGGTAGCCCCAATTTCCTCTTTTGCCCATGCCCATGTATTCCGTTGGCGGGTGATGACTCCGCTGTTAATGAGGCTTTGAATCTTTCTCCTCAATTGGAGGCAATCTTCGGTGTCATGCCCAATGTAATGGTGGTATTGGCAGTGTTTGGAGGGATCCAAGCCTTGCTTCACCTTACTTGGTTCATAATTGAACAAAGGAGACAACTTGCCAGCTTGAACTAGACTTTTGAAGAGTTTGCCCAAGTCGTCGAATTCGCGCTCGTCCCTCCTTTCACGAACTGTCTTTGAGGGTGATTTAGGTACCGGCACCCCTTGTTGATGAGTAGTCATAGGAGGCATCCTGACGGGGACAGTCTGTGGCGGCCCGTACATTTGAGGAGCGTACGGGTATTGACATTGAGCAAGAGGGAGAACTCGACTGAGGTAATCATAAATGCCACGAATGTCAGACAAATGGCGCCTCTCGATATCTCTTAGGGTCTTATGCATCTCCTTCTGAAAGTGTGTTGCTTGCTCGTTGAGAGTGGCCTTAAAGTGGATTGCTTGTTCATCGAGGATGGCTTCGAAGTGGGATGCTTGCTTACTGAGAGCAGTACCGGTGTAGAGGATTGTCTCGGGATCTTGGGTAGCAGCTTCAGTTGCAACTTCGATGTTCCTTACAGCCGACATGATGCAGAACTCTATGTCATGAAAGAATTAGATTCGTATTTAATGATAAGGCATCGTTATAAAAATCATTTTTTGCAAAAGAGTCGGTCTCCACATTTTTGAAATGCATTTTGGTAAAAAATTGAAAGTTTGACCGGGCCGAAGTTGCCTACGTTCCCCTTATCATGAGGGAGAGGTCCCACACAATAAGAGGCTCAGGTCACCGTAGTTCGAATCAAGTTAGACCTTTTTTTAAAAAGAGGTGAGAGGTGACCATAGGGGTCAATTTGATAGAGTCTTTTTAAGATAAAGAGCGATCTTGAGGTCAAAAGCAGGAGATGACTCGGTCCTTGGTCAAGCATGGGTGAGGCAGACCTATAGGAGTTGGTTTTGATTGAGTCGGGTATGGTTTGACTTATGGTTTTGCCTAAATTTGACCTAAGGTTTGACCTAAGGTTTCAGACAAGAAGTGGTTCAAGCTAGAATGCGACGATAATGGTGGGTTGACCTAGATGGGTAATGGATAGGTCGACCTAAATGAGAAGGGTTGGATTGACCTATATGGTGAATGAATCAAGATAGCGGGTTGTAGCGGGTTGCCTATGGGATGATCTAAGCGGGATAGACATGGTTTGACCTAAGCGGGTCGAATGTGAGTTGGTTGACCTAAATGGTTGACCTATACGGGTTAAACATGGGCAGGCTGACCTATTCGGGTTGGTTGACCTAGGGAGGTCAGTAGATAGATTCAAGACGGGCAAGTCGACTTAAGCGGGCCAGGGATTGACCTAGATGGGTCAAAGGTAAAGGGATAGTTTTAACCTAAGACGGATGAGTTGACCTAGATGGGTCGAGGATGGTGTGTGGACCTAAACGGGTCGAGACGGGTTGACCTAGGTTGGTATGGACAATGGTAATTGGGTTCACCTATGGGACCAAAGATTGACCTAAGAGGTCAATAGCGGATAAGGTTGACCTAAGGGTCAAAGGTTGACTTAAGAAGTCGAAATGTGATTGGGTTGACTTAGGGAGTCAAAGGTTGACCTCAGAGGTCAAAGGTGGATAAGGTTGACCTAAGTGGTCAAAGGTTGACCTAAAAGATCGAGGGGTGATAAAGTTGACCTAAGGGGTCCAAGGTTTGACCTATGGGGTCAAAGGCAGATGAGAATGACCTATGGGGTCAAAGGTTGACCTACGAGGTCAAAGGCGGATGAGGTTGACCTAAAGGGTCAAAGGTTGACCTAAGAGGTCGAGGGGTGACCTAAGAGGTCGAAGGTGATAGGGTTGACCTAGGAGGTCAAGGGTTGACCTAAGAGGTCGGAGGTTGATAAAGTTGACCTAGGGGGTCAAGGGTAGACCTAATAGGTCAAAGGTTGGTAAGGTTGACCTAGGGGGTCAAAGGTTGACTTAAACGGATAAGATTGACCTAGGGGGTCAAAGGTTGACTTAAACGGATAAGATTGACCTAGGGGGTCAAAGGTTGGCCTAAGAGGTCAAAGGCTGGTAAGGTTGACCTAGGCGGTTAAAGGTTGACCTAGGAGGTCAAAGGTAGATAAGGTTGACCTAGGAGGTCAAAGGGTAGACCTAAGAGGTTAAAGATGATAAAGTTTGACCTAGGGGGTCAGAGGTGATAAGGTTGACCTAGGAGGTCAAGGGTTGACCTAAGAGGTCGAAGGATGGTAAGGTTGACCTAAGGGGTCAAAGGTTGACCTAGGAGGTCAAAGGTAGATAAGGTTGACCTAGGAGGTCAAAGGTTGGGAAGGTTGACCTCGGCGGTCAAAGGTTGACCTAGGAGGTCAAAGGTCGATGAGATTGTCCTAAGAGGCCAAAGGATGGTGGGATTTTGGCCAAAGCGGGCCGAGATGATAGGCCAAGATGAGGAATTTTGATAGATGGCCCACGGGGTGAGCGATGGACCTTAGAGGTCGCCTAGATGCAATGCACATTTTATTTTGCGAAAAGTTTTGCATTTACTTACATCCTAAATGGGTGGTCCGAGGAGTGTTCTAATCTCTATGTGTGTGTTGACACGGGTTAGGTTAAAGGTTCCCACCGCTCGCGGAACGTACACGGTGAGTGGAGTAGACGAGTGACTCGAAAAGAGGGCGGCAGTAGCGCACAAATTCCCGCACATCGAAAACTCCGGGTAGTAGGGACATGTGCAGTGCTGACACGGACTAGTGGTAGTGTGTGGCAAGAAACTAATTCTTTTTAAGGAGAAAAGAGAGAAGTTTTGAATGTTTTAATGATGCTATGCAATGCAATGCAAGAGAAGGAAAATAATGTACAAGGGAGCATAGCAGAGTTTTGTTTGACCTTAGTACTATAGGGAAAGTACAAAAAATACATGTAATGAAAAAATACAAGGTACACATATTAACATGGCAAAAATACAAGGTGCATGTGCAAACATGGCAAAGTGTGAGGTGCATGTGCAAACATGGCAAAGTGTGAGGTGCATGTGTAAACATGGAAAAGGGTGAGGTGTATGTGTAAACATGGAAAGTGTGCATGTGTAAACATGGCAGGTGTGTGCATGTGTAAACATGGCAAGTGTGCATGTGTAAACATGGCAGGTGTGTGCATGTGTAAACATGGCAAGTGTGTGCATGTGTGAACATGGCAAGTGTGCATGTGTAAACATGGCAGGTGTGTGCATGTGTAAACATGGCAAGTGTGCATGTGTAAACATGGCAGGTGTGTGCATGTGTAAACATGGCATGTGTGTGCATGTGTAAACATGGCAGGTGTGTGCATGTGTAAACATGGCAAGTGTGCATGTGTAAACATGGCAGGTGTGTGCATGTGTAAACATGGCAGGTGTGTGCATGTGTAAACATGGCAAGCATCATGATGTGACGAAAGTTAGACCCACTAAGTTTGAAAAAGTTTCAAAGCAGTCCCCAGCAGAGTCGCCACTGTGAATACGTGTGTTTGAATTTGGGAATATTCATAGTAACATTAAAATTATGAGAGTCGCCACGCCGTTTTAATTATAGCCAAAACATTGAGAAAAAGCATGTTTAATGGGTTCGGGGGTCAAATTACAACAAGAGAAGAATATTGGACGTTATCACTCCTATTGCCCGAATGATCGGTCTTTCTATCATGATGAATGTGTTAGTAGTGTGTTAGTGTTTGAGACCGGATCCGAAGATTGCCTACGTTCCTCTCAATGTGAGAAGCTCAGGTCAGCGTAGTTCGAGAGAATTAGAATAGGCAGAAGAATCGGGATCATGCATAATGAGGGGGGAATTACCTAAAGATTAGGGTTTAGAAGTAGTTCCTAGACCATCCTTGGGTCGATGAACCCTAGATCATCATCGGCTATGAAATAACATGCAAACATGAAGATCGCAACCCTAAATATAGCATAAATAAGGTTTTAATCTATGAACACGATGAGCATATGAAGAACATATATGAACATATGAATAAACATGCAAAGCATATGAAGAAACTATTAATAAACATGCAAGAACATGAATATAAAAGATCTACATTAAGAATAATGCAAGAACATGAAGAAAAAGTTAGAAAACTTACCTATGTTGGCAAGAAATAAACCTTGGATCTTCTTGAGTGTTTGAATGCTAATTAGAGAGCAAAATTGTGTTTAAGAACTCTCAAATTCGGATCTCCCTAAACCAATAGCATGGGATTGGTTTATATAGTACACTGAGGGGAAGATCTGATGGTCCAGATCATCCGGCGCAAGGTTGGCCGCCTGGCCAAGAATGAAGACGGCGACAATGTTGGCCGCGTGGCCAAGGTCGAGGCATGGCAAGGTTGGCCGCCTGGCCAAGTCTGCAGGCTGACTTGATTTTCAAGCTAGGGTTTCACTGTTGCTTTATGGTAACCCTAAGTTGCCTATTTTGATAGATTTTGCCATAAATGAGATATTTTGGGAATCCAGGACAAGTCTTTGCAAGGTTTCTAATTCCTATAAAGTCCTTGTATTTTTGGGAAAGTCCTAATAAACTCATTTTCAGGTCGGGTACTAACACCATCATAATAAACCAATTAGCTAGCAATGTTCCAACTGACCCAATACCAAATCATGATATTCCTTAATTATGCCCAAGTATTGATACTCCACTTCCTTCACATACCCTTGATCCAATTCGGGAAACGCCACCAAGAAGGGATTTAGAACCATAGAACCACCATTTAACCAAAATTTCAAAATGCCTTTAACATAAATCGAGAAATTATTACTCTCCCAAAATGTACTTCGTCCTTTCTAACTTAACACGCTTACCACCATTAATGATCATAACTCCTACAACAAACTCATCATCCATAACAAATCGTACACCTCTCCATACTAATCCATTCCGATGCATTCACGGAGATGTACTAAAAGTGACCAAAATTTTCCTTAAGAGATCCTCATTGAATCCTCAACTCCTATAACCCAACCGATACAATATGGATATTGATCTAAATATTAGCATTACAACCTTGTACCACAACAACCCAATTTAACCCAAGCTCCTCCCCAAACACTAGGTACTATTCGGAAGAAAATGAAAATCTTACGAATGATAAATACACCCAACAAATTGACCGAAACTAAATACTCGGATTTCAATTAAGAAAAGATAGGTATAACTCTACCCAAAGGAACGGTCTCAAACAGTTTTAAGAAATTAGGAATGGGGAATATAAAAATCCCCCTACAACAATAGACTAAAGCAATAGTAACATCAAAATCTTGCAATAGCAATATGGCTAATTTAGCAGGTGAGACATAACCATACTTAAGCACATCATAAGCACATAAGACTTCATCAGATACCCTAAACTCCTCCATAGGAGTAGACACCTACAACACATAAGTCAAAGACTCAGAAGAAATAAATGCAACTAATGCACAGAAACACATAAATGCGATGATCCTAAAATGCACGCGCTCGCTCTCACGACGCAAAATAATACCTCCTGAAATTTATCCGTTACCTGGTGAGTGCTGATTGGTCGCAATTACTCTGCCCTATACCTTAGGGTTCCCCGAAGCATCTCTCTTCTGACCCGGTGAAGTACTGGTTCTTGTTCCTGATGATTGAACCTTAAACCTCGGACAGTCTTTTATGAAGTGACCCAGTTGACCACAATTGATACATTTTCCTTGTTTCTTCCAACACTTATCCTCCAAATGGACTTCCCTCTGACAGTAAGTACAAAGCCACCTACCTTGTTTCCCTTGTTTCCCCGGAGTAGTACTCGGATTCCCTAGCGCGGTTTGTCCCTTAAACTGAGATGGTGGTCCCAAATTACCTCGGTTATCTGAACGGTGATGGGGTTGCGATTTAGCATGGCTTACTTGTTTACCCGCATTTGCAACCTCGGTCTTCCTCTTATGCTCCCCAATATCTTGCTCGATCAAGTATGCCCGGTCTACCGCATCCTGAAATGTCACAATCCTCTGGGCTATAAGCTGAGTCCGAATAGAAGTCTTCAAACCCCGGATGAATCTCATAGCTTTCTGCTCCTCGGTCCGCACAAGATAGTCACAATACCGGGCTAATTCTGTGAACTTAGCTGAGTACTGAGCTATAGACAACAAACCTTGCTCCAGGTTGAGCAGCTCGATCTCCTTTCGGTTTTGATCCACTACCGGAATGAAATGCTCCTTGAACTTTCGCAAAAACAATTCCCATGCATACACTGTGTGAGTATCATCCCAACTCGCTTTAACACCCTTCCACCAATGCTCGGCGGCACCCACAAGTTTATAAGCCGCAAACCGGACCTTGTCTTCATCGGTGCAACCAAAGACATCATAAATTTTCTCCATCGACTCAATCCATAGCTCGGCCTTCCTTACATCGGGTTCCCCATTGAACTCAACCGGTTTCAATTTCAGAAATTGTTCCAATCCGTAGCGGGGTGGTGGTGCTTGTTCTACCCTCGGACCTTGATCATGTATGGCCTTCATGGCCGCCTCAAACATGCCCTGAAACATTGCACGGGCTTCATCCCTTGTTTCATTCTGATTTGCATTACCGGTATTACTTTCACCACTTCTCCTTCGAGCCATTTCACACAAGTACCTGCATAAAACAACAATTGTTACTCACTCCGAACACACTACCCTCCTAGGTCATACTAATCCACCTATACTTATACATAGAGCTAAACCATAGCTCTGATACCAACTGTCGCGACCCCGAACCCGCGGGTCCAGAATACGCGAACTGGACGTCGACTTAAAACCAAAACTCTAAAATATAGAAGTTAAAAATTCCATTTTGAACCAAAAGATCATAACACAAGGTTTTACAAATCCAAGTTTAAATCAACAAAGTACATCTAACATAATCTCCACAGCTTATACCCAAAAGAATAAAATATACAATTCTTAATGACGTCAATAATGGTAAAACTATCCCCAAAAGGTTATACATTTAAATAATGTAAACTGATCCATAACAACCTGCCCCAAAATCTCAATCCTCTCGACGTCCTCCTCGATCCGCGAATCCTAATCCTTTTCCTCCTGGGGGGGGTTAAGGAAAAACAAAGATGGAAATAAACGGGGTGAGATAAAATCTCAGTAAGTTACTAATGCAACTACATGGCATGCTATAATGCAATAAGCAATAAACAATGATAAATATCACATAGCATGTAACAATTAACGGTCAACAGATAGCAGCAGAAAGTAAACACATAACAAAGGATATTAGCCAAGGTTTCCCAATGGAAAGAACCAAATAAAGGTCGATGCGCAGCTTCAACAATCAACCAATCCATATCTTCACAGTAGCATAAAAGCCGAAGAGAAAACCCCGGTCAGAAGCGACCAATCAACCCATCAATCAAACAAACCATCTTCATAGTAGCATAAAAGCTGAAGAGAAACCCGGTACCGGAACCAATAACAATGTAAAGTGCCACAAGGGGCGGGAGCCATGCCACAAAGTCATGCTCCAAAACGATTAGCTAGAATACCCACAACGGAGCTAGCTCATCCCAACCAAGGCCAATCTGGATGAGGACAGAAGGACCAATGGGCGATGCTATACTGGACTTGGCTCGTGCCATTATAGCATTATCCATTTCCTGACTCGATACACAATTTAACCAGCTGGACTTTCAATCATGCTAAGAAATAAAATACTAGCACGGTAAACAACTAAGGATTCCAAAGTAGGGAACCATACTAAATAATCACCATAAAGATGCAACGGGTACTCATGAAGAGTTTAACAACAACGATAACAAGAGTTTCTCATGAAGAGCACAACAACGATAAACGGAATTTCTCATAAAGAGCACAACAACATTGATCATTAAAACAAGATGATTCCAAGACAAGGCACGTATCAAATACATCCTAAATATGATACCCACAAGTAAATCATAAAGAGCACAACCCAAACGGTCGCTCACAAATGGCACAATGACTATTACCAAAATGACCCTAAACATTTACTCATAAAGATATACTAGGACTATGAACTCAACCATCTCATCACACCTGGAATTTCAAAGTAGGAAATCAGAATGAATACACCTTAAGGTTAATCAAACCGTAAGTACCCAATCGCCAATTCACGCTTTACCTCCGCCCATAACGAACCAATTCTAAACACCCCAAACGAATCCAAAAGGTTACCCTTATTAGAACATGATCACGACCGGACTAAACCCTACACTTTAGTGTTCCAAAACAACCCTCTAGGTACTATAGGATATCACCTAAAACCTAGACCAAGTCTTATTCAAAAATCAATCTGATCAGTAAAATAACTTTCAATTAAATGGTCTCAAGGTATTAAATCCTCACTTATATCACAAACATGATCACAACAACTCAACACGGTCACTCAAATGGATTTGCAAAACTTGATCACAAAGGATTGATGCAACTCCTCTTACCCTCAAACACCCAATAAAATCCCGAAGTATAAAACTTAGAACTTAACTGAACGACCCATCCCATCTTTTAGTACTCGAAGAGAGCTTCGAAATGATAGTTTACACGCCTAAAACGGAGTCCGGACGAAGAAGTTATGGGGGAAACAGTTTTAGAAGAAAAGGGAAGAATATATCAGAGTCTCAGCTTGGCACGACCGTGCCTAAGAAAGTGGCACGACCGTGCCAATCATGACGGAAGGAAAGGAAATTTTGGCGCGACCGTGCCTAAGAAAGTGGCACGACCGTGCCAAACATTACGGGAGGAAAGGGAATGTTGCACGACCGTGCCAAATAAAGGAGCACGACCGTGCCAACCATTACGAGAGGAAAGTGAATGTGGCACGACCGTGCCAAAAAAAGGAGCACGACCGTGCCAGAAGAACAATGCCCAGATTCTTCCTGGGTTTACCAATTTCGAACCAAAACACAACCTTCACTAAAGTTATCAAAATCAAAGCTTCCCAATACATTTCTAAAGCTCCTAAACAACATCCAACCTAAAGGGAACCTAAATAACACCCTTTAATCAACCAAACCAACACCAAATCCCCACATTCAAGATTTCACCATTTTTACCCAAAAACTCAAATAAATTCAAAATAAATTCTAAACTCAACCAAACTTCAAATATAACACATCAAACATCATATAAACATGAGATGAACATTTTAGCATCAAAATGGGGGAAAAGTAACTTACCCGGATTTCTCAAAGTTGATGGATTTCAAATATTTTTGGCTTCCAACGATCCTATCGACGATCTAAACATGTTTCAAGTTTTAAGAAACGAGAGATTAAGAGAGGAAGATGAAGAAAATGAAGAGAGAAGGAAGAAGATGAAACTTACCCACAGTGGAGGAGAGAGAGAGAGTGTGTGCTGGGAGGAGGAAGATGAGTGAGGGAGAAGAGTAGGGAGGTGAGGGAGAAGAGAGGGAGTAGGGGGATTATTTTTAAAAAGTTACATCTAGGCCCCTCCCTTCCTACTAACACAATACTACACTCCCAACTAACAATTAAGACTCAACAATACCACACTAGCACAAATGACCCAAATAAAATGCTAGGCATGAATTATTATAACACATAAGGTGCACATTTAAATTATTAATTAAATAATAATTTAAATAAAGAAACAAGCAAATAACTAAATAATAATTATTTATTACTAATAAAATAGAGCCTAGATTTCGGGTCGTGACAAAATCATCTCAGACAACGGTTCTTACTTTGAGAAAAAGATGGACGCGCTCCTGGGAGAATACAAGATTACCAAGCACAAGTCATCTCCATACCGCCCTCAAGCAAACGGCGCGGTCGAAGCAGCTAATAAGACAATCGAGACCGTTGTGAAGAAAATGGCCTCCACCGGAAGGGATTGGCCCCAAAAGCTACCTCTAGCATTGTGGGGCTACCGCACGTCTATACGGACAGCAACTGGAGAAACTCCTTATGCATTGGTGTATGGTTCCGAAGCTGTACTCCTAATAGAGCTCGAAGTTCCATCCCTACGGCTCCTCCTCGAGAACCAAGTCAATGAAATCTATTGGATGCAAGTTCTATATGAACAGCTAGCTCTACTCGACGAGAAAAGGCTAAGGGCACTCGAACGTACGAGAGCCTATCAACAAAGAATGGCAAGGGCTTTCAACAAAAAGGTGAAGACTCGAAACATCAATGTGGGAGATTTGGTCCTAAGGCAACACCCTCCTAATGCCATGAACCCCCTTGGAAAATGGGGACCCCGATGGATCGGTCCATACGTGGTCAAGAAGATACTAAGCGGCGGTGAAGTCGGACTCCCGGATTTAGACGGAGACCAGCTGCCAAAAGAAGTCCACCTCGACAAGTTGAAGAGATTCTACGCTTAATAAATGAAGACCATCAAAAAAAAACTCGCTAGGTTGAAAACCTGCAAGGGTGGCCTAGGCAAAAATTAGAGCACGTACAAAATAGAAGTCCGCTAGATTGAAAACCCGAAAGGGCAGTCTAGGCAAAAAACAGGGTGCACACAAAAAAAAAACAAAAAAAAAAAATGGTCTTCGTTTGTTTGAACTACGGAGACCTGAGCCTCTACACTGGAGGAACGTAGGCAACCTTCGGGTGCAGTCTAAAATATAAAAAAATACCTAAATCATTCCAAATTAACGAGATGCAATTCTTATTCATTTATTGAATTACTTTGATCATTACAAGAATTTTTTGAGCTACTAAAAGACATAAAACATTAAAATCCTAAAAAAAAAGTGGTCTGATTGCAATCTCACGGGTACAAAGAAATATCTAATCTTTCTTCGGTTTAGGGACCCATTGCTTTTGGGGACAGCCTTTAGTCTTCTTGGATGGGGGCGGAGCATTCTCAAGACCACCAATACGAGAGAAGACACTACGACGGGACAGAGCTTCATCAACGGCCTTCCCTTTACCTTTGTCAAGCGGAACCTTAGCGGGAACAACCATGGGACGCTTCCACGCATGAGAAGAATTTCCCTTACCCTTCTTCTTCTTAGGCAAGTAACGGGGCCTATAATCCTTCACGTGGACCACTGGCTTCACGGAATCAACGGAAAAAACACTCTCATTTGGCCTTCCCAAACGGTAAAAGACGCTAGGATGTGCCTTCGCAATTGGGGCAATGGGGACGGAGTTATCGCCTTCGGGGACGGAAACTTTGACTTCAAAAGTAAAGGTCATCGGGGCCATCGCTACAAGAATTTTGAGGTATAGAGTAAGGGAAAAGATGCAGAATATTACTGTGTGACCATTCTGATCGAAAATGGTATAAATTTATAGTTGTTGGAGTTCCCTGCTCAGAAAAGAAAGGGGCTGGAATTCAGCAAGCCAGAAGCGCGCCCCTCCGACAAGCGACGCCAGCTGCGCGTGCCTCCCGAGACCAAAGCCAGGCGCGCGCGCGTTTGACAGCAGACAGAAACAGAACATGCCCTTATCATTTCAAGAAGGAAGCCCAGGTGCATTCAAACGCCTTCAACCTGCAATAAACCAGATCCCAGCACAGAAAAGGAGTTCAAGCAACAATAATGAACACATTTGGGAACACATTTGTTTATAAAGAGTCGGCACTTAGGACCGAGTCTAGATAGATAACTAAAAAAAAGCGTAGTAAATAGCAAGGATTGTAAATACATGCTAAATGTTTATTACAGGTAAATAAAAAGTGTTTTCAGTCTCTCGTCCTCCCCAGAAGGCTACTCAGAATCATCATCATCGACAGCACGGTGCCCACTCCCACTGCCGCTCTCAGTCTCCTCGTCGTCGTCATCATCATCATCATCAGCGGATTCTTCCTCCTCAGATGTCTCCACCACAACATCATGTCGGGTCCTCTTGGCAGCTCTCCCTGACGAACTAGCACCGCCCATGCTCTGACTGGCACCGCCCCTACTCTGGCTACCTCCTCGGCTCAGACTCCTGCTCAGTGAATGCCTCGCTGAAGAGACAGCCTCATCAATATCTAGTGCAGCATCCCTACAACCTCGTCCCATACCCCGTGCACCTCGGGCAGCTCCTCTCAAGGCACCAGAGACAGCACCAGCAGCATCTCTAGTCATGGCAGCAATGTCCCTGCATAGCCCTAGCACCCTCTCCTCCAGCTGACGGAGTCTCCTCCTCATCCCTTTGTTCTGTCTACCCAAGTGTCTATAAGCAGCTACAGGTACCTGTTACAACAGAGGACAGAAAAGAAAATTGCATCAATACAAGGAACAGAAAAGCAAGACTGGAACTGAGAAATGCAAAGACAGTCAGAAAAGTATACCACATCAGCCTGAACAGGAGGCTCTCTCTCCGGCGACATATCCTCACGAACAATCTCCCTCTGCTCCTCGAAAACTCCAAAGTTTGAATAAGTATAGTATGAAGGAGGCAGAGGTGGATCAAAGCAATATCCAGCACCGGTGGGATAGAATCGAGCCGAAGTCTATGGAGCAGCATGTGTCTCCCTCGGATCAGTAAACATGAAACCCTGCTGGAGGTTATGCTCCCTGAATAACCCATAATCCCGCTCTAGATGTATAAAAGGGGTAGCATCAACCTCCGCAATGTAGACTACCCGGTCTGCCTCTGAAAGAGCCCTCCAGTTACGAGGACAAAAGGGAGGAACATCAGGAACCGCTGGCCTAGGAGGGTGGTGGAAGTCCGTCACCTGGCTACCATGCTGCCAGAACACTCTCCCTCCAAGATGCATCGCCATACACTCCACTGAGCTCATCAGAAGCCTCGAGCAGGTGGGAATCAGAGTGTGCTCAATAAAAGCATAAATAGCTCTCCACAGGAACAAAGAGGAGGCGACAGCCTCTGGCCTCAAAGCATCCAAGTGGCGTCGAGCCGAAAGCAGGCTAATAGGAGCAGTACCAGTCCATACGTTCCTCTCCCTATACGACCACCTCACACAGTCTGGATACTGGGGCTGGCCCTCCCTTTTGATCTTGAAGTCCCTCAGCTCCAAGACAGCGAAGGCCCATAACTGGAAAACAGAGGCAAGAATAGAATTAATGACAGTTCAAAGATACAGTGGAGAAATGACAAGAAAGCTGAAAAGAAAAGGGAAAGCAGTATACCTCCCACAACAAACTGAAGCCCGTGACCGAGCTAGTGGTCGAACGGCTGGTCAGATCCATGTCGTGATAACAAGCAGCTAAGCCCGCTGTGCCCCAGTTATACTGGTCGGCCTGGTCCAAATCTACTAACAAGTCAAGCAGAGCCAAGGAGGCCGAGGATCCTCCACTGGCAAACAGAGTATGGGACAGCAGGTACCATAAAAAACAATGGGCCACAGCATCGACCCGCTCAGCAGTAACACCCAAAGGCTCATCTGCAAGAATGCTAAAGTATCGACGGATGCTCCCCCAAGTGACCCGGTAATTCTTCACCGGGAAGCCACAATCAACCAAGGCCAACAGCTCGTCAGCAGTCCGAAGGGTCCCTCTCAAAACACAAGGGACAGGCTCCCCCGCAAACGACATACCAGTCAATGCCGTGAAGTTAGTGGGCATCATCGTGACCTCTCCCATGGGTAGATGAAAAGTATAGGTGGTGTCCCACCATCTCTCTCTCATAGCCTGAATAACATCCGGATCATTCTTCAATGCCGGCAGACTGGTAATAAAGAGGTCGAAGTGGGTGGCCTGAACTCGAGCCCTGACGTTCTCGGGCAACTTGCTCCAAATGGTAACCGGACCATGAGCTCCGCCTCGAATCTCCGACAGGCGGCTCCACTCCTGAAAAGAAATAAGAAACAACGAAAATTTCGTCAGCATAACGGCTACAAAACGGACAAACCCGAAACAAAAATTTCAACATGCATGCAAGTGTGTGGGCATGAAAATGGGTATCCGAACATGTTTCTTGCAATAAATCAACAACAACAAACAGCGACGATCAACAAAAGAAGTTGCAACAAAAAATACGGGTAAAACAGAGCAGCCCCAAAGCGCGAAAATCACAAAGAGAATGAAAGATTCTTACCAATCCCGCTGTGACAAAGTGGGAGATATGGGTATGCGGCTAGTACGTGAGCAAACTCGGGTCCATCGCCTCAATTCCAACCTCAGGCTCCTCGCCCTGTGGCATCTCGAATGGAGGAGATTGTTAACGATCCGGCATCGTTTCTATGATAGAATTGCTCCTAGAACAACAAGAAAGTGCTTTGGGGTGATTTCTCCACGAAAATTTGGTTCGGAATTTGGAGGGTTCTTCGAAATTTTGAAAACTCGCTGGAAAAGTGAAACGTCTATTTATATATGCTGAACTTATACGCAAGGCGCGCGCCTCTCACCATGCCATTCAGATGCGCGCACTTCCCGAATCAAACACCAGACGCACGCGCCTTCTGCAATCTGACAAGTTCAAACACTACTTCCCACGCGGGAATCAATGTGTCACATCCATACTCATTTGAGTTTCAGCTCCACCTCCACAAGCTGAATGAAGTCCGTAACGGACACCATTAATTTCAAAAATCAGTTTTTACAATTCATCCCCAGCAGAAAGCACTCCGCAGTCAACTGTGCCCCCACCCCATCGAAAGTAAAAGTCAAACAGTCAACATAAAAGTGCGACTCACGGCAACAACTTGGTCATGGGTGAGCCACAAAAATCACCACCTCCTCATCAAGAAAAATCTACATCCATTCAAGCAAACGGTCTTCCGGGTCCCGCATTCAAGCAAACGGTCCTTTGGGTCCCGCACTTCAGCAGACGGTCCTCCGGGTCCCGCACTTTAGCAGACGGTCCTCCAGGTCCCGCATCCAAGCAAACGGTCCTCCAGGTCCCGCATTTAAGCAAACGGTCCTCCGGGTCCCGCATCCAAGCAAACGGTCCTCCGGGTCCAGCACTTTAGCAAACGGTCCTCCGGGTCCCGCACTTTAGCAGACGGTCCTCTGGGTCCCGCAATCCAGCAAACGGATCTCGCTATCAGCAAGACAAGTCCCGCTGTCGGCGACGGTAGGCCGCTTCATGCCACCGAACCTTTTATTATCAACCAAAGCCGCTCACACAGGGAGCACACCTCCATCCCTCGCAATTTCAAATTTCTGTTTTTATCGAGTCTTTTCTTTTTTCTTGGTGATGTCCTAGGCAGATGTCTGTCTTTCGTCGGCGCGTTTGCTTCTCAATCCACACCGTCGAGGGGCTCTGTAGACACCCTACCTTGGACCGCTCACCCCGATTGCACACTTGATTTTGTGTTTCTCCCTCTTTTAAGTGTTTTCTGTTAGTTTCTGTTACTTTAGTTAAGTTCCAGACGGGCTCCGTTAAGTCCAGGGACTAAACTAAATAACAGTTCTAACTTTCTAGTCCATTCTGTCAGATTTTGCCTTTCAGAGTCGCGCGCCTCCGCCCCTTGAGGCCAGACGCGCGCGCCTTCCGCCGCCTAGGTGGGATGCGCGCACTTCTGGGGTGCGTCAGTTACAGATTCTGCCCAAGAATCTCTCCCTTGCTCATTATTCATGATTTTGCCCAGAAAAGATTTCTTGGAGACTCCGTTTGGCTCCAAAAACTCCCCTCTTTCAACTATAAAAACCCCTCCAATCCATCATTGGAAGAGGACCTCTTTTTGACCTTAAGAATTTTCCACCTTGAACCTTACTCTAAGGAATTTACTAAAGATATTCTCTCCAAGCATTCAACCTCTTCTTCAAGACTTTTCAAGAGGTTCTCTTTGAAGGATATTATAGGTAAAATGTCTTAACTTTAATCTTCTTCTTCTTCTTCTTCTTCTTCTTCTTCTAATTCTTCTTTTTCTTCAATCAAATGTGCAATCACCCCAAAACCATTTGGGACATGACACCAATGGCCCTTTCATTACATTGAATTGGCCTAGGAGTTATCTCCCTACATTTCAAACAATAAAATCCCTTTTTATCATTATTCAAATAGGAAGAACACATTTATCTTTAAAGTGAATTATGAACAAACAAGACCGACCTTGCTCGGGCGAAATGGGTGTTTAAGTACTTCCCATTTCGTAACCTAATCCCCGAACCCCTCATCCCAAAGAATCTCTATTTTCGTAAATCAAACTTAGGCTCATAAATATTAGGTTTTCTTACGTTCCTCAAAAACGTGGGTGGCGACTCTTAAAATCAAGTAGACATCCTAGGGTAATTCACACGCTCTAGCCAAGCCGCGGTTCCCCGGGGTATCTACAACTTGGTTTCTTGATCTTAGTACGGGAATGTGGATGCCTTTTGGCTTAGTTTCGACCGTACGGTTTGTGCTCTCAATTTCAAGATGCTCTGCGGATACAGTTCCAGATTTCTGAAGAGTTTAGAGTTTCTGTGACCTGTAAGACAAGCCATACGGATGAATCTGGATGATGCCAGAAACATCCGTACGGATGGTTTAGGCACTACTGATTCTGATCTGTTTCAGATGGCTGGTTTTGGAAACCGTGTTTCTTGAAATAGATTTAAGTTTAGAAGTCCAGACAGTTTTGAGATCAGAATCTTAAAGGAGTTTAAGATTGGAGAAATCTCAAGGTTTCAGACTTTAATCCTATAACTAGCGTAACTAATGTCACATAAAATTAATTTGGTTAATTGATTAACTTTATGTGTATGAACCTTCTTTAAAACTTAAGTCAAGTGCCAATCCATGACTAAAACACTTGTGAGTACGTGGGTAGTTTTATGCGGGCTATGCCAAAGCAAGGCGCATTAATTCTATTCATTTATGAGAAAGATGAGGAAACAATGATTCCTATATGTTTAAAATAGTTTGACTTAATTAGGCCATCAAAACAGTTTTGGGCTTAAGGCACAGATTAGATTAAAACATGTTAGACATATGATGTCTAAAATATCATAAAAGATCTAAGAGTCATATATTATATGATTTACAAGGAGTTGTCTACCTAAATAACTTAGTTTGAGCAGTCGTGCCAAAGCCGACTCAAAGTTAAGTGAAATATGGATCTTAGTCCATTTGAATTATATTATACATTGGATGTATATGAAGGTTATATAATTTAGTGGGAGTATTTGTGAAATACTAAATTTAAAATATCGTTAATTAAGTTGGTACTTATATGTGGTTATATGTTTGCATAATTGTAGATAATGGCACAAAACACTCAGTCTCTGTCATTGCGATCTATCCTTGAGAAGGAAAAACTTCAAGAGAATGGTACTAACTTCATGGATTGGATCTGAAGCCTTAGAATTTTTCTAAAGCATGAAGATAAACTGCACATTCTGGATGAACCCGTTCCTGAAGAGGAACATGCTGCCACTGCCCCTAGGGGCTGAGAGAGACGCCTACAAGAAACATAAAAGTGATTCTCATGAGGTTGGTTGTCTCATGCTTGCTTCTATGTTCTGAGTTTCAGAAGACTCTTGAACACTTGGAAGCCTATGATATAGGCAATCAGTTGAAAGACATGTTCCAAGAGCAATCAAGGCAGGAAAGGTTCGATACCATAGCTGCTCTGACCTCATGCAAGATGAGTGAAGGACAGGTAGTGGGTCCTCATGTTCTAAAAATGAAAGCCCACTTTGAGCATCTAGAGAGGCTTGTCCATCACATCTCTGTTGAGTTGGCCACTGATTTTATTCTTAATTCATTGCCTATAAGCTATAATCAGTTCGTCATGAACTATAATATGCATGGCATGGATAAGACCCTGTCTGAGTTGCATGGGATGCTAAAGAGAGCGGAAAAGAAAATCATTAAAGAAGCTTCTCCTATGCTTGTGGTGTCAAAAAAGGAAAGGGCTCTAAAGCCAAAGGAAAAGGTAAGGCAAAAGTTGTCAAACCCAAGATAAGCAAGGCAACTGTTGCCAAAGCTGTGGTGGCTAAACCAAATTCCCAAAAGGATGTAATTTGTTTTCACTGCAATGAGATTGGTCATTGGAAACAAAATTGCAAGGTTTACAAGGAAGAAAAGAAGAAAAAGAGCAGTGGGACTGCTTCTACTTTCGGTATATATATTATAGATATTCTCCTTTCTACTTCTAGTTCCTATGTATTAGATACTGAATGTGGATCTCATATTTGTTTGAATGTGCAGGCACTAAGGAATAGGAGGCTACTCAAAGATGGCAAGGTGGACCTACGCGTGGGGAATGGAGCAACCTATGATGTCATTTTACCTAACGGATTAATTCTTGTCTTGAACAATTGTTATTACATTCCGGATTTGAGTAGGAATATTATTTCAATTTCTTATTTGGATAATGAAGGTTTTAAGTTTCTTATTGATAATAAGAAGTTTTCTATTTATTTAAATTATATGCTTTATTGTACTGCATGTTCATTTAATGGCCTTTATGTCCTTGATGTTGAGAATGGAAATAATGAGGATATCTATAATGTAAATAAGAAATCCAAACCTAATGATGTAAATCACACTTATTTGTGGCATTGCCTCTTGGTCATATTACTGAGAAGCATATCTCAAAACTCCATGGGGGCGGACTTTTAGATTCACATGATTTTGAATCATATGAAACTTGTGAGTTTTGTTTACTTGAAAAGATGACTAAGGCACCTTTTACTAAGAGTAGTGAAAAGGCTAATGACTTATTGGGACTCATACATACTGATGTGTGTGGATCATTAAGAAGCAGTGTTAGGGGAGGATATCAATACTTCATAACATTCACTGATGATTTTAGTACATATGGCTATGTCTACTTAATGTAACATAAAAGTGAATCTTTTGAGATATTTAGAATATTTCAAAATGAAGTACAGAATCAACTTGGCAAAACTATAAAAGCACTTCGATCTGATCGTGGTAGAGAATATTTAAGCCAAGAATTTGACAATCATCTTAAAGATTGTGGAATTGTTTCACAATTAACTCCGCCTGGAACACCACAATGGAATGGTGTTTCTGAGTGGAGAAATAGGACTTTATTGGATATGGTCCGCTCCATGATGAGTCAAGTTGATATTCCTTTATCCTTTTGGGGACATGCACTAGAAATTGCTGCTCTTACACTAAATAGATTCCAACTAAATAGGTTCAAAAGACTCCATATGAGATGTGGACTGGAAAGAAGCCTTGTTTGTCTTTCATGAGAATTTGGGGTTGTGAGGTTTTTGTTAAGAAACTTGTCTCTGACAAACTTGCACCAAAATCTGATAAATGTATTTTCGTGGGTTACCCTAAGAAAACTAAGGGATATTACTTATACAACCACGCGGAAAACAAAGTGTTTGTTTCCCGTCATGGTACCTTTCTAGAGAAAGAGTTTCTCTCCAAAGGAATTAGTGGGAGTAAAATTAATCTCGAAGAGGTTCGAGAACCTGAAAATAACATGGAACCGATGGATGGATCTGAACAAGTTTCCTAAGGATTTGTGGAACCTATTCAGAATACTCAAGTTCCTCGCAGAACTGGTAGGGTGCAATCCGAACCATAGAGATATGGATTTCTCATGACGGATAGCAATGAAGTAGAAGTCATAGTTGATGACAAACCTACTTCCTATCAAGAAGCGATGTCCGCTCCTGATTCAGATAAATGGCTTGGAGCCATGGAATCTGAAATCAAATCCATGTATGATAATCAAGTTTGGAACTTGATTGATGCGTTCGAAGGTGTAAAAACCATAAGATGCAAGTGGGTTTTCAAAAAGAAAACTGACATGGATGGAAAGGTGCATACTTATAAAGCTAGACGTGTTGCGAAAGGATATAGGCAGATTCATGGTGTTGACTATGATGAAACCTTTTCGCCCGTAGCAATTATCAAGTCTATAAGAATTTTAGTTGCCATAGCCGCATATTTTGACTATGAGATATGGCAGATGGATGTCAAAACAGTGTTCCTTAACGGGAACTTACTTGAGGATGTCTATATGACACAACCTGAAGGTTTTGTAAATCCAGAAAATTCTAACAAAGTATGCAAGTTGCAAAGATCCATTTATGGATTGAAACAAGCCTCTAGGAGTTGGAATTTTCGATTTGATGAATCAGTCAAAGAGTTTGGCTTCATCAAGAACGAAGATGAACCTTGTGTAGACAAAAAGATTAGTGGGAGCGTAGTATTATTTCTAGTGCTATATGTTGATGGCATATTGCTCATTGGAAACAACATTCCTGCACTTCACTCTGTAAAGACTTGGTTAGGAAAGTGTTTCTCAATGAAAGATATGGGAGAAGCCACCTACATCCTTGGCATAAAGATCTATCGAGATAGATCTAAGAAGTTGATTGGTTTGAGTCAAAGTACATATATTGACAAAGTTCTTAAGAGATTCTGCATGGAAAACTCTAAGAGAGGAAATTTGCTAGTTGGTCATGGCATAACTTTTAGCAAGAATCAGTGTCCTAAGACAACTGATGAGCGTGAGAGAATGAATGGAATCCCATATGCTTCTGATATTGGATCCATCATGTATGCCATAATATGTACTAGACCCGATGTCTCGTATGCTTTAAGCATGACGAGCAGATACCAATCAGATCCCGGTGAGAGTCACTGGATTGTAGTCAAGACGATTCTTAAGTACTTGCGAAGGACTAAAGATTTGTTCTTGGTATATGGAGGTATGGAAGATGATCTCATTATAAATGGTTACACGGATGCAAGCTTCCAAACCGACAAGGATGATTCAAGATCGGAATCTGGTTTTGTGTTTGTGCTTAATGGTGGTGCTATTAGTTGGAAGAGTTCTAAGCAAAGTATCGTAGCTGATTCTACAACTGAACCTGAGTATATAGCTGCATCCGATACTGCTAAAGAGGCTGTTTGGATTAAGAAGTTCATTGGTGAACTAGAGGTGGTTCCTAGAATTGCTAATCTAATAGACCTTTATTGTGATAATAATGGTGCTATTGCTCAAGCAAAGGAACCTAGATCGGATGAGAAATCCAAACACATACTTAGGCGTTTTCATATCATTCGAGAAATCGTTGATAGAGGATGTTAGGATTCATTGTTAGTACACTCACCTGATTTGATTGACCCATTCCACGTGTCTTTTTATGGACTTTAGGTTTACATGTAATGAAGTTTTACTTCAATTTTTAGACAAGTCAATTTCTAGATGTTTAGTAGTTAGGCTGAGTTATGTTCGGTTTATCCATAGCGGTTTAGTGTCCCTCAAGCCGCCATCATTAAAACCGCCAGCATGGTGCCTTAAGTCCTTCATCAAAACCGCAGTTTGTGTCTTTGATGAAACCGCACTTCAAGTTCATTCATGAAACCGCACATGCATCTGGTGGAACTGCCGACCAAGATATTGAAGAAGTTATTGTTGTCATTTACTCCTTGAAGACAAACATTCACTTTACAACCGTAAATGAATAACTGGTGACTTGTCCTTAAACTTCAAGTCATGTTTCAGTTATTCTTGGAATGTCGGTTTGTCTCACTTTTTGAAAAGTTACCGTTGTACTTTTCCAACAACTAAAAGGATAATGTCAGGTAGTGATCCAACAACTTCCTGCCACAAAGCAAAAGCAAAGGACGACAGTGATGGGTCAACCAATGGGATTGTGACAGCGCATAAAACCGCCATACAATGACTCACCTCTTTGTCCAACGGTCACTAATGCCTTCACGATAAATAGCCTTCATTTCTCAACAATGAAGGTTGCTGAGCTTCAAAGAGAATATCCCAAGTATTCAAGTTTGCTTTGAAGATTGAAAACCCAGATATTCATATCTTCATCATCTCCTTAGAAAACCCAGAGTTCTTCATCAAAGCTTCAAGCCTTCAAATCATCACAACTCAGCCTTGCACAGAAAGTAATCACTTGCTCGCCATCACTTAGATATTTTGAGCTCTTGATTTCTTTCCACACCACACACCCGGAGTATATTTTCTTATAGATTATATTCCTCAAAAACACAGGTTGTTATAATAGCATTGTTAGGTTAGATTATTTATTTAGAGTTTAGATTCTTTTGTAATCTTGTAAAAACTCCTCTAAATCAATACAAGTCTAGTAGCTATTAGAAAATCCTAGGCTAACCACCTAGGTAGAGGATGTAGTTCTTTCAAGAACGAACCTCTTCAAATTGTGTGTCTTTGATCTTTAATTTCTGTCTTGTCATTTACATTTCTGTTTATGAGCTTTATTTACTTTTATGTGAAATGACTTGATAAATTATTTGCATACTTTTGTGATACTTCAGTTGTGTCTTGTCAGTTTCATCATTCCATTTTCAACCACTCTAACCGCCCTACTCTTTATAATTCAGTTTGGCCATAACCGCAAAACTCCGCTGTGCATTTTATCTGAGCGGTTCTAGTGCTTTAAACCGCAATAGACCAAACTGATAAGCACTTGGTTGATTTTCAAGGGTATTTCGAAAAATATTTTAAACCGCTATTCACCCCCCCCCCTCTAGCGGTTCTATACCCTTGTTGCCCTTTAGGACCAACAAGTGGTATCAGAGCTTATCCACCAAAAATCATTTTACAAGCTTAACCGCTTGGGTGCTGATCCAATGGCAAACATAAACTCCCATATGATGCAGACATCCAACTCTAATCACTTACCTATTCTTAATGAAGATAGTTTCATCTTCTGGAAAGATAGGATGAAGAAGCACATGATATCTGAGGATCGCAGATTATGGACTGCAATTGTTAATGGACCCTATATCCCGATGAAGGCTAACCCTGATGCAGGTACTGCAGGACAAACCGCGGAAATCAAGAAGCCGGAAGCTGAATGGACCGAAACTGATCAACAGAATGTGGACTTTGATGGTAGAGCTATGTCCATGCTTGTATCAGCTATTGATCTAAGAACTCACTCAAAGGTTCTAGATTGCAATACCGCAAAGGAAACATGGGATGGCATCATTGACTTTCTGGAAGGAGATGCCGATACCAAGTATTCCAATACTGACCTGAACATGAGATTCATGCAATCTCTTGGTAGCAAATGGCTGACCAAAACTACCAATATTGAAGACAACAAAGATCTGGAAGCTCTTGATCTTCGTCATCTTTATGCCATGCTAAGGGTATTTGAATTCAAGCTTGAGGAAGCTCATGAAACCGAAAACAGATTCAAGTCTCTTTCTCTTGCCGCTTTCAACAATGCCACATCTCCAGTTTACAATCCAGATCACCATCAAACCGCATCTAATACCCATTTACAAACCACTTCTTTTGATCTAAATATTCCAAGATATATTTCTCAAACCGCACCTCCAGAGTATTATCAACCGCCTCATCAACCTTACCCTCAACATCATCAACCCTATTCTCAACCTCAGCAATCTCATCAATCCTACACTCCATCTCAAAATTCTCAAAGTGTAGCATCCAGTTCTACTCAAGTTGACTTTGATGACATGGATGATGACGAGTTTGCTCTCTATATGAAAAACTACACCAAGTTTAGAAAGAACAGAGCTCAATTTTAGTCAGGCGGCCCTGCAAAGTTTGTCCCTCCAACCAGATTCAACAAAGCAGCTGATGCTAAGAAAATGGATGATCTTGTTTGTTACAACTGCAGACAACCAGGTCATTTTGCCTCCAGTTGTCCCAAACCGCGCTATGACGCCGCTCCTGCCAAGAAACCGTTCAACAAGAAGTTTTTCAAGAGAAGAGGAATGGTTGCTGAACAAGGAGAACAACCATTAACATGGATGGGTTCTGATACAGATGATAGTTATGAAGATGAAGGAGTTGCAAATCTTTGCCTAATGGGATTTGAAGAAAAATTTGAAATTGACGAAAGCCTTCCACTGCCACTCCATCAAATGAAGTCAGTTTCACCAAGAACTCCTGAAGCTAAACAAGACAAAACTCCTACTTCACCAAACTACTCTCCTGAGGATCAAACCGAACAAAGCCATGATGACCAGGTACTTGAACGTGCTAATGTTATTTGTCAACAACACACTGTGCTTAAAAAGGCATATAAATTAATGGCTGCGGAACTTGAATATTCCCAAAAAGAGTGCAAGTCCCATAAGGAGGAGATTGAAAAACTCAAGCTCCAAATTGTTGGGATAGCTTCTATTGTGGAAGAAAACCGCTACCTTAAGGACAGAACCAAGGTACTTCACACTCGGATCCATGATCTTACTGCACAAAGGGATGAACTTCAAAAAGTGACCGATGTGTGGACTAAGTCTGGTGTCACCATGGAACAAATCGTTAATTCACAAATTCTCTCTAAGGAGAAAAGTGGATTAGGATTTAAAACTGATGATGGGTGTAAGTGTCCTTGTCTCTGTGCTGAAGGTGGTGTGAAACCAACTGAACAAACCAAAGAAATTCCTAAGGTCAATCATGCTGGTAAAAAGGGCTCAACACAAGAAATTAAAAAGCAAAATTATTTCTATGAGTATCCTAAAAACCAGACTGGGAGAGATCCAAAGTGGAAAGAGAAATCCACAGCGGCTGAGGCAACCAAGGAAATGTTGAGTGATGAAACCGCTCCTAGTCGGTTTAAGGAATATCCTGTTATATTTCCTAAAGCCGCACCTAAGAGAAAGGTTGAGCTCAAGAAATTTAACTTTGTTAAAGCCAAAACCGCTGACCCAGTAAAACATGAAAAACCGATGGTCAGTAAAGGGTTTGTAAAACCGCAACCACAACCTGGCTTAATTCATTGTTCTATTTGTGCCGATTTTGGTCATAGTGCTGGTCATTTTCTTTTAAGATTCACACCCAATGCCAAGGGACGTAAAAATCCTAAGGTCAAACAGGTGTGGGTCCCAAAAAGCTACTAACCCTAGGACCCAAGGAATAAGGGGGACAAAAACCTTTCATGTTTATTTTTCAGATTTCATGTTTTATGGCTGGAACCGCTAAGAAGAAAAAGGATCTCTGGTATTTGGATAGTGGATGCTCACGACATATGACTGGAGATTCCGAACTACTCTGCAGTTTCATCCAAATGAAAGGTCCCCCAGTAGTGTTTGGTAACAACAAGAAAGGAGAAACAGTAGGATATGGAGCAATCAAACGAGGAAAGGTGACTATTGAAAATGTGTCACTAGTAGAAGGACTCAAGCACAACCTTCTCTCCATATCTCATTTTTGTGACAAAGGAATGAACTACATCTTCACATCAACTAGCTGTTATATCAAAGATGCTTCCTCTGGAGTCACTCTACTGACTGGCAACAGAACAGGTGATGTTTATATGATAGATTTAAGCAATATTGTTTCTATTGTTGACCTCTGTTTTGTAGCAAAAAATATAAGTGAAAGCAGCTGGTTATGGCATAAGCGGCTCAGCCACTTGAACTTCAAGTATCTAGCAAAACTGCACAGGGATGGTCTAGTAAAAGGACTACCCAAAGTGGCTGACCATCATGATGAAAAGTGTAAAGCATTCCAGCTTGGAAAGCAGCCCAAACAGTCATTTCCTAATAAAACCGCGCCTTCAACGAACCGCTGTTTGCAACTGCTGCACATGGATTTATTTGGACCTGTCCCAACCGCCAGTATAGGAGGAAACCGCTATACACTTGTGGTGGTTGATGATTATTCAAGATATACATGGGTGGAAATGATGGCCTCTAAAGATGATACTTATGGCATCGTAACCGCTCTCTTTAGACAGCTCCAAACTCAGAAATTGGATGACATTGTTGCCGTGCATTCAGATAATGGAACCGAATTTACAAACAATGGTGTTGCCCAATATTGTGATGATCATGGAATTGATCATAATTTCTCTGCCGCTGGAGTTCCACAACAGAATGGAGTAGTGGAAAGAAAGAATATAACTTTGATTGAAGCAGGAAAAACTATGATAGCAGAAGCCAAGCTTCCCAAGTACTTCTGGGCCGAAGCTGTCAATACCGCATGTTTCACCCAGAACCGCTCCCTCATCATCAAAGTTCACAACAAGACTCCTTATGAATTATGGAGAGACATATCACCCAACATTGCCTTCTTCAAGATATTTGGATGCAAGTGCTACATCTTGTACAATGGCAAAGAGCATCGAGGTAAATTTGATGCTAAGGCCGATGAAGGTATTTTTGTTGGTTATTCTAAACACTCCAAAGCTTTTCGTTGTTTCAATAAGACATCTTTAAAAATTGTAGAGTCAGTCCATGTTACATTTGATGAACATGCTCTCCTTGAGCCACATATGGCTCCAAATGTTGCTAATGATTTTAATGATTTTGAGACAGGCACAGACATAGAGCAACTGACAACCATCGTACTGAAACCGCTACATCCAGTTCTTCAGCTGCACCTACTCAAACCGCTGATGGTGTAACTGTTAAACCGCTGTCCTCTGATCCCATTCAAACTGTTGAACCAGTTCCAAATCTAACCTTCAATGAAGATTTCAATGATTATCAAGATGATCCTCCTCTGGAAAATCTTCAAGAAATAGTGGTTCAAGACAACCTCCCTCCTGAAATTAATGAGCATAGAGACCATCCAACTGCCAATGTTATTGGTCCTATCAGTACTGGTGTCCAAACCAGAGGGAGTTTGACTCACAGAGATGATCACAGTTTGTTCTCAACTGCTCTGTTATCTCAGATGGAACCGAAGAAGGTAGATGAAGCTCTAAGTGATCCAAGTTGGGTAATTGCAATGCAAGAAGAGCTTAATCAGTTTGAAAGATGCAAAGTTTGGACTCTAGTTCTAAGGCCCAGAGATCACACTGTAATTGGAACAAAATGGGTATACAGAAACAAGATGGATGAGAATGGTACAATAACAAGAAACAAAGCTAGGTTGGTTGCTCAAGGTTATAGGCAAGAAGATGGGATTGACTATGATGAAACCTTTGCCCCTGTAGCCAGACTCGAAGCCATAAGATTGTTCCTGGCCTATGCCTCCTTCAAGAAATTCAAGTTATATCAAATGGATGTGAAGAGTGCATTTCTGAATGGTGAACTACAAGAAGAAGTTTATGTAACCCAACCGCCAGGATTTGAAGACAACAAATTTCCAAATCATGTCTTAAAGCTCAAGAAAGCATTGTATGGACTCAAACAAGCTCCAAGAGCATGGTATGACACTCTATCTAAATTTCTTATTGAACAAGGCTTCTCTCGAGGTAAAATTGATACAACTCTATTTATAGCTAAACACAAAAGTCATTCATTATTAGTTCAAATATATGTTGATGATATTATTTTCGGTTCTACTAATGAAACTATGTGTGTTAAGTTTGAGAAGCTAATGAAGAGTAAATTTGAAATGAGTATGATGGGAGAGTTGACATTCTTTCTTGGACTCCAAGTCAAGCAATGCTATGATGGGATCTTTATCAACCAAGCCAAATACACTAAAGATTTGATAAAGAAGTTCGGGCTTGAAACCGCTAAATCAGTTGATACACCAATGCCCAAGGCCTGCAGTTTGGATCGAGATAAACATGGTAAGAAAGTTGATCAAACTCTCTACCGAGGTATGATTGGCTCTCTACTTTACTTGACTGCTAGTAGGCCAGATATCATGTTTAGTGTTTGTGTTTGTGCTAGATTTCAAGCTAATCCTAGAGAGTCTCATCTTATTGCTGTTAAACGTATTATTAGATATTTATGTGGATCTGTTAACCTTGGACTTTGGTACTCCAAAGAATCTTCATTTGATCTATTAGGTTATTCAGATGCTGACTTTGCAGCATGTAAGGTAAGCAGAAAGAGCACAAGTGGTACTTATCAGTTCCTTGGAACGCGGCTTGTGTCATGGTCCAGCAAGAAACAAGCGTCGGTTTCAGTCTCAACCGCTGAAGCTGAATATATAGCGGCTGGAAGTTGTTGCTCTCAAATTCTCTGGATGAAACAACAGTTGGAGGATTACGGGATATTTGAACAAAACTGCCCTATCTACTATGATAGCACTGCTGCAATATCCATCTCCAACAATCCAGTTCAGCACTCAAAAACCAAGCATATCGACATAAGATATCATTTCCTCAAAGACCATGTTGAAAAGAAAAACATTTTTCTAGCAAAGGTGGGAACAGATGATCAAATTGCTGATATCCTCACCAAACCGCTTGAAAATTCCAGGTTCTATCACTTACGAGGAGAAATGGGTATGTTAGAACTAACTTAAGATATCATATCTATATATATTATTTCTAATATCTTTTGTTTAAGTGTTTTGGCTATGCTTAGAAAAGTCATCTAGTGTGCGGTTCTGTCATCATTGAAACCGCATCAATAAATGGTTCGGTACAAGATACTCCATCAAACTGACGAGTCAAAATGAATAAAATCGGTTCTTTCAAAACCAACAAGAAAGCAAAGCCATTCGGTTTAAACATATAAACCGCCATCAGATTAGAGAGACATCAGTTTTATGAAAACCGCTGAAAACGTAAGGTAAGTCGGTTTGCTCAATCAAACTGCTCAGGTATGAAATTGCATTTTAGTCCCTACTTTATGTCATATCAATTATAAGGACCTTTTTGCAATTTTCTCTGCCGCATTAAATTTTATGTGACGTGGGACGCCAACTGGAGACCATCGTGCGCCGTTCTCGTCGTTTCATTACCCGAGGAACAGTTATTTGAGTATAAAAGACAAAGTTTATTTCTTTTTACCTTTTTACCTTCTTCATCATTCATCTCTCTTCTGCAACCTCTGTTTTATTCTTCAAAATTTCTCATACTCTTATCAAAATTTAAATGGCACCTAAGAAATCGTCCGTGTCCAATGTTCCGTCTACATCCAAACAAACCAAAGATGATATGGTATGATTTCTTGCACCCTTCACTCTAGCATTTCATCCTTTTCCGCCATTGTTGTTCGTAAAAGCTTGTTCGTCTTCTAATGTTCTTCCTTGTTTTTTTTTTTTTTTTTTGTTCAATTTTTGGTTGATTATGCTTACATATGTCCATATATGCTGGGTTTGATGCTTATTTCTTGTCTGTTGTTCAAATTTTGAACAAATTTGATTTTTGGGTTTTCGGGTGTTCTTTCGTATTTCTTTTGATACTATGTTCTAAGTTTGTTATTTGAACTTGTTCTTTTAGAACTTTGTTAGTATCTGCTCTTTTTGAATATTTTGGTATACTTCTTTCATGTTTTGGTTAAGTTTTTGTTTTGCATGTTTATCCCCTGTTCATCATGTTCTTCATGCACTCAAATCCTTTTTCAAATTCTTTTCATGTCTAGTTTTTGGGTGTTTACCATTTTACCCCTGTTTTGCTTCAACCGCTTATTTCATTGTTAGAATTCCTTGTAGTGGTTTGTATGCTTGGTTTATCAAACTGCTTGCACCAATCTCTTACTAACTTTGATTATTTTTAGGATGAATCCAACTTTGTACCTGGATCTCAAATCATTAAAGCCGAATTCGAAGCTGGTGCAGTTGGAAGAAAACTGCTTGCCCTACTTGAATCGTCAAAATTGCTGCCTCTGTTTCAGTTGGATGAACCAAAGTTTGACAAAAAGCTTTGTGCAGAATTCTTTGATAATGGGATTGTCTGTGTGGTACCTCTGTTGAATGGTAAAGGTGAAGAAATCAGAGATTTAGAGTCTGGGGAAGTTAAGACTGAAAATGCCATCAAGTCCACTGTCAGGACAAAAGATGTGGTTTTATCTGCTTCAAAGGTTGCTATCCTGGCTGGTTTAGAAAATTCTGGAATTCTTTCCATCAAACCAGAGTTAGTCAGCCGAACTACTGAGGAGCTCTTAGGGGTTTCTGTCTTCAACACTAAGTCCACCCCCAAGAAGGAGTTTGGAGAAATTATGGCAATGTTGTGTGATTTAGTAGATACAGGAGTGATGTGCAAGAATGGCAATCACAACAACTTCACTTCTGAGCAGTACAACTACTGCGTGGCTATCTACAAAGGGAAGAAGCTTCACTGGCCAAGGATCATCATGCAAGAATTGATCAATGCCCTCAGCCGCCATACTTCTGCCAAAGCCGCTGGAAAAACAAAGATCAGAACTCACTGCAGACTTTTAACAAAGTTTCTTCATCAGGATTCTGTGATCTTTAAAGCTTCTATGGCAAACGAAGATGAGTAGGTGCAACCGAATGAGAAGACCTTGTTTGGTGCTTCAAAACTTGATACTTTCAGAACCGGGTTTGGATGGCGGTTTGCACAAGCGGTGTGGAATGCTGATCCTCTGCCTGAAGAACAGAGAGGACCCTATCCTGTGGCTCGGCTCAATAAGTCAGGCAAACCTTATGCCGGTGCCATAGCAGATCAAGCCGCAGCTACAAGAGCTAGAGAAGCAGCTCAAACTGCCACCTTGAATAGGCTAGGAGTTAGCCTGGATGGAACTGAGGCTCCAGTTGAGAGGGAGTCTGCGGTTGAGGGGGAGCCTGCAATCCCTGCGGCTCAACCCAGGGAAACCGCGGCTCCAAGAAAGAAGAAAGCGAAAGTTACTGACCCTTCCAAACCCTCATCCAATCTTCCTCCAAAACCATCCTTACCAAAATCCTTCCTTATTTTATCAAATCCCTCTTCTGAACCGCTTCCACCTTTATCTAAACCAATTCCCTTCACTAAATCATCTCCACCTACTTCATCTAAACCCCAGATAAAACCCCTTTCCCCAATAAAGCCAAATGTTGAAAAATCCATGAATTTCGCACAAGATGTGCAAATCTTGAGAAAACTGAGACCACCACCTCTGAACCCAAACCTATCTCACCTCCAAAATCCCCTCTCAAACTGCCAACTGTTCAATTCACTGAAGAACAGTTACAGCTAATCTTTTCTACCCTTCCCAACCTCAAACCCTCCACTCAAACCGAGCCTGAGCAGACCGAAGTGTCTGAGGCTGAGGTTCTAGTTGAACAAACCGAGGTATCTACAAGTGCGGTTTAGCCTGAGCAAACTGATGAGTTTGAGGCTGCAGTATTGCCTGAGCAGACTGATGTGTCTGTGGCAGTTCAAGATGAACCTGAGCAAGATGATGACAATCTTGAGGTTCAACCGCTGAAGAAGAAGAGAAGATTAATCAAGAAATATGATTTTGTGGAGCACTGGCAATCAAGGCCACCTGGTGCAGTGGAATTTACTGAAGCTCATGACAAGAAGGATCACTCACCCATTGAAGGCTCATTTCCAAAGGAATTGAGAGAAAGAGCTAAACTGAGAAAGGCCGGAATAGACCCCATGTTGGTTGAAACCGCTCCTCCTTCATTGAAACGAAAGATAGATTTTGACTCACCAGAGCGCACTCCTTCACCATATGGATCCCCTACACTGCCTTTTGCTCCATCGGTTCCACCGTCGGCTCAACCGCAACTGATCAATATCTCTGCCCCTTCGGTTTTGCCTGAGTTCAAAGTTGCAGTTAGGACTCCCAAACCGCGTGGTTTGAAAAGGAAGTGTGCACAGGACATCGCGGCTTACCTAAAGAGGTTTAGAGCTACTTCTTCCAAAGCCAACCGCCATGGAGCCATCATCAGAGCCGCCAACAAGCATGAAGAGCAACGAATCAAGTCTGGTCGTCCAAATCCTTTCACAATTTTTCCAGCCGATGAGTCTCAGGCTGCTTCAGATCAACTCATTGCTTCAACTCTTGATCAAATCATTGAAGATCTGGCAGTTGAGGTCATCTTTTCTCTCTTCTCTCAATTTTTCTTTAGGATAAACTGCATTGTATTTCCTTATCTTTATAGATGGCAGTTCTCTCCTTTTACTTCCATTCCTCTCTCTAATACCCAACTTCTTTCCATTTCCCCTTCTCTTCCCTACACTTCATTTTCTGTCATTCCTTCTCCTTCCTCCTTTTTTGAAACTGATCCAATAAAGATTCAATTTGTTCTGGATTCATTTTTTACCCAATCTGCATTTCTTTCCTCTCTGCCCTTCCTTGTTGATGCCATTAAGAGGGAGAATGCTATTGACCCTCGGATTGGGAGAATGGAATTCAAGATTGAAACCCTTCTGGAGAACCAGCTCAAAATAGAACATAAGCTTGAAACTCTGAATGAGCTGACTTCTCTCAGACTTGAAGCGGCCCAAGAAATGAATGAGGCTCTAGAGAAGAATTTAGACCAACTAGCTGATCTAACGGTTTCATCAACTGACTAATTAGTTCATTATGCCAACGACCTGAAGAAGCTTTCTGAAAAAATCTTAGAGAAGGTAAATGAACCGACCCATCTTCGTCTTAAGTCAGCTGAATACGTGTTTGAAACCGCCAGCCTAGTAGTGCCTTCTGATGCTGCTCAAACCGCAGACCAAGCCGCCGCCAGGGTTCCTGATAGAACTAACTAGATTTCTTTCTATCCTTTTGTAATCAGTTTTGCCTTTCATTATTTTCCTTGTAATTTTGTAACTTCCAAAACCTTTAAAGGATTATAATGAAAATGAATGCATTGCATCTTATTCCAAAAACCTTGTTTATTCAAACTACTTGTTTGTGGAACAATGCATTTTCAAAGCCCATGCACTTTAATTCATCATGAAAACATTTTCTAAATGTATGTGTTTTAAACATTCAGTTTAAACATGCATATCTGATTTTCATAATCACATTTCTAAATATGCATCTGAATGTATTTCTTTTCTATCTGTCCTTCATTTCCTTTGTTGGTTGATAGATTAGAAATCTATGATCTAGCATTGTGTGTGCATTTGACTTGGAACATGCAGTTTTAATACATATTCTTTTGAGCATGTTTTTACCAAGTGCAATGTTTGCTCTATCATAGTGTGGTAATGGCATCAATCAAATAGGGGGAGATTGTTAGGATTCATTGTTAGTACACCCACCTGATTTGATTGACCCATTCCACGTGTCTTTTTATGGACTTTAGGTTTACATGTAATGAAGTTTTACTTCAATTTTTAGACAAGTCAATTTCTAGATGTTTAGTAGTTAGGCTGAGTTATGTTCGGTTTATCCATAGCGGTTTAGTGTCCCTCAAGCCGCCATCATTAAAACCGCCAGCATGGTGCCTTAAGTCCTTCATCAAAACCGCAGTTTTTGTCTTTGATGACACCGCACTTCAAGTTCATTCATGAAACCGTACATGCATCTGGTGGAACCGCCGACCAAGATATTGAAGAAGTTATTGCTGTCATTTACTCCTTGAAGACAAACATTCACTTTACAACCGTAAATGAATGACTGGTGACTTGTCCTTAAACTTCAAGTCATGTTTCAGTTATTCTTGGAATGTCGGTTTGTCTCGCTTTTTGAAAGTTACCGTTGTACTTTTCCAACAACTAAAAGGACAATGTCAGGTAGTGATCCAACAACTTCCTGCCACAAAGCAAAAGCAAAGGACGACAGTGACGGGTCAACCAATGGGATTGTGACAGCGCATAAAACCGCCATACAATGACTCACCTCTTTGTCCAACGGTCACTAATGCCTTCACTATAAATAGCCTTCATTTCTCAACAATGAAGGTTGCTGAGCTTCAAAGAGAATATCCCAAGTATTCAAGTTTGCTTTGAAGATTGAAAACCCAGATATTCATATCTTCATCATGTCCTTAGCAAACCCAGAGTTCTTCATCAAAGCTTCAAGCCTTCAAATCATCACAACTCAGCCTTGCACAGAAAGTAATCACTTGCTCGCCATCACTTAGATATTTTGAGGTCTTGATTTCTTTCCACACCACACACCCGGAGTATATTTTCTTATAGATTATATACCTCGAAAACACAGGTTGTTATAATAGCATTGTTAGGTTAGATTATTTATTTAGAGTTTAGATTCTTTTGTAATCTTGTAAAAACTCCTCTAAATCAATACAAGTCTAGTAGCTATTAGAAAATCATAGGCTAACCACCTAGGTAGAAGACGTAGTTCTTTCAAGAACGAACCTCTTCAAATTGTGTGTCTTTGATCTTTAATTTCTGTCTTGTCATTTACATTTCTGTTTATGAGCTTTATTTACTTTTATGTGAAATGACTTGATAAATGATTTGCATACTTTTGTGATACTTCAGTTGTGCCTTGTCAGTTGCATCATTCCATTTTCAACCACTCTAACCGCCCTACTCTTATAATTCAGTTTGGCCATAACCGCAAAACTCCGCTGTGCATTTTATCTGAGCGGTTCTAGTGCTTTAAACCGCAATAGACCAAACTGATAAGCACTTGGTTGATTTTCAAGGGTATTTCGAAAAATATTTTAAACCGCTATTCACCCCCCCCCCTTAGCGGTTCCATACCCTTGTTGCCCTTTGGGACCAACAGAGGAGACATAAATATATGCAGAGTACCAACTGAAGATAACATTGCTGACCCATTAACAAAGGATCTTCCGCAAGCGAATCATGATGGTCATGTTAGGTCTATGGTTATTCGATACATTAATTAGGCCTAGTGCAAGTGGGAGATTGTTGGTGTGTATGCCCTAGGCACGTTATTTGAACGATTAATGTTATCATTTGCTTATGCTTTAATAAAGATATTAAATGTTTGATTATTATATCTTTTGCATGTTTATTATAATAATCTCCGTCCCTGATAATTATGATTAATTATTAGTATAAGTTTAATAGATAATCATATGATGATTATGTGTATGCGATAAAATTAGACTTATGGGTATTTGTTGGAGAATAAATACTGGACTGACCCCTATGAGATTTATGTCATGGTCACAATGTCATAATTAAGTCTCATATAGTTATATCACTAGAATCTCTAGACCTGAGGTTATTACAGTCTTCTACATAATAAACATTACGTTTGACATATTCAAACGTTACCCTTAATCGGGTAGCTATAAAGAATATAATTGGCATAATCGGAATCATGTAGGGAAGAGTAATAAGCCAAGATGAGATTTGTTCCTCGTCAAGAGATATGTCAAGCTTTGGCCACTCGATGAATGGTATTGATGAAATGCATGGCCATGCTCAAATGAATTGATTGGATCAATGTCATTTGTATTATCAATACATTCGGGATCAAGAAAGCATTGAACATAAGTAAGTTGACCATTGACCATGGGTTACGTTTAATAGACATCGTGTAACAAAGAGATTGTGTTATGTTCTATTTAGAAAATTTTGGATTTCAAAGTTATACTAATTGGGTAGTCATAATGGCTTGCTAGAGTCCGCTTATGACTTACGAGGTTTGAATGGTTCAGACTCGTTGCCAACTTAGTATAATCCTATTGGGCCACACACGCAGAACAGATAATTAAAATGAGCGAAAAACGAGAAAAAATGGATCCTGCTGGAAGGATCCGTACAGATGGTTTGGGATCCTCCAGATACATCCGTACGGATGGTTTGTCCCAGCAAAAACATTTTTAAGGAAACTCTTGTTGGACAAGAAAACCTAAGTCCTAAAGGGTTTTGGAAACCACCTTGTATATAACGTGGACAACCGGGAATAGTTCCCTATGCATTGATTTTGCAAATCACAAACTCTTTCTTGGAGAGAGAGAATACACATAATATACTAGGATCATTGTGTTTGATTATTCCAATTTATCAAATCACAATAATTTTTTGGAGCTTTGAAGAATTTTTCTTCACCATTGTTTTTCAAACCGAAGGCCTAGCAGTCAAGTTCAAGAAGGTGTTCTTGAAATCTGTTCGTTGTGTGGATCACCGGTAGAGGGCGTTTCTCTTAACGTCTAAATCCAAGTTTTGCATATCGATCTACAAGGGTTAGTTTCTTTCATCTTCACATTATGAATTATTGATCATAACGGATCTAGGCTATTGGGTTTTCTTCATGTTATTCTTCCGCTACGCATGATTGCACGAAACCCAACATGGAGATCCCCCAATTCCCAACACCAATGTTAATGTTCATTCCAAATGTGAGAAGAGTGAAAGCAACGGGGAAATAACTTTTCAAAAAAAAAAAAAGATATCAAAGAATGAAAAAAGGAAAAAATAGATTAAAATGGGGAGAAGCACATGTGGTGGGTAGTGGATAGCAGGTGACGATAACGAAGAAAGCGGCTGTGGGGCCGTGAGGAGCCGCACCATGGAAGAAGGAATAGGGGCGGATCAAGGTGAGAACTGCTAGAGGGGGTGCGGGCGGAAGGAGGAATAAAGGGAAGGGTGGTGGAGAGAGAAGTGGTGGAGGCGGGGAAAGGTGGGGTGGGAGAAGAGGAGTGGGAGGGAGGTGGAATATGAAAGGGAAAATTTGGTTGTAGAGTTTGTTCTTTTTTAATTTAAAGATAATAATCACTAGTACTACTCCTTCCGGTCCAAAATAACTGTCTCTTTTTGCATTTGCACAACTCTTAAGAAATGCAATTATTATCATGGTTTGATGACAAAAGTTCCAACTTTACCCCTATTAAGTGTGCAACTTTCTTACATTAATGTCTCACACTAAGACAATTAATAAAAGAAAACAAGTTTCAATGCAAGGCTAAAAGAGACATTTAGCTCAAAAGTGACAATTATTTTGGACCAAAATTTTGATCCAAAAGTGACAGTTATTTTGGACCGGAGGGAGTATCATTTGAGACCCTCATTGATTAGTTTGAGCAATTATTTATATTTTTACATAAATTACAAGATATAAACATGTGCTTATAGGCACACATTAGAAAAACCCTTTAATTATATCGAAATTACCCTTATTATATATGTTCAGGCGCTAACTATGACAAAAAAGGTGAATTTGAAATGGAAAATACTTATTTAACCTCTCTGACAGTTAATTAACAATTTTGTTAATCACGTGTTCGATACATGTTCTTTAGTTGAGTTATTAATGACTTTTTTAAAGAATTTTAGGCTCTAAGTTGTAATTAGCTCATTTTTTCTGAAAGAATTTTGGGCATTGTAATTTTTTTTTTCAAGTTGTAAACAGTCATTTATATCTTTTTTTTAAAAAAAAAAAAACATAGTCATTTATATTAAAAAAAAAAGAATTGACAAAGCCAGTAAAATTTTGATATACTTTCCTAACATCAATAAGTTATTCATGCATATATTTATCTATCTGCCCGAATCCAAATCTAAATCCAAATCCAAATCCAAATCCAATAAATATTCAAAACCTGAATCAGTAAGGAATAAGGATTGTGAAATTGGTGAAGTCGGAACTTGTTGCCTACTCTATAAATTAGGCCGCCCTTATAAATACAATTGCCAGACAAGAAAGGAAAAAACAATAACACTAATAAAAATACTTAAAATTCTCTCAAAATCTTCAAGAACGCAAGATTATCTCATTGAATGGGGCGATTTTCAAGTTTCACGAAATTATTTCCTGTACTCTCCGATAAAGCCTCTAATAGATTAATTCTCTACATCGCTGCTTATTACTCCGTTCGCGAGCTGTGGCGGGACGCTCATGATTCCGGCGCTATCGATTCCGTTCGTGATATGAGGCAACGGGTTCGTGATTGGTGGAGGACGTCAACCAACGGTGGCGTCGGTACAGGTGGCTATGCCGGAGATAGTGCATCCGATTGAATTGGAGGTAGGTCTATTGGTGTTAGGGTTTCTAATATTAGGGTTTATATTTTTATTTTATTTTTCAAATTTTTTTAATTGGTTAAAATAGTAGGTTGTTTGTTTTTTTTATTCTTTTCAGCAATGATTGGATCTTAAATCAATATAATGTTGCCTTATGCTATTAGTCTTCTTTCCAGTTGAGCTTGCCGATGATTGTGTATATGATTTGGATTAGGCCTTTGTTCGTTTTTTTTTTCCCCAAACCACAATATCTTCTCCCTCCGTCTCGTAACAATGTGGACAAAATAGGTTGTGCACGGAAATTAATGAAAAAAAGTAGTGTGTAGTTGTTGCGAGTGTGAAAAGTGAAATATGAGAGAGAAAGTGAGGTAGGGAATAGTAGGTTGATTGATGATGCGACTCGTGCGAGTATAAAAGTAAAGTATGAGCGAATGAGTGTGATGAATAGGAAAGATTATTTGCAATTTTAGAAAAGTGTAACTTATCAATGGGATACCCAAAATTGTAATTTGTCCCCATTGTTATGGGACGGAAGGAGTATATATTTTGTTGTATCTTCTTGATTGACTGACAACGGGATGAGAGACTTGTTGAACATTCCAGCTACTGTATGTAAATATTCTAACAAATACAAGTATTGATTCCCCGGAAGTATAACAAATTCATAGGAAAACTATCCAAAATTCATTTGTCCAAGATTTTTTCACATTTACAAGCAAACTCCCTTCTTCCAAGTTGTTTCACTAGCCACCAAAGAGCCATTAAGTGCTGAAACTTCTTGTTCATTGACTAAATTCCTCTGCATAAACATATAAACATAGTAGTACTCCCTCTGTCCCAGAATGATAGTCCCTATTTTCATGGGTTTTACGAAAGAAATTTGAGTAATAATTAAGGCTACTTTTAATTATTCTACTGAAATTTTTGAAATTGTTTTAGATACACCATTATAAATACTATTAATATCAATTTTTAGATTCACATTAACATAATTATAAGTAGCATTTATAACTGCTCAAAGTTCCCTTGTATAGTAACAACGAAAAAAGGTGGACTATCTTTTTGGGACGGAGGGAGTATAAAATAACAACAAACTTTAGTGTCAAAATAATTTAGTGTCGACTAACATGAAAGGTTGTATAAAATCTTCAAATAGAGGCGAGAAATTATGAAAAAGAATAGGCAATTACTAACAGTTGAAACTACACATGCTTCTATAGAAAACAAAAAATTTAATAACAAAAAAAGCATCTCATTTAATCCAACCATATATCCACAAAGTTAGGCTCCGTTTGTTTCGCGTAAAATAACTTCCGGAAAATGTTTTCCCCATTTTCCGGTGTTTGTTACGCACCGGAAAATGAGGAAAATATTTTCCAGAAAATGGTTTTCCCTCTTTTCTAAGTAAAATGACTTACGGATTTTTACTAAGTAAATCATTTTCCGGAAAATGTTAACTCTCTCACTCACACCCAACTCTCCATAAAACCCCACCCTACCCACTACACCTCTAACACCACCCTCTTCATCCATCCTATCCACCACCCCCACCACCCCAGCACCCACCCCCACCCTACCCCACCACCCCACCCCACCCCCACCCTACCCCCACCCCACCAAAAAAAAAAAAAAACTTTTCACTCATATTAAAAAAAAAAATGAATATCTCCACCACCCCCACTACCCCAGCACCCACCCCACCCCCACCCTACCCCACCACTCCACCAAAAAAAAAACTTCTTTTCACTCATATTAAAAAAAAAAATTGAACATCTCCACCACCCCCCAACTACCCCAGCACCCACCCCACCCACCAAAAAAAAAAAAAAAAAACTTCTTTTCACTCATATTAAAAAAAATGAACATCTCCACCAGCCCCAACTACCCCAGCACCCCACCCACCCCCCCACCCCACAAAAAAAAAAAAAAAAAAAAAAAAAAAAAAAAAAAACTTCTTTTCACTCATTAAAAAAAAAAAAGAACACCTCCACCCCCCAACTACCCTACTACCCCCACCACCCCACCCACCCACCCACCCCCCCCCCCAAAAAAAAAATTAAAAAAGTAACTCATATTAAAATTATTTTTGAACACCTCCCCCATCCCCACCTACCCCACCCACCCCCTACCCCCCACCCCACCCACCCCCCCACAACCACCCATCCCACCCCAACCCAAAATCTCCACCCACATTCAATTTTTTCTCATAATTATTCTTTTCCTCATATTAAATTATTATTATTTTCATATTTCCGGAAACACATTTTCCTTAGATTTACCAAACAACCAAAAACATGTTTATGTCATTTTCCAGAAAACATTTTCATTTTCCGGAAAACATTTTACGGGAAATCATTTTCCGGAAATTGTTTTACGCGAAACAAACGGAGCCTTAATTTCTTGATTTCAGATGAGGGAAAAACGATAGACCCATGACATGGAGGGATTTCCTTGATGAAGGTCCAATTAATCACCATGAAGGTCAAAACAGAAACCCATTTGGGCTTGAACCGTTAACAATCTGAGTAATGCTAGGGGCACAAAATAAGGTTACAAAATCTTTCTCACAAAATGAGGTGGCGATATTTTATTGGTTGCATCGATAATGGACAAGCCACACTTTAATTAATAACACCAATAAAATCATTACATATAGGATTTTGTGAGCAAGTTTTTGTGACTTTTTTGTGCCCCTAGTATTATTCTAACAATCTTTCTAGGGTCAATTAAACCACCTATTCACCACAATTAAAACCAAAAAGATACATTAAGGAATTATCAGAACTCAGCTCAATATGCATGCATCACACTGTTATTTTTGGATGGAAAAAAAAAACTTTATTAAGATATAGTAAATTACAAATTGACGGACGAGGCGTCCATCAGCAAAATAAAAAATACATGAGTCCTACATTAAACTAAAGCAACAACCCAGTCTCTCTTCAAGTCATTAAGAGAATCCTCAAAAGGACTAACTAATAATCCTCATTGCAATCTATTTACCGCTCTACCTGTCTTGAAATTACGAAATCTTCCTGTGTATAATCTTCTAACCTGGCGTACCAAATTCAAAGTCATTATCCCAACAATCTCCACCTTAACTTTAAATCTCCATAACAACAAACCTTTTCTCCCTCCTCGCCTCCTCTGATGTCTAACAGCTGCGAACATTAAGCAAGTCCAAACAATGTTGGAATTTTCTCCCAGTTACAGATTTTGTGAACATATCTGCAGGGTTGTCTGCCGTCCCTACCTTCTTCACCTTTATACCTTTCTCATCCCTTAAGAAATGATACCTCACATCACTGTGCTTGGTCCTCTCATAATGAACTTAATCCTTGGTGTACCCTTGGACCACTCACCTCGATTGCACATTTGATTTTGTGTTTCTACTTGTTTTAAATATTCTTCGTTAGTTCTTGTTACTTCCGTTAAGTTCCTGACTAACACTGTTAAGTCCGGGGGGCTAAACTGAATAACAGTTATAACTTTCCAGTCCATTCTGTCAAAAATGCCTTTTCAGAGTCAGGCACCTATGACCTTTGCGGCCAGACGCGTGCGCCTTCCGCCCTAAAGGCCGGAGGCGCGCTTTTTTGGGCGTCAGTTACAGATTCTCTCCAAGAATCCCTCCCTTGCTCAATTTACATGATTTTGCCCGGGAATTCCCTCTTTGTTGACTCTGTTTTGGCACCAAAAACATTCTCTTTTCATCTATAAAAACCCACCTTCTCCACCAGTTCCAAAAAAGGAGGACAAATTTTGAAGATAAGAAAACTATACCAAAAACTCATTCAAAAAGGATTTCAAACATTTTCCAAAGGATCTCTTAAAGTACTTGAAGTTTAGGTACTTTCTTACTTTTCTCTTTCTCTCTATTCATCTCTTCTTCTTCTTTTATCTTTATCAAAGTGTTCAATCAACCCAAACCATATTGGGACATGACACCAAAGGCTAAGAAGTTATCTCCCCACATTCCAACCTCTTTCAAACCCCTTAAAACTTATTTTTAAAGTATAGGAAGAACACATCTTTTATCATGTAGACTATGAACAAGCAAAACCAACATTAGTTGGGCGAAATGGGTGTTTAAGTACTTCCCATTTCGTAACCTAACCTCCGAACCTCAAATACACGAATCTCTGGTTTTCATAAACAAAACATAGGGCATTATTAGGTTTTTATTATGTTCCTCTAAAACATAGGTGGCGGCGACTCTGAAATAAAAAGAACGTTTAAAACCGTGGGAGCCTTGACGCGACAGTGGGATCGCCCCGCTCGTGCCGGGGTATCTACACTTGGCTAAGCAATTCGTGCTCAAACTATCGCAATAAATAACAGCGTAGTCCTGATATGTCCCAAGATCGCTGATCAATCACTTCAACTATATTCCTTCCTTAGCAGACTTTGTCAATGTCATGTATTCTTTCTCTGTTGTAGACAACGTCACTATCGGTGGCAAAGTATCCCTCCAGCTGACAACTGACCCACCAAGACTAAATACATATTCGGTCATCGATCTTCTTGAGTCAACATCCCCCGAATAGTCTGAATCTGAGAACCCATCTACTGCACACTCTTCTCCACTTCCATAAATGAGACTGACATGACTGTTATCTCAAAGATACCTAATTATCTGATTCACAACCTGCGAATGTACCTTACCCGGATTACCTATGAACCAATTAACAACACTAACTGCTTGTGCAAGATCCATCCTAGTGCACACCATAGCATACATCTAACTACCAACTGCACAAGCATAGGGTACTCTAGCCATATACTCTTTCTCCTCAACTGACTTAGGTCCAAACGCAACTGACAACTGTGCATTCTCTACACTCGGAGTATCTATAGCCTTTGTTGTTGACATACCAAACATCTCTAAAACTTTTTTGATGTAACCTTTCTGGGATAAGAACAGTTTTTGTTTGGCTCTATCCTTCTAGATCTCCAAACCCATAATTTTCTTCGCGCTACCCAAATCCTTCATCTTGAACTCGGTTGACAATAACCCTTTCAGCTTCTGAATCTCTGACTTCTTAACCGATGCTATCAACATATCATCTACATAGAGCACCAGATAGATCTATGACCCATCTACCAACTTATTTTGATAGACACAACAATCATACGGGCTACTCGTGTAACCAATATCTGTCATATAGCTGTCAAACATCTTGTACCACTGCCTAGGCTGTCTTGACGTTTAGTTGCTCAAGCTCCAAATCTCCTTGTGCTACTATTGCTAGCAACACTCTGATCGAAACATGTTTGACCACTGGTGAAAAGATCTCATTGTAGTCTACCCATTCTCTCTGTGTGAAACCCCTTGAAACAACGCGAGCTTTGTACTTGATCCATTCGGTCGATGACATCACTTCCTTTTTCTTGAAGATCCACTAGCAAGTAAAAATCTTTCTACCTTCTGGCCTCGTGGTCAACTCCCAATTTTGATTCTTGTAAAGAGACTCTATCTCATTAATGGCGTACCTTCTGTTATACGATAATCAAACAGCTTTTTTTCAGGTATAACTATTTGGTCAATGAACAGGTCAAGTACATATCTTCCAACATTGGTTAGAACCTCATCATCATGTTGTCTGATGATCTTTGCATGCGCCTTCTAGACTAACTTCTTCAATGATGCTGTCTCCTTTTCTGCTGCTTGTTTGTCTTTGTTTGACAATTCTACCGCAGGGGTAGTTCCTGTTGAGACTGCGTTACCCTTGGGAACCTTACGATTCGATTGCAATCTCCAACGGTCCATAAATGTCTGTCCACCAACAAAGCCTTCATCTTGATCTTCTAGAGAGAAAAACTATTATTCTCATTGAACTTGTCGATCGATTCTGCTCCTTGACCCATCTTCTCGTTTTCTGCAGTGGAATACTGAATCTCTAACCAACTAGGCTCTGGTGCCACTTGTTAGAGCAATAAACAAGACTTGATGGTGAAAAGTAAATCAAACACAACACAAATATACGTGGGTCACCCACTTGGCTACATCCACGGGGAGGGTAGAGAATATTATTATCAATCTGAGGAAACAATTACAAAATCACACTAATCTACTTTACACGAATTATTGATCACTATAATTCCTGATTATGCAAACTCTAGATCTAGAATTATTGATCTCTTGAGCAATCTAATCTAATTCTGAGGTATGAATTTGTCTTAGGACCCTTTATTTATACTAATAGAGTCCTAACCCTGAAGACGGAAGGAATAGCTTTTATTAATCCCTACACAATTAATAATAATCCTTAATCCTGAAACAATAAGGAGTAAAAAAATCCTTATCCCAAAAAGACAAACTAATAATCCTTATTGCAATTTATTTACTGCTTCACTTGTCTCGAAATTATGAAATCTTCCTATTGTATAATAAAGACGGGTTGAAACAGGTTACCCGTTTGGACCAGTGAAAATTAGCGGGTTAAAACAGGTCAACCCATCAATCCGTCTTAACCCGTCTTAAAACAGATCTACTACATCAACCCAGCCGAAATGAGAGGCAGAGAGATGCCGAAGTGAGGAAAAAAAGGAGAGAGAGAGAGAGAGAGAAAGGTTTGAACTTATTTTTTCTTCTGAGATTTAGGGGAAGAAAGAGAAGGCTCGATCACCATGTGAGGTAGACCATGGCCGGCGGTGAAGAGAGAAGAGTCGACGGCGAATTGTTGGTGGCGGTGGCGATATCCGTTGAAGTGGTGGTGGTCGTCGCAGCGTCGATGGCCAGATCCACTGAAGTGGTGTCTGTTTTGGCGAGATCCATTGAAAACGACGGCGTCAATAGCGAGAACCGGCGGCGTCAATGGAGAAATAGTTTTGGTGGTGCAGTGGAAAAAAAAGGAAGAGCAGAAGAAAGAGGTGTGTGAGAGAGCGAGAGAAACAGGGAGTGGAGGCGCAGCAAGTGATGCTGAGTAGGTAAGTAGGGTTTTTCTAAATCAATCCAGCGGCAGAGATTAGTTTGGGGTTATATCCAAGGGTCACACTTAATTCAGCAGTATAAAATCATAAAAAATAAAAACCAAAATTTTAAGGCCAGTTTTTGTTTTTTTTTTGGGGCAAAATACAGTTTTCCAGCACATCAGAGTCGGTAAAAAAAAAAAAAGTTGTGCTTAACGGGTCAACCCGACCCGTTCAGCACCCGACCCATTTAACCCGTGAAAGTAAACGGGTTCTAACGTGTTGGACCCATCCCAACCCGCTAACCCGTCTTAACCCGACCCAACCCGCCCAATTGCCAGGCCTAATAAAAACAGTAAGGAACTAGTTTTCCCCAAAAATTCCTGATCCTCTAACTTGGCGTCCCAAATTCATCCCAATAATTTGTTCAATAACTTACACAAAATCTTGAGAAAACGCGTTTTTCCTAACTCCCAGGAAAAACGTGTTTTAAAAAAACGCGGTGGCATTTTTGTAAATATGTGGAACTTCTCTAAAAATTGTGCGGTGGCATTTTTGTAAATAATCGGAACTTCTCAACGGTTCTGGATATCAATATAAAACCTTACCTTTAAAAGTGATAGCCAGAAGGGTCATTTTTTTAAATAATCGGAACTTCTCAACGGTTTTGGATATCAATATAAAGCCGTCTGGATATGAGATTGATAGCCAAAACCTTTGAAAGCGATAGCCAGAAGGGTCCTGGATATCAATATAAAGTATTCTGGATATCAATATAAAGTCTTCTGGATATGAGATTGATAGCCAGAACCTTTGAAAGTGATAGCCAGAAAGTTTTGAAAAACACGTTTTTCCTAAACGCGTTTTACAGGAGACCAACTCAATAACTTATGTCTAACATGTTTTTTCTTCTTTTTTCTAATTGTTATTCCGTTAATTAATTGTTAGATGAGAGTTTAAATGAGCGTGCATTAATCTCATTTGTTCTCAAGTTCTAACTTATCCAAACTACAAATCCTTCAATACACTACAAATCCTTCAATGATCAAGTTAATATAAGAAAGAATGCTCCTAGAGTATATTTCTCGTTCATGGTTTTTGCATATAGTTAGTGCAACTGCTCTTTATTTCATAAATAGCCAACTCTTGAAGTGTACAACAACTTGAGGGGATGACTATTTGCAAGAGACGTTGAGCGCAAGGCCTTCAATTGCCTTAACGAATAAGCAACTACTACCTCTGTCCCTAAATGAGTGTCCAAATTTCATTTTAAGGGACATTGAAATCTCAACTTTGTGTACAATTTGGTAGCAAAGATTCATATATAATCTTGTAATCTCCTTTCCAAACATTTAGTTTTGCACGTATAAAGAAACCGGCGAAAAAAAATTCGAAAAAAAACATTTAGGGACAAAGTTATGCTAAAAAAAGACACTCATTTTGGGACAAAGATTTCTTGAAAATGGACACTCATTTAGGGACAGAGGGAGTATTATAAATCCAACACCTTGCGGGAACGACTCTGATTCATAACCTTTTTAATAAGAACTATCCCTCCATTAAAATGTAAACTACAAAAGCAATACCATTATCAGAAATATTAACAAATTACTCTTTCTTTCTGTCCTTAAAAATAATGAATGTCCAAATTTCAAATCAAGGGACATTTAAAAATCTCGACTTTTAGTACTACCTCTGTCCCTAAATGAGTGTCCAAATTTCATTTTAAGGGACATCTGAAAATCTCAACTTTTTGTACAATTTGGTGGCAAAGATTCATATATAATCTTGTAATCTCCTTTCCAAACATTTAGTTTTGCAAGTATAGAGAAACCGGTGAAAAAAAATTCGAAAAAAAATATTTAGGGACAAAGTTATGTTAAAAAAAGACACTCATTTTGTGCCAAAGATTTCGTGAAAATAGACACTCATTTAGGGACAGAGGGAGTACAATTTAATGGCAATGATCTATTTATATTCTAGAAATCTTCTGACGAAATATTTAGTTTTGCAATTATAAAGAGATTAGTGAAAAAAAAAATCAAAAAAAAAAAAACATTTAAGGAAGAAGTTATTCTAAAAAAAAAAAAAATTATTTTGAGACGAAAATTTATTAAAAATAAACATTTATATATTTTATAATTTGTACGTGAGGTGTCATTCTTTGAGTATTTATTGATTAGAGAAAAAAAAAGTCAAATTTAGATTTGTATTGTATCGAAACGGTCATATGCTCCTAATTGTCCTCTAGTGACAACTTGAACATGCAACTTAATGCAACTTAATTAGTATTATCCAATCAAAGCATGCTTTTATCGAATAATTACCTACGGCTTCCTTTTATCATTTTTTATTCTTCTTTTTTATTTGAGATTGAGGTTTATGACAATTATCCCTTGTGAATTAATAGTATAACATCACTATCACATACTCGGTCACACACTCCGTCACATACTCCTACTTTCAGATGACAAAATTTTATTTATATGAGACGGTCTCACACGTTAAATGGATTTTGTTGAGAGAAAATAGTTTGCCCCGTATGTGCGGGACGGGCAAGCCGATTTCCCCTCTCATCGAGACCCGTCTCACGTGTGAGTCTGTCTTACACAAGACTTCTCCTTTGAGATTTATTTCCCTTTCAATCCGTTCCATAATAAGTGAGATTATCTAAAATAGCTTTTATTAATTTTTATTAAATGAGAATTACTTGTGATACTCACAAGAACAATCCCCTATTTTTTTTTTTTTTACCTCACTTTCTCACTCATTCTTTACTTTTATACACACATTAACACTTCCTCCACTATAAAATATAGTACTACTTTTTCTTAATGTCCGTACATTTAATTTTGGTCTCACTTATTATGAAACATATAGAGTATACATCAACATGACTTAGTCTTCACAAATCACAAATTAACTTAAACATTTCATCTAAACAAGCTCTTATAAGCAAGCCACTACTATAAATACACTTCGGTTACACTTTTGATTACACAAAAAACACATCCAACAAGAATAAACCATGAAGGGTTCTAATTTTCTCTCATTTTTCTTGACCTTTGTAGTTTTACTTAGTATTGGTGCATGGGCATCTCCTTTAGCTCATCAAGAATTTCTTAATTGCCTCACCCTTCATTCAAATGCCAATTCCACCTCCATTTCCAAACTTGTTTACACCCAATCTGACCCTTCCTACACATCCATCTTGAAACTCAACTTGAACAGCCCAAGATTCGACACACCCTCCACCCCGAAACCCTTGTTCATTGTCACACCCGTTCACGAATCCCAAATCCAAACCGTCATTCATTGTTCCAAAAAACATGGAGTTGAAATGAGAATCCGAGGTGGAGGCCATGATTTCGAGGGCCTTTCGTATGTGTGCAAAAACCCTTTTGTCATGCTTGATCTTATTAACATGAAATCTATAAATATCGATGTTGCAAGTAGGACCGCGTGGGTTCAAGGTGGAGCAACTCTAGGTGAACTCTATTATAAAATATCCGAGAAAAGTCAAAGTCTTGGCTTCCCGGGAGGTGTTTGGTCAACCGTTGGGGTAGGTGGACATATTAGTGGCGGAGGTTATGGCGCGTTGATGCGTAAATATGGCCTTGCTGGTGATAACGTGATTGATGTTCGCATGGTCAACCAAAACAGTCAAATTCTTGACCGAAATTCGATGGGGGAAGATGTTTTCTGGGCCATTAGAGGTGGTGGTGGTTCGAGTTTTGGAGTCATTCTTGAATGGAAAATTCAATTAGTCCAAGTTCCTGAAATCGTGACAGTCTTCACAATCAGTAAAACATTAGAAGAAAACGCTACTAGTATTTTCCATAAATGGCAATACGTCGCACCAAAAATAGATAGAGATTTATTTCTAAGAGTCCAAATAGGAAGCAAAAATATAGGAAATAGCACTAAACCAACAATTCAGATTTATTTCCAAGCCTCGTTTCAAGGTAGAATAAGTCGTTTAATCCCCATAATGCAAAAATCCTTCCCTGAGCTAGGAGTGACAAAAGAAACATGCACAGAAATGAAATGGATTCAGTCCGCCCTCATATTTTCAGGCTTTTCTTATCAAGACCCTCCTCAAATATTTCTTAACAGATCAGCACCGCCTAGGTTTAACATGAAAGCAAAATCTGACTACGTGCAAAAACCAATCCCTATAAAAGGACTTGAACAGATGTGGAAAAGGTTATTGAAAGTTGAAGTTGGCACGCCAAATTTAGTCTTCAATCCTTACGGAGGGAAAATGAATGAGTTTTCAGATTCAGCACTGCCATTTCCACATAGAGCCGGGAACTTGTTTCAGATGCTAGAAGGGGTGGTTTTGGATGAAGCAAAACCCGAGGGGTCTATTAGGCAAAGAAGATGGTTGATAGAATTTTACAGTTTCATGGCGCGTTATGTTTCTAGGTCTCCTAGAATGGCGTATCTAAACTATAATGATCTTGATTTAGGAGTAGCGAACAAAAACTATAATGAAGCGAGTATTTGGGGTTTTAGATATTTTGGGAATAATTTTAAGAGATTGGTTCAAGTGAAAAATAAGGTGGATCCAGGAAATTTCTTCAAGCATCCTCAGAGTATTCCTCCTTTCGCAGTTACCACTTAAGCGTAGGATAGCTACTGCATGCACCTATATTTTCACTGGAAACTGCAAAATCTGTTTTTTTTTTACTTGTAGTAATTTTTATTTTTTGTGTATTGAATAAGACAACTTGTTTAAGATAGATGAATTACTTGAATCAAACAGAGGTTGGATTGTTGTAGCTTGGTCTAAACTTATTTTTATTTATTTTTTTGGTCTTAAAGATCTGAAAATATGCATGCTCTTGACCTGTAAAAGTGTTGAAGATTGATAAATGTAAATTATGAAATATTTTTAGAATTAGGAAAGTTCCTTGGAGACCAACTTAAGTAACAGAAGTTTCTGATATCATAATATTTTTTCATTTCTGGGAAATAATGACAAGTTAAGAAACTTAAGTATTTCCATTACTTTCAGAGTCATTTCCAGTGCCACTACTTTGGCTCAGTCTTGCTAATTTTTCAGTTTTAAGATAAAGTGTATTGAAAATAAAATTTGTAAAACAAAGAAAGAAATTAGTAGCTTTATAAAACCGATGACAATTTCAAAATTTGGACATGACTATTGGAAACATTCAAAATTTCAATTATATGGTTGACCCTAGGACTTGACTATCGGAACATTAAAACCTTTGGACAGTCTTTGACTTCTTACTTTGACTTTGGCACAACCCTCCGTTCCACCACAAGTGAGACCAACTTGTAGGCACAATAATTAAGAAAAAGGTAGTGATTGTGTGGTAGAAAATGAAGAGAGAATGAGTGGGGTAAATAGTAGTGTTGGTTGAATAAAATGAGTGGTGGAAAATGAAGAGAGAGAATGAGTGGGGTTAAATGGTGGGGTTGGTTGAATATAAATATATTAAAACATTTCCATTTTAAGCAGTCTCACTTGTGGTGGGACGGACTAAAAAAGAAATTAGTCTCACTTGTGGTGGGACGGAGGGAGTACTCTCTATCTCTTTTAAAATACATGACGTTTTAGACTTCTTTATATATATTAAGAAATGCAATTAATACATATAAAAAAGACTTATGTACCCTTAAAAGAATCCAACTACCTAGATAAGTAAATGCTTAAACAAGAGATAGTTCGCAATTAATAAATAAGGTATAATTGGAAAACAAGAGTAAAGATGTCTCGGAAATAGTAAAACGTCAAATATTTTGAAACAAAATATATAACTCTTAAAACGTCATGTATTTTGAAACGGAGGGAGTAATTTGGTGTGTCGACCGTGCCAAGGATAAATTCTCACGACCAAGAAGGAAATTACCGTGTTTTAAATAGAGGATTGCTAATTATTAGATTTTAGATTTTTTTATTTAGTGAATAGTTTATATTTAGCAGAATCATTTAATCCACTCATGAAATAGCTTGAATGGTTCAAAGACTGACCAACAAATGAGTCAAGTTTCAGTTCTCTTACTGTGATGACAATACAAAAATACAAAAAAAATTCTAGTGTTCGAAATAAAAGAAACAAAAACAAGCTTTTATTTCAATGAATACTCGAATGGAGTAGTATTAGGTATGTGGATGACAATACAAAAATACATAATAAAAACTAGATAGGAAAAAAAAAAAAAGAGGAAACAATTTAAGTAACTGACTTTCGCCACACGCAGCCAAAGAATAGATCGGTCTAAAATTTTGATGGAAATGGAGGGATACTTTGAGGATGGTGAAAGAAATTCTCTGGATCAACTGTGCTCTTTACTCGAACGAGTCTCTCAAAATTGTCAGAAAAGTATCTAGCACCCCAAACTCTTGCCTGTGCATAGGTTCTTGTACCAATTCCCAGATCAAGATCATTATAGTTAACATAAGCTCTTCTTGGAGATTTTGAAACATAAGGAGCAATGTACCGATAGAAACTCGTGATCCAACTAATGCGTGTGTTGGTGACCGATGGGGATGATGGATCAACCAAAACCATCTGCTGCATCAAGTACAAGTTCCCACCTCTATGTGGGAATGGAGTAGCCGACTCTGATATCTCATTCATCTTACCTCCATAAGGATTGAGTATGAAAATGGGACTACGCACGTCAGTTTTGAATAACATCTCCCACATCCCTTCTAGCCCTTTTACCGGAATGGGCTTTACCACGTAGTCGGTCTTAATTTTCAGTGGAAACCTAGGGGCAGCGGTCCTGTTGAGGAATATTTGAGGTGGAGTGTCACTTGAAAAACCACCCAGTACAAGTGCTGACTGGATCCAGCTAACTTCAGAACAGTCTGATTGCACCAACCCCAATTCTGGGAAACTCGTTTGAATGAGTGAAACAAGTCTATCGGCTCTCCCCAGGAACAACCCGTCAAAAGTAAAGCTTACAGTTTGGTTGACGGTTGTAAATTGGTTCCTAAAGTACAAGTCTTTATCAGCTGATGGAGCAAAAGATTGCCACTTGTGAAAAATGGTTGTTCCGTTTTGTTCAAGCGTTTTTCTAACAGCGAATACAGTTACCACTTCCGGAACATCAACTAACCTCAGTTTCCATTGGACAATGACTCCGAAACTTGAAGCACCACCACCTCTTATAGCCCAAAAGAGATCTTCACCCATGGATCTTCTATCTAGAATTTGACCGTACTGGTTGACCATGCGAACATCTAGAACATTATCAGCAGCAAGACCATACTTACGCATCAAGGTTCCATAACCTCCACCACTAATGTGCCCTCCAACCCCCACAGTGGGACAATCACCGGCCGGAAAGGCAAGCTTATTACTAGCCTGGGAAATTCTATAATAGAGTTCACCAAGACTTGCACCACCTTGAACCCAGGCAGTTTTACTAGGAACATCAATAGTAATAGATCTCATGTTAATAAGATCAAGAATGAAAAAAGGGACATTAGCCGTGTAAGAAAGGCCCTCAGAATCATGGCCACCTCCTCGGATTCTCATTTCAATTCCATGTTTCTTGGAGCAGTAAATGACGGTTTGAACATGGGATTCATCGTTAGGGGTAACGATGAGAAAAGGTCTAGGAGTGGAGGGTGTAGCGAATCTCGGGTTGTTTAACTTGAGTTGCAAGATGGATGTGTATGTAGGGTTGCTTGGAGTGTAAGTTAGTTGAGAAAGGGTAGAGTTGGAAGAATGAAGGCAATTTATAAAATCATTGGGACTGGAATTAGGGTAAACTCTTGAAGCTAAAGATGATGAAACCACAAGTGTCAAGAAAAGGGAAAGCAAAGAAATGTTGATCATATTGAGTTGATGAGATTGTTTGTTGGATGTGTTGTAATAAGACGTACCAAGAGATCATCTATTTATAGCAATTAAGTTTATTTGAAACTAGACCACTAAGTTCAGAGTTGACCTCCATTCAATATGATCAAGATTTCTTTGCTTTACCTAAATAATTTGTATGGAGAAAAGTCTAAAAAGATGGCTAAGCTTCTGAATGTTTCTCACTAGCTAGCTCTGAACCGACTTGGTCTAATATTCAAATCCTGGCGGCCTAGGAATTTGTAGGATTTTTTTTAAAAAACATTTCAGAAAAATAATATGTAAGATTATTACGAATCATAAAACATTTAAAGGCACCAAAATGCAAAATTAAAATATTTAACTTTTAGGATGGACAGTTAACATGGAACGAAGTGGGTATCTGTGAATACCCCTTTCCGATGAAGCGACGCATGGGAAGTATCTTGTGATTATTTTTATTTATAAAAGGGAATATTCATAACGACATTAAAATTATGAGAGTCGCCACGCCGTTTTAATTAAAGCCAAAACATTGAAAAAAGCATTTTAGTGGGTTCGGGGGTCAAATTACAACAAGAGAAGAATATTGAACGTTATCACTCCTATTGCCCGAATTGAACGGTCTTTCTATCATGATGCGGTGTATGTAGTGTGTTAGTGATTTAGACCGGATCCGAAGATTGACTACGTTCCTCTCAATGTGAGAAGCTCAGGTCAGCGTAGTTCGCACATAATTAGAATGTGGAGAGAGAATAGAGATCATGCATAATGAAGAGGGAGGAGAAAGAAACATGCAGGATGATCACATCCTAGAATAATGACTATGCCATCAATGAGATCTCAATGAACATTCATCACATTCATCATGGGAGGATTATTGAACATGGGAGTAATTACCTAAAGTTTAGGTTTTAGAAATATTTCCTAGATCATCCTTGGGTTGACGAACCCTAAATCATCATCGGCTATGAAATAACATGCAAACATAAAGATCGCAACCCTAAATATAGCATAAATAAGGTTTTAATCTATGAACACGAAGAACATGCGAAGAACATATTATGAACATATGAATGAACATGCAAAGCATATGAAGAAACTATGAATAAACATGTAAGAACATGAATATAAAAGATCTACATTAAAAATGATGCAAGAACATGAAGAAAAAGTTAGAAAACTTACCTATGTTGGCAAGAAATAAACCTTGATCTCCTTGAGTGTTTGAATGCTTAATTAGGGAGCAAAATAATGTTTAAGAACTCTCAAAATCGGATTTAAGACTCTCAAACTCGGGATCCCTCAAACCAATGGAATGGAATGAGTTTATATAGTAAACTGATGGGAAGATCTGACGGCTGAGATCATCCGGGACAAGGTTGGCCGCCTGGCCATGATTGAAGATGGCGACAATGTTGGCCGCGTGGCCAAGGTAGGAGGTGCAGCAAGGTTGGCCGCGTGGCCAAGGTTGCGGGCTGACGTGATTCCTAAGCTAGGGTTTCTGCATGGTTTAAGGAAACCATATTTTGACCATATTTAGGGTGTTCTAGAATAATGAGACATATTTTGGGAATCCGGGACAAGTCTTTGCAAAGTTTCTAATTCCTATAAAGTCCTTGTATATTTGGGAAAGCCCTAATAAACTCATTTTCAGATCGGGTACTAACAGTAGCCCCTCGGCGACGCTTCTTGCAAGGCAATGGAGGGTCGACAATAAAAGAAGGATCCATTCTGGAACATGAGTTTCAAAACAGATGAAAGGATCGATGGAACGGCTGAACCTTGGAGGCGACCTACGTATCCTCGGAGGAATCAAGCCGGTCGTAGTTCGGAGGGGATAAGAAATGACTAAGGCGGTCGGGTGGCTGAACCTTTTCAGGTTTCCTACGTATCCTCGGAGGAATCAAGCCGGTCGTAGTTCGGAGGGGATAGGAAATGACTGAGGCGGTCGGGTTGCTGAACCTTTTCAGGCTTCCTACGTATCCTCGGAGGAATCAAGCCGGTCGTAGTTCGAAGGGGATAAGAAATGACCAAGGCGGTCGGGTGGCTGAACCTTTTCAGGCTTCCTACGTATCCTCGGAGGAATCAAGCCGGTCGTAGTTCGAAGCTATTGGGGAAAGATGAGACATCGAACTTCTGCTGCGGATAACAAACCTACGGATACTATCTTTTATGAAGAATGAACATTCGTAAGCAATGAAAATAAGGACTACGTCGTCTAAATAATCCCAAGATGGAATGGTAAACGCAATCAGGATCGCCCGGGTTCCTGCCGATCGCGCTAAAGTAATAGATGCTGGATCTCTCGCAATTAGAAATGCCAGGGTTTCTGCCAATCACGATCGATCTAAGGTGCGTATGACATAGAGGCGCCGAAGTCTCTGTAATCATACGAATCCTAAGCAAATATTTGGAAATTTTAAACGCAATCAGAAACGCCCGGGTTTCTGCCGATCGCGTTAAAATAATAGATACTGGATCTCTCGTAATTAGAAACGCCCGGGTCTCTGCCAATCACGATCGATCTAGGATGCGTATGACATAGAGGCGCCGAAGTCTCTATAATCATATGAATCCTAAGCAAATGTTTGGAAATTTTAAACGCAATCAGAAACGCCCGGGTTTCTGCCGATCGCGTTAAAATAATAGATGCTGGATCTCTCGTAATTAGAAACGCACGGGTCTCTGCCAATCACGATCGATCTAGGATGTGTATGACATAGAGGTGCCGAAGTCTCTGTAATCATACGAATCCTAAGCAAATGTTTGGAAATTTTAAACGCAATCAGAAACGCCCGGGTTTCTGTCGATCGCGTTAAAATAATAGATGCTGGATCTCTCGTAATTAGAAACGCCCGGGTCTCTGCCAATCACGATCGATCTAGGATGCGTATGAAATAGAGGCGCCGAAGTCTCTGCAATCATACGAATCCTAAGCAAATATTTGGAAATTTTAAACATAATCAGAAACGCCCGGGTTTCTGCCGATCGCGTTAAAATAATAGATGTTGGATCTCTCGTAATTAGAAACGCCAGGGTTTCTGCCAATCACGATCGATCTAAGATGCGTATGACATAGAGGCGCCGAAGTCTCTGTAATCATACGAATCCTAAGCAAATATTTGGTCAAGAATGGAAATTTTAAGGGGCTTTCCGTTCCCAAAGGTAACGAATATCAGTCAAAATAGTGCTAAGGACACCTAAAATGAATCAAAGGGAAAAGATCAGGGGCAAAAATGGGATTTTATCTGAAGGGACAAGGTTGGCCGCGTGGCCAAAGTCACTGATTTGCAATAGTGGCCGCGTGGCCAAGGACGCTGAGTGGTCAGATCTCCTTTACGCGGATCGCTGATCTGACGGCTGGGATTGCGAGGGCAGAAGTGGCCACGTGGCCAAGGTCGCCGTCGGGCTGACTCCTTGGTCACAGCGCTAGGAGCCCTCCCTCTTCTCCTTCTTTTCTTCTTCCTTCTCCTTCCTTCCACCATTGTTGAGTTAGAGAGAGAGAATTTGAGCTTTAGAGAGAGAAAGCTTGGATCCGATAATTTTTGAGGATTTTAGTTTGAATACTTTGGATAACATGGCGGATTGGATTAACGAAGCCTTGTTTAGGGATTTTCCGGGCCAAGGTGGATATGTGCCTCCACAACAAGAACAAGAACAGTGGCATGGCGATCCTCAAGGTGAGGGAAATGTAGGGGCTGACCCAGGAGCGGGTTTCGAAGCGGCGCCCTTGATACCACGGGGCGGCTTGAGACCACGAGCGGCGACTCGGAACTTTCGCGACGGCCTTCTCCGGTCGACGTTTGATCAAGATTACGACTTCTACATCGACTCGGAGCGTCACTGGTCGATGGGCCTTCCGGAGACACGAGAGGTACATTTCAAATTTTCGTTCCTCTCATTTTCACATTTTTCGCACTTTTGTACAAAATATATATTGCTAGAATCGTAATTTGCTAGAAATGTAGATTGCTAGAAATGTAAATTGCTAGGAGTTTAACATACCTGTGCTGTGTTTACCTATAGAGGATCAAGGCTCGTGGGTCCACAGTGACTGTGGGCAAACTGTGGGCGTCTCTGCCGGAGGGACCGGGCAGTTTGTGTGCTCGGATTGAGGCTATGGAGTTTGGCCCATTCTTTGGTAGTGTCCGCACGGTTGGGGGCACTCTGAAGGTGGCGGCGGTGATAGAGGTGTGCAGGGAGTTCTGGTGGGACACCACCCATACTTTTCACTTCAGTTGGGGAGAGATTACCATCACGCCGACGGATTTTGCGGCCATCACGGGGTTGAGGTTCACTGCTACCCCTTTGCCTTTTGATGAGAGCTTGGCGGAGCGGCGGGACTATAGGCAGGCTCTGTTGGGAGTTGACACTGATCTGGGAGGAGGTGTCAAGGGTTATGGAGTGGAGGCCGGGAAGGTGAACCGTTTGGTGGAGATGGCTATTGAGGCCTTTAGTAGGGGGGAGTATGATTTGGATTGCTTGGTCCAGCTATTCTTATGGTACATCTTTTCAGAGATCTTGTTTCCCAGTGGGGCTACTGTCTGCGGGTACTCACTGCTAGGGGCTTTTGTGGACTTGGACCAAGTCGGTGGGATTTCTTGGGGCGGAGCTGGTTTGGCTGAGATTTACCGGTCATTGGACCATTGCTCGAGGGCTAGCTCGTCGGCCTTTGACGGGTTTCAGTTCGCCTTTGAGGTATGCTCTTGACTACCCTTCTTTTCACTTGTTGAGATTTTTTCTCTATCTTTTGGTCTGAAATGTCTCTTTCATTGTATGCACAGGCTTGGGTGTACGAGATCTTTGGTGTCGCCCCTTTTCAGTTGGTGATGAGTGCCAACAAGGTCGTCCCTGTCATGTCGTACTGGTGCAAGAGCAACAGGGCTCCTCCCCGCAGAAACCGGGATAGGAAGACGATGGATGCCGCCGATCTGAGGAGGGCTTTTGCGATGTCTGAGCCTGTCGGGGTCAGGTTTTACCCATGGAGTCCGGCTAATGAGGCTTCGGTGGGTCCCTATGTAGTGGAGTTGACCGCTTCTAGGGTTCTGCTTGTGGGTCTCACCGGGGAGGCCATGTATCTCGGAGAAAGGGTGGTTCGTCAGCATAGGGCTGGTGCGTTACCGTGGGCTCCTTATGACCCTCCTCGGGATATGCTTCGTCCTGCGAGGTTGGCAACTTTCTTGGCTCCCACTCCGGCAGAGCATTACAGGGGGAGTGACGACTACGCCGGCTATGTGCGGACTCGGTTGATCAGCCCCCAGGTTCGGGCTAGGATGTTATCGGGAGAGGGATCGAGCTCGGCCCGGTATGTTGGTCGGAGTCGGCCTTTGGTGGACATGCCTCCCCGTTCGAGTAGCGTGAGGGTGATGAGAGGTGGCCGGGAGGTGGAGATTAGCTTGGAGCCGACAGCCGCAGATGTTGTTGAGGAGACTTTTGTTCCTCCGCCTGACGCTGGGGTATGACCTTATGATTTATCTCAGTCATGCACACACACACTTGTTATTTCTGCATTATAATCATTGCCTTGGTTTCCCTTTCAGGTGACTCGGGAGGCGTACGTTCGTTCTGTTCAGCGGGAGAACGTACTAATGCGCTTATTGAGAGAGGCATATCATTCTTGCACTTGCCAGCGGGATGATGTCGTGGCTCCCCAGTGTCGGGAACGGTCTCCGAACAGTGCGGGCTCCTCCCATACTGGTGGTCGAGCGGTCCGTGGACGGAGTTCGGGTGCCGGTAGCTCTCGAGCTTCAGCGCGGCGTGGAGACACCACGGAGGAGGAATCTGATTAGGCGGGACCCATCCTCTTCTCCTTATTCCTGTACTGTTAGCTTGTAGAGACAAATATGTACTGGACAACTATTTAACAATGTATATTTATGCACTTAGAATGAGAATGATTTTGTGACAACCTATTTGTACAAGCTAATTATTTTACAATGCTCCTAATTTCTCTATAATGCATGAGCCAAGGGGAGGGGCAGGTACGTTGTTTGCATGGATCCGCTGCGGGGTAGGAGCAATCGATCTGAAATTTCTGCATGGGGCAATAATGGCCGCGTGACCAAGGAAAAGTCGGCCGCCTGGCCAAGAGCAATTGTGGCCGCGTGGCCTAGGACGAATGTGGCCGTGTGGCCGAGTCTTCCGCCGACTCTGGTTTCCCTTTTCCTGGCAAAAATTGGAGTTTGTGTAGTATTTAAGGGGAGTTTGGGTTCCCTTAGAATTCGTACCAGCCACTACTTTTAGGTAATTTAGAGTTCTAATCTCCACTTTGCTTGCTTTTCACCATGGATCATGAAGCTAGGATCACAAGTCTTGAGAAAAAGGTCTTTATAACTTCTTTGGAGAAGTGGGTTGCCAAACTTTCTGGTTCTAGCCGTAGGAAACTTGATGAAAGGTATGGGATAAGGTGTCTTTGGTCACTCTTGCATATGAATTCCAATACCAACCTTTTACAAGCCTGCGGGAAGTTTTGGAATGACACCCTTCATGTCTTCAATTTTTCATTCAACGAGATGACACCCACATATGAGGACATTGCAGCGCTTTGCGGCTACGAAGGGAAGGGTAAAGTTGCCTTGCCTTTTGACTTTGTTTGCTTGAGGGACAAGTTAATGACCTTTGGCGTGTCCGTGGAGGACTTTGATAGGTATGCTAGGGGCGGCTATGTTGACCTTTCTTGGATGCCACAACACTTTATTCACATGGACGTGGCTTCTAACCGTTCTTTGGACCATATTGCACTATGCTTGTTTGCCTCTATTCTCTTCCCCTCTGAGGTTGGGTTTGCCAGTGAAGGGTGCTTGGGCATGGTAAATTCCGCTCGTCTAGGCTATGACATTGTGCCGGCTATCCTTGGAGAGATGCTCTGTGGGATTCCCTATCTCGCGGCTTATGGTGGGATGCCCTGTGGTAGTGATAGGCTCTTGACTATGTGGTTGCAAGAGAGGCTTCGCGTCAACAAACCGGCGGTTTCTCTGAAGGTGGCTCCATGGATGCACCGTATTAGGGGGATGGCGGAGCGGTTTGAGGGCATGACTCTCAAAGGTTGGGAACAGTATTAGGCAGAGATGGTGACTGATGACATTCAATGGGTGGTGCCCCATTGGCACATTCATTCTGTGAGGGAGAAGCAAGTAGGACTTCACATGATCAAAGTTCCGACACTCTCTGGGACTACCTTTTACTACCCCGCTAGAGTGCTCCGTCAGTATGGTTTAGTGCAGACTACCCCGGAGGGTTGGGATAAGGAGAGAGATGATTTTCCTTTTGGGATACTTCAGTTGGATGACAGTACTTCGGTCCTTCTCTCTCAGATATGGGGCGAGGCCGGTTTTAGCCGTAGGACCTTCATCACCCCCTCTAGCAACACCTACCTGTCACGAGAGTACTTGGATTGGTATATGGGGAGACTTGGGCATGCGGAGCAGACTCTAGAGACCCTAAGGGGCACTATTTTGGGATCCTGTGCTCCAAGTTTTTCATTGAGAGTGAAAGAGGTTGTGGCTTATGAGAGGAGGATGAGCAAAAGCGTGGCCAACGGGAATGGAGATGGAGTGGGGGCATCCAAGAAGAGGAAAAGTGAAGAGGTTCCTATCGGCAAGGCTAAAGGTGTTAGCGAGTTTGAGAGGAGATTTTGTGAGAAACCTGAGAAGAAGAAGGTTCGCCGTGGACAAAGCAAGAAGAAGGAGACCGAGGGCACAAGTGGCTCTAAGGGGTAGTTCCGAGCATTCTTCCATAGCCGTTGCAGACACATTAGTTTAATTTAGTTTACTTTTGTTTTAGTTTCAATTTCAGAATAGGTTATTTATTCAAAAAGTATGTCAAGCTTAGACTCATCAAATAAGTGTTAACATGCAATGACTATGGAAATAAAAGTTTTTGCTTTCAGAAAATACAACTTCTATCTTTATTGCTTTGTGACAGGATTTGGATGTTTATTTGTTTTTTAGACCGCACCTCTTGAAAGGCTGCCTACGTTCCCCTTTTACAAATAGGACTAAGGGGCTCAGGTCGTCGTAGTTCATTCCAGTTAGACTAGAATTATTTAAGAAAGGGAAGATAGAAGAGGGGGATGCTCTAACTTTTGCCTAGACCGCCCTTGCGGGTTTTCAGTCTAGCGAGCTTTGTACGCACCCTTATTTTGCATAGACCACCCTTTGCGGGTTTTCAATCTATCGGGCTTCTTTTTGCGTAGTAAACATTTTTTTTTTCAATTTTTAGAGAGGGGGGTTGTACTAGTCGTAGTAGCGTCTGAGCTTGCTGATATTGACTGGTTCCTTGAGCGGGCCGCCATCCAAATCTGCCATTCTGTCTAGTCTTGTGGTGCGCCTCAAGCTTTGGTCATTGCGTCGACGCGTTGCTTCAAATCCTCTATTTCTCTTGAGATGTCTTGAATTGTTTCTGCAGTCAGGTGCGAGAGTACCTCTGGGCCGTTCCTCACATAAGGCTCGATTTCGTAGCAACCGAGGAGTTCTAAGTTTTCGCTTTCCCTATAGAACCAAAATCCTCTCACGCCGGTGAGCATGTTCTCGTCCATCAAGCCTTGCATTCTCCTTTGTAGAGCGACACAGTCGTCGGTGTCGTGGCCTTCGTCTTGGTGGTAAGAGCAACTTTTGGTAGGTTCAAATGGTTGAAGGGGTGGTAATTCGGAGAGGAGTGAATGTTCTCCTAGAGGCTGCATCTTGCCCATTTGTCTCAGTTGGTCGAACAATTTTGCGAAAGGGGTCCCTATTCTTTTGTATCGGTGGACTGAGAGGGGGTATTTTTCCAAAAATCTTTGCAGTTTTTCACTGATTTTCTTTTCCTGGCGCGAGGGCCACGATTCTGTCGTTGGGGTCCGAAGTTCATTCCTATGTGCCGGGTGCAGGATTGGGGTATTCGCGAGGTACTCCTTGAGGCAGCATAACGCGAACTCACATCTCGAACTCCATTCTTGGTCGCGGGCCCTTTCTATTTCTCTGAGTGTCGGTTCCCCCACTGTTGTAAAATGGTTGAGGTATTACAGTAACTTGATGAGTTCTTCCTTTTCGGCTTTGTTCCGAGGAGACTGCATTCTCAACACGGCTCGATCTCGCCGACTGATGGTCCTCCACGAGGTTGTGGAGGGGGTCGCTTCTTGGTCCTCCTCGGTTGTCTCGACCTGGCCTTTTCCGTTGAAGATATCCTCGGGCTGTGTCTCCTTTGGCTCGGCTTCTATTCCCAAATTCACACATGTTAACACCTCATCAGCAGCTTGGGCTCGAGACGCGTTTTAAATGATAACCTGTTCTGAGATTTCTTTAGTGTATTCGTTATTTAATTGGTCTGTGTCTGCCTCTTCTAATGAATCATTATTAACTAAGTGTGTATCATTAAGTTGATTTTTAGCCAATTTATCATATGAAAGAGTGACTACGGAGGGATACTCGGAAAGGTCGAGGGTTTCATTCATGGAAAATGGGAGTATATTGTTTGTGACAGACTCAAACTCGAAAGATAAATTATTAAACTCGGGGGAAGGGGATCTAGGAGTAGTGACAGGCGATGCTGCAGGAGTGGTGGAAAAGGGAACAGCAGGAGAAGGAACCAGCCCCAGTGTGTCTGCCATAAACTCGGGAGTAGCTATGGGACCTCCGATTGTGCACCAGTTATTGAGCTTACCCGCCATAGGCACCACCAATCTCCTTGGGTCCACCTCATCTTCAGAATCGTCCCCAATGACGGCAACCATGTCTTCGTGCAGCCCCAGATTACCCAGATGTTGAAGCAGATATTGGCCGTCCCACGTCTCAGTCAAACTCGGAGTTTCTGCGGCTTCTATTGCTGGCTTGTCGATGGAAGATGATGCGAGCTGATCGGCTAGGTCACTTGCGGTCTTACTGGTGTACTCACCCTTAACAGCTCGAATTCTGCCAGTGGCTTTGTCATGCTCCATGTAAGTAAATTTCAGATTGGACCGGTCGAACTCCACATCTCTGAAAATCTCGAACCCTTTCTGCAACTTCCTGGTGTGGTCAATCCATGGCTCTGCGAACTCAAAACACGAAAACTCCTCGCCTTCCCTGACAAAGTAGCTATTCAGGGACAGGCGGTATGACCGCATTTCAGGCTTTTTATAGGGAAGCTTCATCTTTTTAAGCAATTCTATCCTTTGTTGCTCCATCTTGTCTTCAGGAGTAAAGGTGTATCCTAGACCGAACAACCCTCGATGATCAACCTTTTCAACCAATTCTGTGGGGCCTTGCAAGTTCTTACCTAGCCCCAGCCCCGGTATGAAGCCCATATTTCGTAGCATCCTCACAATAGGTGACACCCTATCTGAAACCCTGGTAAGGTCAATGGCGCAGATCTGTGCTTGGGCCACTATTTCAAAACCGTTGAAGAGTCTGCTCTCTTCCCCATGCTGAATCTGTAAGACAGGAACGCCCTTGGTGTCCGTCCCTTGGGCAGTTACGAGATCGCTGTAGATGATGGTCACTTCATTACCAGATTGAAACTTCACACGCTGGTGCAGGGAAGATGGGACAGCGCCCGACTGATGTAACTATGGCCGGCCAAGGAGGAGTGAGAAGGTTCCGGGGATGTCTATGACGTGGAAGTCGGTCGGTAGGATCTTTGTTCCGATGGTAATGGGCAAGGTGGCTTCGCCTATCACGGCGCGGCATGTAGAGTCATAAGCTTTGATGGTTTGCTTGGATGGGCGTAAATCAACACCATGAACGCCAACCACATCCATCATCCTTGAAGGCAGGATATTAATAGCAGAACCATTATCAATGAATACACGGGGAATTTTCTTGCCATTTACCTCGACAGTGATGTATAAAGGCTCATTATGATCAAATCCGAATATTGGCTTGTCTAGCTCTGAGAATGTGATGATGTTCCCGTAGTAGATAGTACCGATCATGTGGGTGACGTCCTCCGGGGTAATAGTGGATGCTACCATGGTGGCGGCGAGGTTTTGCTCAAGCATGAGGCGATGGGCGAGAGTGGAGGTGAGTAAGGACCAGAGCAAAATGTGGGCTTGGGTCTGTTTGAGTTGGGTGAGGATAGGGTCTCCATTCTCGAGGTCGGCTTGCTCGGGTTCCTTCCCAAAGATTTTCTTTGCTCCCTTCGGATCGGATTGGTACATTTGACCGGATCTTGTGAGTAGACAAACTTCCGTTCGCAACTCGTCTAAAGAGAGTGGGGTTCCCTCTTGAGGAGGTGGAATTTCGATCTTCTCGGCTTCTTCAAAGATTTCGTCCCAAGAAAGAGGTTGAGAGGGTTTGGGACTCTCTTCCTCTAGAGATTCGACTTCACTAACTAGTTCTTCTAAATAAAACAAGTAGCAAGAAGGTTCTTTATTATTAAGCATTGAATTACAACTTTCTTTATCACAGTCCGCCACAACATGCTCGGTCGGATCAGTGATCTCACTAATTTCTACCATGAGTACATCATTAGCTACAGAACCCCTAGGGTCTTCAATAACACCCGCATTGATGAGCTTTTGCACAGCTTGCTTGAGGGCAAAGCATTCTTCGATAGTGTGACCGGTGCACTTGTGGTAGTGGCAAAACTTTAACAAATCACAACCAAGGCAAGGGAGGTGTCCTTCCAACGGCTCGAGGACCTTCAACTTCATAAGCACTTCCAAAACACTAGCCATCGTCATATTTTCTTTGGCGAGGGAATCTGTGAGCTCTAGAATGTTGATTTCGCTCGTTTGAACCATGTTAACCCCACCATTATTAGGAAGGGGGTTATTCACCACATTAGGACCCTTCGGCTTCTCAATCTTCTTGTCATTGATCAACCCTTGAACTACGCGTTTCAGTTGAATACAACCATCCGTTGTGTGCCCGATGTGCTTGTGATACTTGCAGAACTTGGAGGCGTCCAAATCGGTTCTTGGGTAGGCGGGTTGGTAATTCTCTAAAGGCTTGATAAGACTTCTCTTGACTAACACGTCAAAGACTTTCCCCATAGGCATTCCAAAATCGTCAAAGTGCTCCCTCTGTTGTGGAGCCACATTCCTTGTTACGGCTTGGACATCTAGCGGGACCTCATTTTGGACCATATTCACTTGGCCGACGGCCTCCTTTCCACCCCTAGGAGGCGCAGGCGCAGTAGGAACCTTGTAGCGGAAGGAGTTGTTGTTGTTGGTCTTTGGACTTTCCTTTGGCGGCACAATCCCAGTGAACCCTGCTTCGTACCTTACTCCGGCGTCAACCATTTCCCGCAAGTCAGGGAAATAACCATTGCCGATGGCTGCTTTCATCTCAAGCAATAAACATTTGTAGAATATCTGTTTCTGTTCCTTTGCTTTTGGTGGGTATTGGACCTCGCACAACTGATGATTCCACCTCTTGTAAAAATCATAAATAGCCTCGCCGGGCTTTTGCATAGTGTTCTCAAGATCCGTTCGATTCACATGCCAATCCAAGTTAGCTTGATACTTCTCACAGAAAACGACACTAATTTGATCCCAAGTTTGCCTGTCGCTTGGTTCTAGCCCCAAGAACCAACGCAGAGCTATACCATCCAAAGTGCTATGGAATACGTGAGCCATTTGTTCGTTGGTGCAGTCACGAGCCCTCATGGCCAACACATAACTATCCAAATGAGTCTTAGGACACGAGTCACCATGAAACATTGCCACTTTAGGCATCTTGAAATCTTTGGGGAGAGCCCCCACTTGGCTAGGGTTGATTGTCTTGGTAGTCGGTGCACTTTGCTTATCCACGGTCTCGATCAACTTGCGCATTTGCTCTTGCATGGCCGTGACCACAGGGTGATTGGAGATGTCGGGGATAGATTCTGACAGAATGACGGGAGGAGTAGTGGAAGTAGTAGCAGCGGCCATCCCGATACTCAGAGGCAACGAGGGTGCGAGTAGTTTGCTAGCGGAGAGGTAGCCACCAAGCAGTTCAGGGGAAGGTTCATAGACAGCCTTGTTTTTTCTCATGGTAGTGAACCTTGTTGGGTGTAGAGAGAAGGAGGTGGAGCATTGCGGTAGCTTGGGAGTGGGAAGGCAGTAGCATTGGTATTGGTGGGACAGTTGGTATTGACCTCTTCGTCCTCGACATAAATGAAATTCTTACCATCGGGCACCATCCTAGTCCCCTTTTGCTGAATGTGGTCCTTCAACAGTTGGTTCTGGTCTTCCAAAATCTTGTTGCTTTCCTCGAGATTCTTGATCTTGGCTTCGAGACCGGCGAGGAAGTTCTGGAGGCTTGGGGGAACACCATTGAGAGTAGCCTCAGTGTTGTGTTCGACGGCACTAGCAGGAGGAGCAGAGACTGAAGATGAAGCGGGAGTTGACATTGCCGATGACGAGACTGAGAACGTGGACGGAGTAGAAGCTTCACGTTGTAGTCGACCACCCGAACGGATCCAAACTTGCTTTGCTGAAAGGTTGAAGGGCAATGAAGCTTTTAGGAGAGGGGGAAGGCTCATGCAAAGTATATTTTAATTTACAAAAACATACATTATTTACATCTTAATTGGTTGGAAGGGGTACCCCTTTTTCGCAACTAGCTAGGAGACTACGATTAGTGGAGGCCATCACTACGTCTATAGACCCCTCGTTTTTCATCTGCATTGCACACCCCCAAACTGACAATTTGGGCGAGGGTCCTATAGGGCAAGCGGCTTCCACCAACCATCGGATCCTACGACTAACCCTTCCTTAAAGGCATTTATCGTGGTGTCTAGGTTACATCCTACATAAGTCAATGATGAGCGGAGATCTTGACAACAAACACTCATCTTACTATGGCACGTCCCTTGTAGGGAAATCAATTTTTTGTGCACTTCCTCTCAAAAGATCTCGATTCATCATTGACTTGGGGATGACTGACATGGACAGCACGTTAATTGACTATTAAGGAAAAGCTAGCCGAACCAACCGGTCAAAACCTAGGTGTGTTACCTACACTAGTGTGGGTTGACATGGGTTAGGTAAAAGGTTTCCACCGTATACGGTGAGTGGAATAGACGAGTGACTCGAAAAGAGTGCGACAGTAGCGCACAAATTCCTGCACATCGAATACTCCGGGTAATGGGGACCTGTGCAGTGCCGACACGGACTAGTGGTAGTGTGAGGCAAGAAACTAATTCTTTTTAGGGAGAAGAGAGAAGTTTTGAACGTTTGAATGATGCGATGCAATGCATGAGGGAGAGAGAGAGAGAGAGAGAGAGAATAATGTACAAGGGAGCATAGCATAGTTTTGTTTGACCCTAATACTAAAGCGAAGATAACAAGGGTACATGGTACAAGGTACAAGGTACAAGTATTAACATGGCGGAGTGCGCGGGTGCATGTGTAAACATGGCTTAACTGTAGGGGGCACGTGAAAACACGGCAAGTGTGCATGTGTAAACATGGCAGGTGTGTGCATGTGTAAACATGGCAGGTGTGTGCATGTGTAAACATGGCAAGTGTGTGCATGTGTAAACATGGCAAGCATCATGATGTGACGAAAGTTAGACCCACTAAGTTTGAAAAAGTTTCAAAGCAGTCCCCAGCAGAGTCGCCACTGTGAATACCCCTTTCCGATGAAGCGACGCATGGGAAGTATCTTGTGATTATTTTTATTTATAAAAGGGAATATTCATAACGACGTTAAAATTATGAGAGTCGCCACGCCGTTTTAATTAAAGCCAAAACATTGAAAAAAGCATTTTAGTTGGTTCGGGGGTCAAATTACAACAAGAGAAGAATATTGAACGTTATCACTCCTATTGCCCGAATTGATCGGTCTTTCTATCATGATGCGGTGTATGTAGTGTGTTAGTGATTTAGACCGGATCCGAAGATTTCCTACGTTCCTCTCAATGTGAGAAGCTCAGGTCAGCGTAGTTCGCACATAATTAGAATGTGGAGAGAGAATAGGGATCATGCATAATGAAAAGGGAGGAGAAAGAAACATGCAGGATGATCACATCCTAGAATAATGACTATGCCATCAATGAGATCTCAATGAACATTCATCACATTCATCATGGGAGGATTATTGAACATGGGAGTAATTACCTAAAGTTTAGGTTTTAGAAATAGTTCCTAGATCATCCTTGGGTTGATGAACCCTAAATCATCATCGGCTATGAAATAACATGCAAACATGAAGATCGCAACCCTAAATATAGCATAAATAAGGTTTTAATCTATGAACACGAAGAACATGCGAAGAACATATTATGAACATATGAATGAACATGCAAAGCATATGAAGAAACTATGAATAAACATGTAAGAACATGAATATAAAAGATCTACATTAAAAATGATGCAAGAACATGAAGAAAAAGTTAGAAAACTTACCTATGTTGGTAAGAAATAAACCTTGATCTCCTTGAGTGTTTGAATGCTTAATTAGGGAGCAAAATAATGTTTAAGAACTCTCAAAATCGGATTTAAGACTCTCAAATTCGGGATCCCTCAAACCAATGGAATGGAATGAGTTTATATAGTAAACTGATGGGAAGATCTGACGGCTGAGATCATCCGGGACAAGGTTGGCCGCCTGGCCATGATTGAAGACGGCGACAATGTTGGCCGCATGGCCAAGGTCGGAGGCGCAGCAAGGTTGGCCGCGTGGCCAAGGTTGCGGGCTGACGTGATTCCTAAGCTAGGGTTTCTGCATGGTTTAAGGAAACCATATTTTGACCATATTTAGGGTGTTCTAGAATAATGAGACATATTTTGGGAATCCAGGACAAGTCTTTGCAAAGTTTCTAATTCCTATAAAGTCCTTGTATATTTGGGAAAGCCCTAATAAACTCATTTTCAGATCGGGTACTAACAGTATCTCACATAAATATATTTTTTTAACTAGGGTAAGGCCGTAAGGGTCGAACCTTGTACCTGTACCTGGAGGAGAAACATCTTACCAAGTACTCGGGTACCGATAGAGCAAATTAATGTCCTTTGTTCACATAAACTTCAATTGCTTCATGCTAACTTACCTAATTATGAACATATCAGTTACGGCTTGATTAAGCATTTTTTTTTTTTTTGGAACACATTACAAAGATATACAATCTTGGGTTGGTCTCCTGTAAAACGCGTTTTCCCCTAATGGTTAGGAAAAACGTGTTTTTCAAAACCTCCAGAAGACTTTATATTGATATCTAGAAGGCTTTATAATGATATACAGGACCCTTCTGGCTATCACTTTCTGGCTATTAATCTCATATCCAGAAGGCTTTATATTAATATTCAGAACCAGAGAACCCTTCTGGCTATCACTTTCAAAGATTCTGACTATAACTTTCAAAGGTTCTGGCTATCACTTTCAAAGGTTCTGTATCAATCTCATATCCAGAATGCTTTATATTGATATCCAGGACCCATCTGGCTATCACTTTCAAAGGTTCTGGCTACCAATCTCATATCCAGAAGCCTTTATATTGATATCCAGAACCGTTGAGAAGTTCCGATTATTTACAAAAATGCCACCGCGTTTTTTTAAAAACATGTTTTTCCTAAGCGTTTGGAAAAACGCATTTTTCCCCAGATTTTGCGTTCAATCTTTTACAACTAATGCAATGTACTAATTAGTGACATCTTAATGCAATGTACAATCTTGTAGTTTTTCATATAATGCAATAGACGTTAAATCAACATAATGATGTCAAGAAACTTAACGGAAATGTCGACATTTGTTAAAAAAACTAACCCATGTTAAATGCAGCAACATTCGTTATGTAGACTAACTCCCTCTCTCTTCATCTTCCCTATCACCATTCAATCTCTGCCACCCATCACGCCGCCGGCAACCACCACTACTAGTCCGCGCAAGCACCACCCATCAACCCACCACTGCCACTACCATCAACACCACCACGACCGTCACCACCATGATGCTACACCACCACAATTCCACCCTCAATCACCGACCATAATCATCAAACTGATTTCCCTTTAACAAAAAATCAAGATGAACCCTAAGAAAAGAATTTCCAGATTAATAGCAAGGAACAAGATCATGAAAACTCACATCTGAAATTGAAAATCGAACATGAACAAAAACCCACTGTCACCAATAACAATGTATTTATTCTTGGCCAATATACACCACCCAGCTCAACCCCACCCCAAAAACGGATTCTCTGCTTCTACCCCCAACTTCCTTGTCGGAATTACTCTCCTCTTGTAGAACCCAGAATAGAGACTTCGAATTTGGGGGCTCAAATTTCGAAAGAATTAGGGTTTACAGAAACCCCAAATCCAGACACAACCCAGATCCCTTTTTGGATTTTCATTTTCCGAAATTGGGTTTCAATTTTCGGAATTGAAACCCCAAATCCAACACCAAAAACCCACAACCCTTGTGGAACTCAATAGAAAGAGACTTCGAATTTGGGGTTTCGGTTCTTAGATGAAAAGCTAGGGTTACAGAAATTTCTTGGATGAAAAGCTAGAGACTTCGAATTTGGGGTTTTAATTTCCTTTTTACGTCCCTCTTTCATGCTCCAATTATCAAAATTAGTAATTCAAAAAAGAAGATTTATTGGGGTTATATATCGGAGGAGGTTGGTTCGATATTGAGTTTGATTTTTTGTTCTTTTTTAGGTTCAATTTTGTGCTAGATCAGAAATAAGGATGAAGATGAAAGGGGTGTTCTTGTATAACGATTGTTAATTATGGTGAAAGGGTTTTGTTAAATCAGTAACCGGTGTTACATTTTTAATGGATTTGTTACTAAAATTGATCGTGTTGCATTATTTGAATAATCTCTTAAATGTACATTGCACTATGCTGTCGCTAAATATTTGATGTGAAGACGCAGCGAAATTGTAACTAATAATTGATCGAAACCAATTGTTCTGGAAGGAATAAGGATTCTCAAGAAAAATTCCAACGAAATTCTTGACTAAAGAAAAAAAGGAGGTGAAAAAGGGATAAATAATTGCGAAGCATTCAAATTTTTATTGAATAAAGTCTTATTTTCGGAATACAACTTTAGGCCTATTTTATAGTGCCCATAAAACTTGAAAAACAAGCTAAAACCTTTTAGAATTACTCCTAACCTAGTAACTTAATAGGACTTAAAAACTAGTAAATTGACTCAAAATCTATCCTAGAATCCTCTAAAATTAACCTACTAAAATTAATGACAAAAAAAATAATAAAAATACTAATAAAAATACTAATTAATAATAAAATACCAATATAATTATAATATTTGATATAATTATATTTTTGTCCTACATCATTCCCCACCACTTCAAAAGAACTCGTCCCCGAGTTCGTTCTTGAAACTTGAAGTCTTCCACTTCACTTGAAGAGATATTTGGAATAAATTCGTTCATTCCCGAGCCTTAATAAATCTGGCACTTCTTCACAAGGTAAGAAATAGGACAAACGTGCATCAATAGCTGGAAAATTTTCTGGCCGAATCCATCCAGGTCCGGGTGGGTGCGGTCGGACCACACCACCTGGTCCGGGCGGGTCTGTGATTTGGTGCGGCCGGACCTCACCATCTGGTCCGGGCGGGTCATGCTGTCTGTGCGGCCGGACCTCTTCTGGTCTTTGAATCTGCGATCTCCTTGTTACGTACAATTCTTCCGAGCACTGATCTGCACAACTTTCCGTCACCACCACTTCAAAAAGTGGCTCACCGGATTTCTGTTCTGGAGCAATCTCTCCATCCACGGAAAATAAATTATTACTAACCTTTTCTCCTTTGAAATCTTCAATCATAATTTGTGGGCCGGGATTGTCGGATATAATCAAATTTTCTTCATTTGAATCTGACTCGTCTCCTCCGGCCGGCGGATCACCATTAAAGGATAGAATATCTGCCCGAATCTTAGGGTGTAGGGGTGCTCCCATGACCCCCTCATCACGATTATTACGATTAACACTATCGTACGGATCAACGCAGCAGAGATCTTCCTCACGCTCGCCGTTTCGGTTTCTGGGGTTGACATCACCACCACCGCCAACTGCGAATCGCCTAAACGCCGTCAAAATTTTATCTTAACGCGCTGCTTGTTGCTCCATCAAACGTGTAAGAGTAGCGATACCAGCAAGAATGGTTTGTGTGTCCTCGTTGTTTCCTCAATTGTTAGTCAGCTTCCAAGTATCGTCCTTTTCTGATACCAACTGACGTGAAGACGCAGCGGAATTGTAACTAATAATTGATCGAAACCAATTATTCTGCAAGGAATAAGGATTCCCAAGAAGAATTCCAACGAAATTCTTGACTAAAGAAGAGGTGAAAGAGGGATAAATAATTGCTAAGCAATCAAATTTTTATTGAATAAGGTCTTATTTTCGGAATACAACTTTAGGCATATTTTATAGTGCCCATAAAACTTGAAAAACAAGCTAAAACCTTCTAGAATTACTCCTAACCTATATAGTAACCTAATAGGACTTAAAAACTACTACCTCCGTCCCAGAGTAAGAGTCCTATTTTTTTCACTGTTAGCACGAAGGTATTTTGAGCAATAATTTTAGGTTATTTCAATTATGTTACATCTAGATATTGATATTGGTAGTACATATAAATTAGTATCAATAACAAGTTTAAAATCTCCATTAGGATAATCAGATAAACATAAAATTATTGTTCAAAATACCTTCGTGCTAACAGCGAAAAAAATAGGACTCTTACTCTGGGACGGAGGGAGTAGTAAATTGACTAAAAATCTATCCTAGAATCCTCTAAAATTAATGACGAAAATAATAATAAAAATACAAATAAAAATACTAATTAATAATAAAATACCAATATAATTATAATATTTGATATAATTATATTTTCGTCCTACATCAGTATTACACTACTTTTATGAAATAGGAGGTATAGTACTTTGCATGAATTAGTTATTTTCCCATATTTTTAGTTTGTTTACATTTTGACCAACGCACATGTTTTTTTAAGGAAAAGTGTTTAATACTAATAGTTGAGTGGGTGTTGTGAGTATGAAAAGTGTTATGGGATATGTGAGTGAGGATGGAATTATGAGTGAGATAGTTGTTGTGAGTATGACAAGTGGATCCCACTGAATAAAGAATAATATAAACTTTTATTCTTTTTTTTTTTGTTGGGGGGGGGGGAGGGTGTGAACAATCAATTGAGACATCCAAAATAGCAAAAAGTGAACAAGCTAAAAAAACGGAGGGGGTATAGCAATACAAATGGACCGTGCTTTTACGGTCCTTGGCTTCTCCTGCATTCAGTAGTAAATTATTTGGTAATCCAATCTTGCACATTTTATTTGTTTTTGTAAAAAAGTCCAAACAATAACTAGGGTTATTCTTAAAAAAAAAAAAAAAAAAACAGTGTCAATAACAATAGGGAAAAATATTTTGTTATGGCTTTAATCATACAAAAAAAATTGTCAATATACAAGTTAAAACTATCATAGTGTCAGTTAAATAAGTCATTTTCAGCCTTATATGTTTGATTGAAGGTTTTATGTGATGCACTCATGTACTCACAATTTGAACCAGCAATATGACATTGTAATAAAATACAAAACGGGTAAAGATATATAACTACTTTTTTATGAATTGAGAAGGAGGGATTAATTATTTTCTGTTGTTGTTGTTGTTGTCATCGTATTCTTTTAAGTAACAAGAATTGAGAAGGAGGGATTAGTTAGAACAAGTGTGATTTCACATTTTGGCTGAGAGACGGCAAGAATTTGAATATTTGACCACAAAATATAGGTCTATAGCTAATGAGAAACATTCCAAGTTTAGCCATCTTTTAAGACTTTGTCCTCACAAATTATCATCAGGGAATGTAGGTCAACTCTGAACTTAGTCGTCTCAATTTAATAAACTTTAATGGCTTCATATTGCAGTGTTAAAAGTACCACTAGCTATAAATAGATGACATGTTTCTCATATTTCACTACATCTGACAAACAAAATCATCATCTTAAAATGATTAAGATTTCTTTGCTTTCGCTTTTCTTAGCACTTGTGGTTTCATCATCTTCAGCTTCAAGGGTTTACCCTAATTCAAATCCCAAAGATTTTGTGGATTGCCTTACTTCTTCCAACTCTACGCTTTCTCAAGTAACTTACACTCCAAACACCCCTGCCTACACTTCCATCTTGCAACTCAAGTTAAACAATCCAAGATTCGCTACACCCTCCATTCCTAGACCGTTTCTCATTGTTACCCCTAACGATGAATCCCAGGTTCAAACCATCATTTATTGCTCCAAGAAACATGGGACTGAAATGAGAATCCGAGGTGGTGGTCATGATTCAGAGGGCATTTCTTACACGGCTACGGTCCAGTTTTTCATTCTTGATCTTATCAACATGCGATCAATAACAATTGACGTTCCTAGTAAGACCGCTTGGGTTCAAGGTGGTGCGAGTCTCGGAGAACTCTATTATAGAATTTCTCAGGCTAGTAATAAGCTTGCCTTTCCAGCGGGTGATTGTCCCACTGTTGGTGTAGGTGGCCACATTAGTGGGGGAGGCTATGGCACACTCATGCGTAAGTATGGTCTTGCTGCTGATAACGTGCTAGATGTTCGTATGGTCAACCAATACGGTCAAATTCTCGATAGAAGATCAATGGGTGAAGATCTCTTTTGGGCTATAAGAGGTGGTGGTGCTTCTAGTTTTGGAGTCATTGTGGAATGGAAACTAAGGTTAGTCGATGTTCCGGAAGTTGTGACTGTATTCGCTGTCAGAAAAACGCTTGAACAAAACGGAACAAGCATTTTTCACAAGTGGCAATCCGTCGCTCCCTCTACTGATAAAAACTTGTACTTTAGGACTCAATTTACAACCATCAACAAAACTATAAGCTTTACCTTTGATGGATTGTTCTTGGGTAGAGCTGATAGACTTATTTCACTAATTCAAACGAGTTTCCCGGAATTAGGGTTGGTGCATTCAGACTGTTCTGAAGTTTCCTGGATCCAGTCAGCACTTGTGCTAGGTGGCTTTTCGAGTGAAACTTCACCTCAAATATTTCTCAACAGGAATGCTCCACCCAGGTTTCCCTTGAAAATCAAAACTGACTACGTGGAAAAGCCAATTCCAATAGAAGGCCTAGAAGGGATGTGGGAGATGTTATTCAAAACTGACGTACGCGCTCCCATATTTATTCTTAATCCTTATGGGGGTAGGATGAATGAGATATCAGAATCAGCTACTCCATTCCCACATAGAGCAGGGAACTTGTACTTGATGCAGCAGATGGTTTTGGTTGATCCATCATCCCCATCAGTGACCAATACGCGCATTAACTGGATCTCTAGTTTTTATAGGTACATTGCTCCTTATGTTTCAAAATCTCCAAGAAGGGCATATGTGAACTACATTGATCTTGATCTGGGAGCAGGTGCCAGAAGTTATGCTCAAGCAAATGTTTGGGGAGCTAAATACTTCGCCGGTAATTTTGAGAGACTAGTTCGAGTGAAGAGCAAAGCTGATCCAGAAAATTTCTTTAGCCATCCTCAAAGCATTCCTTCATTTAAGTCAACCTATTAAAGCATTGTATTATTTTGGCTGCTGGTGGTGAATACCATTTTATTTGATTCCTTTTTTCTTTTCTTTTTAAATCTATTTATAATTTGATAGTTGTGATTAATATCTTCGCCATCTATATAGTACTCATTGAACATTTTATTTGAAACAAAGTTTCTTAACTTTTCTTAATTTCTCATCACTAGAAATGGTGGATCTTATATGTTTTGGTAATCCCAATTTGATTATGCAGATTATTTCGACAAGTGAAGAAATATTGAGGGAACTATCTATATAGTGCTTTAAAGCATGCGTATCTGTCCCATATCAAGATGCGAGCTTTATTGAAACAAGAAGGGTAAGGGCAATGCTGTTAATATGGCGGTTTTGGAGGAGAAGACACATTCAACACTGATAATGTGTCTCTCAGAGTATGTCATCACCATGTCTCTAACGAAGAGACTTATGCTGCCCTGTGGTTAGAGATGGATACATGACGAAATCTTTAAGCAACAAGTTTCTTTTGAAGCAACACCTATTCGTTCTATGTATACATGAAGTTACGTCACCCAAAGATCTAGATCAACAATACACAATATTCTTAGAACTGTGTAATATTGAGGCTAAGATTGATGAATGGGGTGTTACTTTGATTCTATTAAATTATTTACCTCTATCATATGAGAATTAGTCTCTTCATACCACATAGCTAGTTGCGTTAAAGGCGAACAGTAAAGGTACAAATAATCAGGCATGTGAACTAGTTAGTAGTAGCAACAAGGGACAAGGAAAAAGGGAAAGATAAAAAATAAGATTTTGTTCTCAAAATGATCGTAGTCAGATGGCCAAACGACCAACCTATAGAGCGTACTTTCATTTTGTACAATCAATGTTATGTACTACCTAATGACATCTTAATGATATGCACTTTCGCATGATGAATGTGGGTGAGAAAAGAAGTCTTTCTTGATCAAGAAAGAGATTTTGCAAATGAGAAAAGGGAGGGAAATAAGGTGCAATCCGTTACTGCCAAAATGGGAAGCGCGCGAGTCCCGCTTTTGGGGCGAGACGCGCGCGCAGCCCGTTAACAGTTCCGGAAGCGCCCGCGGCAGAAAAGGACGGAATGACAGAATGACCCTAAAAGTTAACTCTGTTATGCAGTTTAGTCCAAAATTAACAGAATCAGTTAGGAACTTAACCGAAGTAACAGAAATCAACAAAAATAAGTTAAATAAAAATACTTTGTATGCAATCGGGGTGAGAGGTCCAAGGCGGGGTGTCTACAGAGCCCCTCGGCTACGTGGATTGCAAAGCAAAACGTGTCGACGAAAGTAAAAACACCCGCCGAGGACATCGACAAAGAAAAAGAAAGAAAGGAAAGCAAAGACTCGATGAAAGCAGTAATTTGAAATTGCTAGAGATAGGGGTACGCTCCTTGTGTGAGCGTCTTTTGTTGATAGAGGGGGGGCGGCATGATCCGTTGGTAAACCTGCCGGCTGAATCCGTTGAGTGAGGCCGTTAGTGAACCTTCGAGGAGGCCGTTGGTGAACCTTTGAATGAGGCCGTTAGTGAACCTTTGAGAAGGCCGTTAGTGAACCTTCGTTGACGAATCCGTTAGTGAAATCCGTTGATGAGGCCGTTAGTGAACCTTCGAGGAGGCCGTTAGTAAACCCTTGAATGAGGCCGTTAGTGAACCTTTGAGGAGGCCGTTAGTGAACCTTGAGGCCGTTAGTGAACCTTTTAGGAGGCCGTTAGTGAACCTTCGAGGCCGTTGGTGAACCCTTGAATGAGGCCGTTAGTGAACCTTTGTTGACGAATCCGTTAGTGAAATCCGTTGATGAGGCCGTTAGTGAAACTTTGTTGACGAATCCGTTAGTGAAATCCGTTTGAAGAGGCCGTTAGTGAACCTTCGAGGCCGTTAGTGAACCTTTGTTGACGAATCCGTTAGTGAAATCCGTTGATGAGGCCGTTAGTGAACCTTCGAGGCCGTTAGTGAACCTTTGTTGACGAATCCGTTAGTGAAATCCGTTTGATGAGGCCGTTAGTGAACCTTTGAGGAGGCCGTTAGTGAACCTTCGAGGAGGCCGTTAGTGAACCTTGAGGCCGTTAGTGAACCCTTTGAAATGAGGCCGTTAGTGAACCTTTGAAGAGGCCGTTAGTGAACCTTTGAATGAGGCCGTTAGTGAACCTTTAAAGTGAGTCCGTGGGGATGCGGGCATGGTTGACTGTGGACCATTTTCTGCTGGGGATGAAGTGCCTTGAGTAGCGGATGCTGTTGACTTCGTGGTGATACCTGTTATGTGTGTGCTTGGCAGGTATATGTGTTTGTACAAGAAGATGCATGAAGAGAGAAATTGTGCTCGTGGTGCAATGTGATTTGAAAACAGTTTTGCATGAGAGAGAGCTCTTGTAGGAATGGAGAAAGTGATTTTGTGTGCGGTGTGATTTGAGGAAAGCCTCGGATGCATTCATACCTTCACTTACCATTTCCGCTTGATTGGGGATGGATTGCCGAAGGATGTTGATACTTTTGATGAAGATGATGAACTGCCGTTGCCTTCGATGGAATGTTGTTGAGATGACATTCTGAATGATGGGTTTGGTCGTGCCAAAGGCTGCCTACGTATCCTTTGAAGGGAATCAGACCAGCGTAGTTCAAGGATGATGGAGAATGCTGGAGAAGAAGCTAGGAGCAAAGCAAAGTAAAGCACATACTTTTGCACATAGAAGGAGAAAAAGAAAAAGATTTTTTTTTTTTTTTTTTTTTTTTAGAAAGGAAAGAATATGCACACATGTGAGGAAAGATTTTTTTTTTTTTTAGTTCGTGGGTGAACCATTTTAACCATTGTGTGCTTGTGAAGCCAACCCAAGATCAAGTCATGTTCAGTTGAAGTCCGGATTGCCTCGCTTGAATTCTGTTGTCGCCGGTGTGCCCAACGAAGATTGATGTCTAGCCCCAAGAGATTTGTCGATTATGGGGCTTCAAAAGGCTTTTGATGCCGAGATGAGGGGTTTGCTGATTGTAAAGCCCCTAGAATGCCTTTGATGCCAAATTTTGAGGGACTTGCATAGCTCCAAGATAAATCAGCTCTTGTCCCATTCGAGTAACTTGCCCTTTGTTGTTGTAGTGAGCAAGCCCCAAGAGGAGATCGTTGATGCCAAGCTTCGAGAGATTGCAAAGCCCCAAGTGTCGTGGGCTTGTAGATGGCGGGATGTGAAGACCTTTCATTGTAAAGCCCCAAATTATCTCGTGATTGGCTCGGCATTGAGAGCGGATGTACCGTTTGGTAGAATTCTTGATAGAGATCTCCTTCTTGCTCTTACTGGGAGATGAATGGCCTCATTGTGGTCGATACCCAAATGGCTGAGGGCTTATGTCAAAGGATGCAGTAATGTCTTGCGGTGCCGTCGAGGTCGCGGAGGATAAGGTCTTGGCGTGATAAAGTCTCAAATGAGTATGCTTGCTTGACTCTTCTTGAGTTGAACTAATGACGGATCTTCGGATGCAACTAGTGTTGTGGCCCACTTTATCTGAGCTGCACCTTGTGCTTTTGATCTTGGAGAAGGGGGTACTGAATTGCAGAAACATTGGGATTGGCCGTGGCATTTCCCGCTATAACCCTGTTTTGATTAGAGTTTAGCATATTGAATATTTTTCCTTTTCTCTAAGACTTCCTTCAAAATCTCGCTGTGAGTTCTAACAAAAATCATCAACTTCATTCATAACATCGGAGTCTTCATTTAAAACCAAGAGGCCTTTGACTTGAAGTGTTGAGAGACCCTTGAATCTTGATTGTTCTCATGGAGCCATAAGACTACTCCACATTGCACTTGCTCGAGTATTGTTTCTCAAAAGACTGTCGGTCGCGAAGCCCTAATACTGCCCTTTGCTTGAATTACTGTAATGCCATAGCCCAAAAGATTGTAGATTGCGAAGCCCATTGAGACCTTCGGTGTCGAATTGAGGAAGCTTCCAATGTTGCACCTGACTTGGCTGGGGATACTGCTGGGGAGTTAATTGCTCTTTGCCGAGGGAGCCTTTAAGACTTGACCGTAGCCCCTAGAGTGCCATCATTGATTGCGAGAAAGGTCCACCCTTGATTGTGGAAATGAGCACGGGCACACATGACAAGAGGGCTTTTTGACATCCCTTTTGAGAGACTTTGAGGATAGTCTCACACATTTTTCTTGAGCATAGCCCCTAGGGCGTATTGATTGCCAAATAAAGCAAAAGAATCCCTTTTTCTTGAGTCACATAGCCCTAGGGGTCACCATTTATTGAGCAAAGCAAGAGTGACTCGTCCTCGTGTGAGGGAATAAACATGAGAGGATATGGCAAGAGCTACTCCATTTCTCGGGAGCCTTTCGGCGTACTTTAGAATCACATACTTGAAGAAGCCTTGAAAACCGAGACACATGTTGTTGCTATTTGCTGCCCAAGCCAATTGACTAGCTAGGGATTATTTGTGCAACCTCGTGCCCTTTTATGATGGGCTTGTTCTCGGATGGATCTTGGTTACCACGGGCCTTCTTTTCATGAACCCAAAAATGCACACTGCTGGATAATGATGCCGATAACCCAAGACAGCCTTTGATGGTGCTATATCTTGTCAAGCCTTTTGCAATCCCAAAGTTGACTCGGTGGGGAATTGACTTGCTGAGGAGATTCAATGTAGAACTTGTCTTCGTTAGAGGCCATGGATCTCCATTTCTCTTTCCCTTCTCTCTCTCACTCTCTCATTTTTTTTTATGACGCACCCTGTTTTTTTGCCTAGACCGCCCTTTCGGGTTTTCAATCTAGCGGGCATCTCTTTTGCGTCTTTATTTTTGACTCGATTAATGAGGAAGTGTGCATTGACTCTAGCTGAGGATGAGATACATGTGATTTTGCGGTGAAAACCTTTTGTCACTAAAGATGAGTGACATTGACTCGACTAGGGAAGTGTCCCTAGTATTGACATGTATTTTTTTATTGAATTGAATGACTCGCGAAGGCAAGTAAGTCATTAAGAGAGAAAATAAGGAAAGCCCCAATTTGATTGCAAGAAATTGGGAGTATGCAGAAAGAATAGAAGTCCTTAGACTCGACAAGGAACGCGAAATGATTCCAAATCTAAGAAAGTTTTTCAATCTTTTTGGTGATTAATTCATTGGCAAATGAATCGTACAAAGATGTCTTGACAAGTTCGAGATGAAGGCCGATCGCCATAACGCGCTAGGACTAAACATTTCTTCTTTCTTGCATGAGACCGGACCCGCAGGTTGCCTACGTTCCTCCAGTGTAGAGGCTCAGGTCACCGTAGTTCTTGTGGATTCTCCATTCTTCGTGATGGAATTGTTGCTTCGTGGCTTCGTCCTTTGTTGGTGGATGATGATGTTGATCTTCTTTGATTGAGGGGGATTTTTTTTTTTGTTCTCTAACTTTTTCCTAGGTTGATTTGATGATTTCAACCTAGCGAGTTTTTTTTTTTTTTTTTTTTTTTTTTTTTTTTTTTTTTTATATATATCCCCCTTGAAAACTTTGCTTGCTGATTGTTGCTCCACCTTTTGTCTTGGAATGTCTTCGTTGTTGATGTTGGCGTCGATGTTTAGCCGCTAGGCGTTCAAGCGATGGCCTTCATTCCAAAACTTGTTTAGACACCTTTTCATCATTTTGCCAAGAATTAAATTGAACAACTTGAAAGAGTGTATGAGGACAAGAACGACTTTAATTTGATGATTGACTCAAAATTTAACATTGGACGAGAGAAAACATTAATGCACACATTAGAGGACTTTGACTTTTTTTTTTTTTTTTTTTTTTTATCCTATCTCTAGGTAGAGAAAGAGAAACGGAGATTGTTGTTGTCATCCCCCATGTCGTTGTAGTCCTCATTGTCGTTGTAGTCTTCCATGTCACTACATTCTTCCATGTCATTGCTTGGGAACCCTTTGTCATTGAAGCTTGTGTCATAGGAGGACTCGGCCACTTCTCGGAGCAAATTGTCAATTCTAACCCCCGCATCATACATGCTTGAAAAATCGGAGTGAAAAGCCCCACTAAGATGAGTGCGGTAGTCCATTTTGAAACACTTCAAGAAGATGTCCATTTGTTCCTTCTTGGAAGGCCTATCAACCATCTCGGCTAGCTTGTCATTCCAACGGCGATAGAAGTCCCCAAATGATTCATCACCCATTTGCACGGTGCTCTCCAATTCATAGGAATATGTGCATGTTGTGTGAGGTCTAACAAGTGACAAAATATTTTTTTTTTTCAAAGAAAGAAAAAAAAAGGAAACAAATAAGCACGTATTTACAACTCCCGAATCACCCGTGTGACCGGTAAAAATAAACAGAAAGTAAAAGAAATTGTATGCAGGCCCGGTGCCCACACACTGTCATTCTGCTCTGTTCTGCTTTCTGTGTACTGTTCTGTTTCTGGAAAATTGCCCAGAAGCGCGCGCCTCAGGGAAGTGATGTGGGAAGCGCGCTCATTGCGAAATGAATATGGGAGGCGCGCGCATCTGGGGTACCTGTCAGAATGTTAGAAGAAACTGCGGACTCAGGGGATTGCCCTGGTCCCAAATTATGTAACTTTCCCCTGCAGAAACTTGTTAGCACAGAAATATGAAATTGGAGGACAAGAAGGAAGGCGGGCGATTCTGATAATAAGGGTCGGACGCGCGCGCGTTAGGCCAAGAAGGTCGGAGGCGCGCGCTTCCAACCCTTTTTTACCAGAATGCCCAGAAAACAGAAATTAGAACACCAAAAAAAATGAAAACGCAAGTTTAACCCTCTAATGTCCCCAGCGGAGTCGCCACTGTAGATATCCCGGGAAACCACAGCTTGGCTAGAGCGGTGAATTATCCTAGGATGTCTAACTTGTTTTTAGATTGTTTAGAGTCGCCACCTATGTTTTTAAAGGAACATAAGAAAAACCTAGAAATAGCCTAATTTATGTACAAAACCAGAGATTCGGGAGAGAAGGGTTCGGGGGTTAGGTGACGGAGTGGGAAGTACTTAAACACCCACTCCGCCCCGCTTACGCGGGTCTTGCTACTATTGGTGTTCTAATGCTGAATATCCTTCAATTTATTAACAGTGCCAACAATTATAATGTAAAGAAAAAAGGGGAAGAAAAGAGAATTGTTTTATTTATAAATTTATGCTAAACAATTACATTAAGAAATGTATAGGAAATCAAAGTAGAGATTAAAATGTAGGGAGATAAACTTAACCAACTTTAAAGTAGTAAAGTGGTCATTTGGTCATGTACCATTGATGGGGATTGCATACATATGAATAGAATAAAAGAAGAAGACTTGTACCTTTAGAAAGAATACTTCAAACTTGGACTTGAAAATGATGTTGTTGTGTAGAGTTTTGTTGTGTAAAACTCTTATTGGGAGAATTTGTGTAGGGAAAATGATATAGAATTTGTGTAGAGAGAAAGTTCCAAGTCCCTTTCTAAGGTAGAAGATAATGGTTTTTATAGGTAAAAAAGAGAGGGAAAAGTTGGAGGGAAATTGGTCAATCCATGTGAGATGGAATTGACCAATAGAAAATAAGATAAATAAAATAATAAATAAAAGAAATAAAAGAAAATCAAATAAAATAAAAATGAATTATTTTGTTTTAAAGAGATGGCTAGAATAATGGGATTGGAGGTTATAAAACTAGGGGTGATGAATGTGGATGAGAAAAGAAGTCTTTTGTGATCAAGAAAGAGATTTTGCAAATAAGAAAAGGGAGGGAAATAAGGTGCAATCCGTACAGCCAAAATGGGAAGCGCGCGAGTCCTGCTTTTGGGGCGAGACGCGCGCGCAGCCCGTTAACAGTTCCGGAAGCGCCCGCGGCAGAAAAGGACGGAATGATAGAATGACCCTAAAAGTTAACTCTGTTATGCAGTTTAGTCCAAAACTAACGGAATCAGTTAGGAACTTAACCGAAGTAACATAAATCAACAAAAATAAGTTAAATAAAAATACTTTGTATGCAATCGGGGTGAGAGGTCCAAGGCGGGGTGTCTACAGAAACATGAAAAAGGTGGCCAATATGCCCTTTTGAGCCATAGTGACCATTTGATGAGTAAAAATTGAAACTTTACCATCAAAATGGCTCTTTTAGGCAAGATTAATCCTTTAGGGACAAGAACAAACCATAAAGATTGAATCTTTATTACCCAAACTTGGGAATTTTGGGCTAGATCAAGGTGATGAGGATAAAGATTGAGACTTTATCCTCAACATGATCATCATAGCATAAAATGAGCAAAATGAACAACAAGAGCATCATCCATGACAAGAATGTAAATGAACAATCAACAAGCCATGATCAAACTAGGTTTGAACCTCTTCCACACAAAGTATGGAGGGCACCTTTGATCATCTCATGGCTTGGACTAGGAAATATAAATAATAATAGATATATATATATATATATATATATATATATATATATATATATATATATATATATATATATATATATATATATATATATATATTACTTGAATGGACAAGACTTGCAAGAATGTAAAGATCAACAATAAATGACAAGATCAAAGATAAATAGAGTTCTTAGATGAAGAGAAGGGAGGGGGAGGAGGTGGCTTTACCTATCTTGGTTTTAGGACAATCTTCCTTTCTCTCTTTCACTCTTTGTTCACTCTTACTCACACTATTCTGAGGTGAATTCGACAGAATAACCTTAGTTCTAATGTTTCTCCCCCCTGAAATGATCACCAAGGGGTTCTATTTATAGGGACTGAGGGTGCCCAAACCAGCCGTACGGCTAGGCCCCTCTAGTACCCAAAGCATCCGTACGGCTCAGCCTGGCGAGCTTCTGGATTTTTCCAATTTTATACCAGAGTAGTCCTGGAATTTATAGCTTATCCTAGGGAGGTCCTAGCCTATTAGCTTATCCCTAAAACGGTGCTAAGGCTACCTCTAAAATAGGTCGGTTTCAGATTGGGGTACTTACAGAGCCCCTCGGCAACGTCGCTTCGAAGGAGCGGGGTTGTCGATAGAAATAAGCATCCCAATCTGACGGGATGACGACTTTAACCGATTTTGGTTGCATGGCTGGACCTAGTGGTATAGGATTCCTACGTATCCCGTACGCGGGGAATCAAGCCTAACGTAGTTTGGAGGTACGCGGGGTTACTTAGGTCCGCAAGGAGGCATGACTCTAGGGGTCAGAGGCGAGACATGGTCAACTTGGCTCTATGGGAGAGGGTTGACTTGCTGGGGATACGGTCAACTTGACTCTATAGGAGAGGGTTGACTTACACGGGACAGATTTTTACTGGGCTTACGTCGGGGACGGCCTATGGTGACTATTCTAAGTCCAAGCTTGACCGGGGTCAACTCCATCTTCGGGGAGATTGACGGGAAAACTGATCTTACGTCCCTCTAAGGACTGCCGGGACAAAGGCTCTAGCCTATAACGACTATTCTAAGTCTAAGCTTGACCGGGGTCAACTCCGTCTTTGGGGAGATTGATGGGAAAACTGGTCTTACGTCCCTCTAAGGACTGCCGTGACAAAGGCTCTAGCCTATAACGACTATTCCAAGTCATAGCTTGACCGGGGTCAACTCCATCTTTGGGGAGATTAAAGGGAAAACTGGTCTTACGTCCCTCTAAGGACTATCGGGACAAAGGCTCAAGCCTATAATGATTATTCTAAGTCATAGCTTGACCGGGGTCAACTCCGTCTTTGGGGAGATTGACGGGAAAACTGGTCTTACGTCCCTCTAAGGACTGCCGGGACAAAGGCTCTAGCCTATAACGACTATTCTAAGTCATAACATGACCGGGGTCAACTCCATCTTTGGGGAGATTGACGGGAAAACTGGTCTTACGTCCCTCTAAGGACTGCCGGGACAAAGGCTCTAGCCTATAACGACTATTCTAAGTCTAAGCTTGACTGGGGTCAACTCCATCTTTGGGGAGATTGACGGGAAAACTGGTCTTACGTCTCACTAGGGACGGCCGGGACAAAGGCTCTAGCCTATAACGACTATTCTAAGTCTAAGCTTGACCGGGGTCAACTCCGTCTTTGGGGAGATTGACGGGAAAACTGATCTTACGTCCCTCTGAGGACTGCCGGGATAAAGGCTCTAGCCTATAATGACTGTTCTGAGTCAAGGTTTTAATCTAAAGGGTCACTCGGGGGATGAAGGTTTTTATCTAAAGGGGTCACTCTGGGGACGAAGGTTTTTTAACCTAAACGGTCACTCGGGGGGACGAAGATTTGGTCAAGCCTACACTGCGGGATGGTTGACAGATTTTCTTGATACCGGGAAAGAGCCTAGGGGTGACCTTCAAGACTCATTGTGGACAAAAAGGGTCCAAGACTTTGGAAAGATCATTTTGAGGGGAGATCAAAAGCATTTTGCTTGAAACATTGTCTTTGATAAATGATGCCAAATGGCCAAATTTGAAAATGCTTACTTTTGAAGGCAAATCTTTTAACGAAACATGTTTAGTCAAATTTTGGTTTTAACTTAACCGCGTGGTTTATATGCATAAAGTCCTTTTGAGCTTTGTCCATTTCTTAGGAGCGGTCGGGAGTAGAGAAACCTCTTGTTGTCGATGTCGGGGTAGCCCCATGTCCTTGTTCCTATTGATGGCGACGTAGCCCCAATGTCATTGAATGTGTCGGGGTAGCCCCATGTCCTTGTTGCTGTTGATGGTGGCATAGCCCCCATGTCATTGAATGTCTCGGAGTAGCCCCATGTCCTTGTGGAGGTAGCCCCAATGTCGTCCTCCGAATTTTGATGTTGGCGTAGCCCCATGTCCTTGTGGAGGTAGTCCCTTTATTTTGGTGAACAAAGTATTATCATGGAACGGGAGGAACCATTGCTCGACAGAATACAAGTGTTTAGCTCTTTCCTAAGATGTAGAGAGAAGAAGACTTGTTGAGACATTTGAAACTTGCCCTAGTTAATATCATCAAATGATTGCTGGAATGGACCATGTTTATTATTAAGTCAAGGTTATAACAAGCAATTAGCCTTAATATGTATAAATGTTGTGAGCAATTAAGATTAAGATTCGATCAATGGCAAGATCAAAAGGTGTTTATGGGGAGATTGGTCATTAATTGGAGAGTTGGTCATTGATGGGACCAAGGGAAGAGAACCGGGTCATTTTGAGAGGATCGAGGTTTGATGGATTCATTTCATGCTGTGACCGGACCCGAAGGTTGCCTACGTTCCCCTCAGTTTGAGGAGCTCAGGTCGCCGTAGTTCGGCCGTGGGGCCTTGTTTTGCTGGGGTTGGTGTCCTTTCGAAGGATGTTGTTGCTTTGCTGATGTAAATCGCTTTTCTTTGCGGTGAATTCCTCGGGATGTTCTTTGAGGTGGACTTTTGCAGTGAACTTGGTGAGCTTTTGAGGTAAACTTCCTCTTTGCCAATATTCATTTGCTTTCCTTTTTTCCATTATCCATTTCTTTATCTCTTATCATTTTTTTTAGAGAGAGGGGAAACATTAGCCCCAACTTGCTATCTTGGACATTGGCTCATTTGTAACCCCTTGGTGGAATTCTGCCACTTCTTACTTTGACTTTTGAAGATCTGGGAAGTCCTTTGCTTGGTTGTGCACGTGCGATCGTGGTTGAATCTTGGTGGTTGAGCAACAACATCCTCGCCTTTTCATTGTCTCGGGATGCCTTTGAAGCACATGAAGGATTTGTATAGGAAAGGTGTATCGGGTTGTGTATGTATGAGGGAAGATTTGCCATTGATGGTTTCTTCATGCCAATCGATCACAACATTTATTCATATCAAGATTAATTGTTTGCATTTGGCACTTTTCATTTGTGTTAGGTCCATTCATCCTTAATGAGTCGTCATTGACTAGTATGCTTAGAAGTCAATTCGTCATTTTGGGGACGTAGCAATCAATTGATAATAACAAGCAAGGCAATTTCAAGAGTAAACATATATTGCAAATAATGTCTCAAGTCTAGAGAGAAGAGAAGGAAAATAACTCTTTTATTTAGATAACTTTGTACATACATGTCTAAGTGCGGAACTCTGTAAAATAAAAAGACACGGTCCAGAATGGACTCTTTTTTTTTTTCTTTCTAGAACCTACGAGGCTGGAAGACTCACATTTTTTTTTAAGGATGGGTTCCCATGAAGCACGATGATCCATTTTCTTCCACAGTTGTTGGAGGGGTTGTCGGCGGCATATTCCATGTCTTCCACGGGGAACTCGGGTTCCATGTCGTCGGGAAAGATGTCGCGAGGCCTCCACTTGGCTTGGCGTTGCAATTGCCGGGGTCGTCTACTAATGAGGGCGAGTTGGGAGCTTGCCTGTTGGCCAAGCCTTTTGGTGATTCCATTTCAAGGTGCGTAATCTCCGTGCATTGCATTCGGCGAGAGTATGGATTTCCCTGTGATGTAACCACCTTTGGCCTTCCGAAGCTTGGGCTTATTCTTGTAGGCGGTGTCCCAATTGTTTGATCTCATTGCTCATGTGGACGGTTGTTTCGAACGCCAATTCGGATGTGGGCTCCTTGGTCAATGCTTCCAGTGGACAGAACCGCGAAGGACTTTTAGCATATTAAACCTCAAGGTGAAATTATAACCATGATTTGAGAAAAATGCTTCATTATCGGATTAGCTTTTTAGGAAAAACTTGAACTTTTATTTTAAGAAAACTTGATCTCCATTTTTTTATTTTTTTTTATTTTTTTTTTTGGAAGACACACCTTTGTTTTGAGTGAAAGACTCACACACATTTTTTTTTGTAAGCTTTTGACAAGGCAAAAATGGCAATAATAATCTTATTAAGAGAACTGACAATGGACCCAAAATGGTCACCACATGGCATCAACAGGGGAGTCAAGACTTTATCCAAACCTAACAGACATCTTAACCGACTTTTCCTTATCATACGCCCTAAAAGCAATTGGCTCTTCCTAAGGATGAAAACAGACTCCTTCTAAGGGGAGGTTGATAGGAGAGGTTTCGGAACTCCGTCGTTTGCTGTGGCAACCGCAACACCATTCATTTCCCAACCCGGGGCATTCGGCCCTTCAGACATTTTCTGTGCCACTGATCTTTTCCAAACACCTTCCGTCGTTTCGGCTTTGCTGATTTTAGGAACCACCATTTGGGACACTAATTTTGTCAATTTTTCCAAAACAGGCTCTCCCACTTTGGGATTGACAACTCTGTCAACCATGGGCTCTTTTTCCTTAGGGCGGACACCACTCCATTTATCGATCATCGGGGAAGTCACAGATTTGAGCATGTTGACGCTCGGGTTATTGGCTGTGTCGGGGGTGTGGGGGCGTCCAAGCTTCCCCTTCTCAATTAGTTTCGAGATGATGCATCTTATGGCGGTGCAATCATTGGTATCATGGCCGTGGTAGTTGTGAAAGGCACACCTTTGGGTCTTGTCTCGACGTTTTTCAAGATTCTTTGGCCGAAAATCTTCGAGGGGCCACATGAGGCCTTGTTTGACCAATCCTTTAAATACTTTGCTTATGGGCATTCCGAAATCCTCAAACTTTGTGAAATGGAGCTTGGCTCGGCCCTTGGATTTTCTTTCATTGTTGACCGGAGTGTGGTGGGGATGAGAATCACCGCTACTCAATGTAAAGGGGTGCCCATCGAGTGTCCTTTCAAACTTAGCTTCCATTTGCCTTCTTTTTCCCAACAATGTACCCGACTGAGGTCCAACATGAGGATTCTGTGGAAGTGCATGGGTGTAGGAATACCCATAACCTTGGTTGCTTGCAGGAATATACATTTGAGGCATGCAAGGAGCTTGTGGTCCAAAAGGTCTTGGATTATAGAAATGATACGGGCCACCCCGGAATCTCATCGGAAAATCTGGTGGAGGCAAGTTAGTGATGCTTGGTCGGGTATCCATATATGGTTTAAACAGTGACTGATCTCTGGTGACTTGGTTGATGGCATTGAATCGAGAAGGGACACGATTGGGAAGGTGTTGTGAGTATGATGCTTGAGGCGTAACTGGTGTGAACAGTGGTTTACGGGCCTTTTGAGTGGGTTGTGTTTGGGGTTTTATAGGAGGTGTCTTATGGGAGATATTGGATTTGGGATGAGGCGGAGTGAGGAAGATTTGAGTGTGAGGCTCGTTGTGGACGACGGCGTGTTGGGGCGAAGAAATGGAGGTCTCGGTATTTTAATGAGATGGAGGGGGAAATCTTTGGTTACAATCCAGGGGTCGGGTAGCTTCCACCCTTTCATTATGGTTGGTCACCTTGGTGAATGGCCCATCAATTTGAAACAGAGCTGTAACACCTCTTTGCCTCGTCGACTCATCAGACGGAGTTTTCGTTTCTCTGTGGCTATCTGTGATGACTTCTTTCTCAGCCCCGGGGTTTCTGAAGCTTGGAACAACTCTTCGTTCGTTAGGCCATCCGAATTATCCGCGGCATCATTTCTCAAGCTACTGTCCACTGAAGTGATCTTTCTGAGGTACCGGATCGGAGAGGTTGTAGTGACCGGGGAACTTTCTGACTCCACACGCACCAGTCGGTGACATGATGCTCTCTTCCACTTCATCTAAGCCACCGAAAAAAAAAGGTAGTTTAGGCTCGGGTAAACATTGGGTGAACACTTGGGTTAAATATACACGTGTCTCTATTTGGGATATTTGACTGGGCCGAAGTTGCCTACGTTCCCCTCACCACGAGGGAGGGGGTCCCACGTGATGAGAGGCTCAGGTCACCGTAGTTCAAACGGGTTTAGAATCTTAAGAGGGAAGGACGAACACGACTAATGTTTTAACGAGAATCCATCCAAGGACTTGACTGGCTTCCTAGGGGACTATTCTTAGAATTTAACGGGGATCTTTGCGGGGACCTAGGGGACTTTGCCTAGGGTCTCAACGGGGATCTTAACGAGGGTCTTGAAGGATAACATGGATCCTTCCAAAGACTTAACGGGACTTGACGGAGGTCTTGAAGGATAACATGGATCCTTCCAAAGACTAAACGGGACTAATCAAAAGTCTTGAAGGATAACATAGATCCGTCCAAAGGCTAAACGGGACTATTCAAAAGTCTTGGAGGATAACATGGATCCGTCCAAAGATTAAACGGGACTAATCAAAAGTCTTGGAGGATAACATGGATCCGTCCAAAGACTAAACGGGACTAATCAAAAGTCTTGGAGGATAACATGGATCCGTCCAAAGACTAAACGGGACTAATCAAAAGTCTTGGAGGATAACATGGATCCATCCAAAGGCTTAACGGGACTTGATGGAGGTCTTGAAGGATAACATGGATCCTTCCAAAGACTTAACGGGGGTGACACTGGTTAGCGAAATAATGCAATGTATCAAAGACAGGAAGCAAAAACGGAGCAAGCTCATGCAACGCGCAATTAATAAATCATTCAAGTTTACTTAAAACACATTTTTATTCCTAAATGGTTGGAAAAGATTTCTCTTCTTTTTCGCAACTAATCTAAACCCTGGATCAGTGGAGGCCATCACTACGCCTATAGACCCCTCGGTTTTCACCTGTCTTGCACGCTCCCATAGACGGACTATCCCGAGCGAGGGTCCTATAGGGCAAGCAGCTTCCACCGACCAAAATAAACGAACCTAGGGTCTAGTGCGTCGCAAGGTTCCCAATGCGCGGGTCATCCCAATCATGATTAAGCCCCAGTCGGAATCGAGACTTTTTCCGAAGGCTGCACCGATAATCCGACATGACCTCATTTTGAATGAGGCGTCTCATTCCTTGACCATGGCCTTAAGGATGATTAAAATAACTCGTTCATTAGGGCTTAACGACACGGTGTCACCCTATCCTTAGTACATGGCCCTTGCTAATTGCGGTCATCACTAACACACGAGTTGAAGGCTGGTTAGGCCACGCTTGCATTACATCAAGGAGTCACAACTCGGGCATTAATTTGGCCACAATTAGCTTTGAGCACGTATCAAGGATGTGGTAACGTGAACTAGACCAAAAAGCAACCATAGTCACAGTATTTGTGTGTCACGGACAAGTGTGGTTGACTCGGTTCGAAAGGGAAGGTGGGATGGACCCGTGCGCGCATCGAAGGGAACAAGAGCGCCCAACGAGCTGCATCGTGGCATCCACCCCGGGTTTAAAGGGTATTTGGAATGTGCACGGTCAAGTGCGCGTGGTGTGAAGTCATTCTATGCTCCTTTTTGAGTAAAAAGAGAGATTTTCAATTCGTTTTTCGATAGCATGAGCATGGCATAAGCAAGATATGAATAAGTATGAACAAGCATGGATTGAGCAATTTATACACAACAAATCAAGGAATATAAGCAAACAAAGACCAAAGGAAATATTTTACATTGAAACCCTTTTGTACAAAGCAATTTGTGCACAACGAGAAGACTCAAGAAAATAAAAACCCTTACAAAAGGGATTATGCACGATGAGGTTTTGGAAACCATTTCATTGACAAAAGATCATGCATAACCAAGTTTTATTACCTTTTAAAAACCAAGTTTTGGCCAAAAGAATGAGGGTAATGTGCACAAGTAAGACTGTAAATTTGGAACCTGGACAAGTAGAAGCAGAGGGGCACCCAGAATGTTGCAGCCCTGCACCAAACTGTTAATTGGCAACATTCTGGCCCCTACCCAAAGTAGCCGTACGGCTAAAGCAAGAGGGTGAAGATCTTTCTCAGTTTCTCCAACTTCTGATCATCAAGCCCCAGATTATTGTATTTCCAGAACGTATGTACTCAAAATAGTTCAAACAGAAACATCAAACACACACAAATATGCAAGAAGTCAACTAACGGGAATGGGAGTTTGACCCACACAAGAATGCCCCCGAACCTTCTAGAAAGAAGTCCGAAAGCACTCCTATTCCCCAGCGGAGTCGCCACTGTAAGGATCCCGCCCCGCGCGGAAACGCGATGAGTATGGGGCGAAACGCCAAACACGGGAACCGGACCAATTTAACGGAGTCGCAACATTTTGTTAATTTTAAACCCAACAAAATGACAAAGGTTTGAGTTCAAAGGTTCGGAGGTCAGGTTACAACTTGGGAAGAGTTTGTACGTCTTCCCGAGTTGCCTCGGACAAAGTCGAGTCTCCCTTGTTAGTTAACAAAAGTGCATGTGTGTGTGTGTGTATTTTAACGGAAAATCTTTGTTTTAACTTTTAATTTGTCTTTTCAACTGAAAAAGGGTTTGTTTGACAAGAAAACAGAAGACAGAAGGGCAAAATGGTCAGTCTCCCCATACGGCCAAAGTAGCCGTACGGATGGGGAGACCACTCCTGGGAATTTACAGTTTATTCAAGCAACAATCCAGTTCCAGGCAGAAACAGAGCATTCTGCTTGAACTGGACAAAACTGTTCTGATTCCAGTTTGTTATTCCAACACAAAACAACATTAACAACTCATTCCTATGCCATTTGATCATCAAAGAACCTCCCAAAACAAGAGTTTGGGCATGATCAAAGGCAATCATGGGAGAAACATGAAAAAGGTGGCCAATATGCCCTTTTGAGCCATAGTGACCATTTGATGAGTAAAGATTGAAACTTTACCATCAAAATGGCTCTTCTAGGCAAGATTAATCCTTTAGGGAAAAGAACAAACCATAAAGATTGAATCTTTATTACCCAAACTTGGGAATTTTGGGCTAGATCAAGGTGATGAGGATAAAGATTGAGACTTTATCCTCAACATGATCATCATAGCTTAAAATGAGAAAAATGAACAACAAGAGCATCATCCATGACAAGAATGTAAATGAACAATAAACAAGCCATGATCAAACTAGGTTTGAACCTCTTCCACACAAAGTATGGAGGGCACCTTTGATTATCTCATGGCTTGGACTAGGAAATATAAATAATAATAGATATATATATATTGCTTGAATGGATAAGACTTGCAAGAATGTAAAGATCAACAATAAATGACAATATCAAAGATAAATAGAGTTCTTAGATGAAGAGAAGGGAGGGGGGGGAGGTGGCTTTACCTATCTTGGTTTTAGGCCAATCTTCCTTTCTCTCTTTCACTCTTTGTTCACTCTTACTCACACTATTCTGAGGTGAATTCGACAGAATAACCTTAGTTCTAATGTTTCTCCCCCCCCCCCTGAAATGATCACCAAGGGGTTCTATTTATAGGGACTGAGGGTGCCCAAACCAGCCGTACGGGTAGGCCCCTCTAGTACCCAAAGCATCCGTACAGCTCAGCCTGGCGAGCTTCTGGATTTTTCCAATTTTATACCAGAGTAGTCCTGGAATTTATAGCTTATCCTAGGGAGGTCCTGGCCTATTAGCTTATCCCTGAAACGGTGCTAAGGCTACCTTTAAGATAGGTCGGTTTCAGATTGGGGTACTTACAGAGTCGCCATTAATGAGTAAGTTTAAGATTAATTCATCATATAAAGATATAGCAATCAAGTGAAAATGGTCAATAAGAAAATTTTCATGGAATTGATTTATGCAAGATTATGTCTCAAGTCTAGAGAGAAAAGAAAAAAAGACTCTTTTATTATTTGAAAGAAAAACGACTAGTTCGGGGTGGACTTACCATACTAATATTTGAAGGTGGAAAACACTGCCGTCCAAGGTGGACTAAAGACACTCTAGAACCTACAAAGACTTAATGAAACCTTTTTTATTTTTTGTTTAAAGGAGGTACCCCAATTTGTTCATTCTGATATCCAACCACATTCCTTAGTTGCGTGGAGGCGTTGGTTTGAGTTGTCGGGACGTGGCCTCTTTGCATTGCTTCCCTTGTTGACACTGCGGGAGTCCTTCTCATCAATGTCTACATCATCCTTGGTGTGTTGAGGTGATCTGAAGTTAATTGATGAGATATTTTTGCTAGCATGATCGGAGATCTCTTGTCATTGATCCCAAACACCACCTTGGATTATCGTGGCTAGTTCTTTTAGCTTCTCAGAGATGCTTTGTCTCTCCTTTGAATGACGGGCCTTTTGTTCCTCGAGTGCTTTGGCCATCTCCGTTCTATGGCGCTTTTCTTTGGCTTCTAACGCCAAGTGAAATTCTTCGGCATGCCGTCTGTTTCTTATGTCGAGGACCATCCTCAAGTCTTCTATGTGCCTTTTTTCTTGGAGGTCAAGTCTTTCGGCCACGCAGGCAAGGGCCATCTCGAAGTATTTGACGACATGCAGGCAACCTATGGTAGTGATTTTAGGCGCATTAAACATTTTTCATTTAGTTAGGCTCATAATTATTGACAAGGCATCGTTATAAAATCACTTTTGGAAAACAGTCGGTCTCCACATTTTTTAAATGCATTTTTTGACAAAAATTTAAAAGTTTGACCGAGCCGAAGTTGCCTACGTTCCCCTTACCATGAGGGAGAGGTCCTACACAATAAGAGGCTCAGATCACCATAGTTCGAGTCAAGTTAGACTTAAAAAAGAGGGGAGAGATGACCATAGGGGTCAATTTGGTAAAGTACAGATATTTTCGAGATAAAGAGTGACCTTTGGGGATCAAAAAGAGGGAGATGACTCGATCCTTGGTCAAGTATCGAGTCGGGTATGGTTCGACTTAAGGTTTGACCTAGATAGGCTGAGAGGTGGTTCAAGCTAGAACGAGTCGATAATGGTGGGTTGACCTAGATGGGTTAGGGATAGGTCGACCTAATTTAAGCGGGACAGGCATGGTTTGACCTAAGCGGGTCAAATGCAAGTAGGTTGACCTATTCCGGTTGGTTGACCAAATGAGGTTCGAGATTGACCTAGATTGATTCAAGATAGGTAAGTCGACCTAAGCGAGTCAAGGATTGACCTAGATGGGTCAAAGGTGAAGGGGTATTTTTAACCTAAAACGGACAAGTTGACCTAGATGGGTCAAGGATGGTGTGCGGACCTAGACGAGTCGAGACGGGTTGACCTAGGTAGGTCAGGACAACGGTGGGTCAAGTATGATAAGGTTGACCTAGGGGGTCAAGTGTAGACCTAAGAGGTCAAAGGTGATAAGGTTGACCTAAGGGGGTCAAAGTTTGACCTAAGGGGTCGAAGGTAATAAGGTTGACCTAGGGGGTCAAAGGTTGGCCTAAGAGGTCGAAGGTGATAAGGTTGACCTAGGGGGGGGGTCAAAAATTGACCTAAGAGGTCGAAGGTGATAAGGTTGACCTAGGGGGTCAAGGGTAGACCTAAGAGGTCAAAGGTGATAAGGTTGACCTAGGGGGGTCAAAGGTTGACCTAAAGGGTCGAAGGTAATAAGTTTGACCTAAGGGGTCAAAGGTTGGCCTAAGAGGTCGAAGGTGATAAGGTTCACCCAAGGGGTCAAAGATTGACCTAAGAGGTCGAAGGTGAAAAGGTTTACCTAGGGGTCAAAGATTGACCTAAGAGGTCGAAGGTGATAAGGTTGACCTAGGAGGTCGAGATGAAGGGTAGGTAACCAAGATAGGTCAAGATGACGAGTTTTGATAGATGGTTCAAGGGATGAGAAATGGACCTCGGATGGTCCTAGAGGTCTCCTAGATGCGATGCACGTTTTATTTTACGAAAAGTTTTGCATTATTTACATCCTAATTGGTTGGTCCAAGGAGTGTCTTAATCTCTATGTGTGGGTTGATACGAGTAGGATAAAGGCTCCCACCGCTCGCAAAGCGTACACAGTGAATGGAGGAAACGAGTGTCTCGAATAAGGGCGACAGTAGCACCACCAATTTCTGCACATTGAATGCTCTGAGGGTAATAAGGGTTTGTGCAGTGCTGACACGGACTAGTGGTAGTGTGTGGCAAGAAACTAATTCTTTTTAGGGTGAAAAAAAGAAGTTTTTGATGTTTGTATGCACGCATGTAATGCAAGAGAGAGAGAAAGATAGATAAGAATGAACATCATGATAGTAACGAAAGGTATAATTAATGCACCTCGCTAGGGCGTAGCCTGCACAAAACTATCCAGTGTACTCACAAGTGTTTTAATAGTGGATTGGAACATGAATTAAGTTTTCAAGAAGGTTCTTTCATATAGCAACGCACATAACAAAGGTATAATTAATCCAATTAATTAATGAACGGATACTATATGAATATTTATGAATTTTAGATTTTCATAGAGTCCTACTATAGGTATAATACATATTGAATAATGAATTCTTTCATAGAGTCCAACTCTATTAAGAATACATTACTTCATAGAATCCAATTCCATGAACAATACGTATTCTACAATGCATCTCCAAGTCTGAAAAACACGAATTCAAAAATCTACACTGCACTGTAGATACCCCGGGAAACCACGGCTTGGCTATAGCGGTGAATTATCCTAGGATGTCTAACTTGTTTTTAGAGTCGCCACATATGTTTTGAGGAACATAAGAAAAACCTATAGATTGTAGCCTAAGTTTGATTATGAAAACAGAGATTCTTTGTTTTGAGGTTCGGGGGTTAGATTACGAGATGGGAAGTACCGAAACACCCATCTCGCCCAACTAAAGTTGGTCTTGCTTGATCAAAATCTACATGAATGAAAATGTTCTTCTTCTTCTTCTTTAAGTCATGAAAAGGGGGATTTAAAATAGGATTTGGAATGTAGGAGATGACTCCTTAACCAACCTCAATGAGATGAGGTGATCATTAGAGTCATGTCCCAAAATGATTTGGGTGATTGCATGTTTGATTAAAGTAAAAAGAGAGAGAGGAGATGAAGTAGAAAAGACAGGAAAAGATGGACTTTTACCTACAATTTGAAGAACTTCAAATGTTGCTTAATGAGATCCTTGGAGAACCTTTAGAAAGTGATTTTTTGTCTAGTTTTCGATCCTTGAAAATGGAGGTAAAGGGAGGTTTTTATAGGTGAAAGAGGGGTGTTTTTGGTGCCAAAACTCAGTCACCAAGAAATCCTTCCCGGGCAAAATCTTGTAAATTGAGCAAGGGAGGGAATCCTGGCCAGAAATCTGTAACTGACTCCCAGAGGCGCGCGCTTCCTGCTTTGGGGGCGGGAGGCGCGCGCGCCTGGATCCTCCTGTCGGAGGCGCGCGACTCAGAGAAGGAAATTTTGACAGAATGGACTAGAAAGTCAGCCCTGTCATTCAGTTTAGTCCCTAGACTTAACGAAGTCAGTCAGGAACTTAATGGAAGTGACAGAAACTAACGAGAAACACTTAAAATGGGGAGAAACACAAGATCAAATATGCAATCGGGGTGAGCGGTCCAAGGCGGGGTGTCCACAGAGCCCCTCGACGACGTGGATTGCAAAGCAAAACGCATCGACGAAAGTTAAAAACACCCGCCGAGGACATCACCAAGAAAAGGCAAAGACTCGATGAAAGCAGGAATTTGAAATTGCGAGAGATAGTGGTGCGCTCCCTGTGTGAGCGGCTTTTGTTGATAGAGGGGGTGGCATGATCCATTAGGTGAACCTGCCGGCTGAATGTTTTGAATGAGGCCGTTAGTAAACCTTTTGATGAATCCGTTAGTGAATCCCTTGGATGAGTCCGTTGGTGAACCCTTTTTGACGAATCCGTTAGTGAATCCCTTGGATGAGTGCGTTGGTGAACCCTTGTTGACGAATCCGTTAGTGAATCCGTTTGATGAATCCGTTAGTGAATCCCTTGGATGAGTCCGTTGGTGAATCCGTTTGATGAATCCGTTAGTGAATCCCTTGGATGAGTCCGTTGGTGAACCCTTGTTGACGAATCCGTTAGTGAATCCATTTGATGAATCCGTTAGTGAATCCCTTGGATGAGTCCGTTGGTGAACCCTTGTTGACGAATCCGTTAGTGAATCCGTTTGATGAATCCGTTAGTGAATCCCTTGGATGAGTCCGTTGGTGAACCCTTGTTGACGAATCCGTTAGTGAATCCGTTTGATGAATCCGTTAGTGAATCCCTTGGATGAGTCCGTTGGTGAACCTTTGTTGACGAATCCGTTAGTGAATCCGTTTGATGAATCCGTTAGTGAATCCCTTGGATGAGTCCGTTGGTGAGCCCTTATTGACGAATCCGTTAGTGAATCCGTTTGATGAATCCGTTAGTGAATCCCTTGGATGAGTCCGTTGGTGAACCTTTGTTGACGAATCCGTTAGTGAATCCGTTTGATGAATCCGTTAGTGAATCCCTTGGATGAGTCCGTTGGTGAACCCTTGTTGACGAATCCGTTAGTGAATCCGTTTGATGAATCCGTTAGTGAATCCCTTGGATGAGTCCGTTGGTGAACCCTTGTTGACGAATCCGTTAGTGAATCCGTTTGATGAAATATTGCTTTGAAGTCTCGTGCCATTTGGAGTCACACTTGACTTTTTTTGAATTGTGGGGTACGGGCACAGTTGACCGCGACCAGAAAAATGTTCCTGCTGGGGATTGAACGTTGAGATTGACTCTTGAGGGGGGTGTGGCACCCGTGACAGAACTTAGGGAGTTCGGAATCCATGGGGAAACTTTGATACGATGCATGGATTCTTGCATGGGAGACTGCTTTTGAACCTGCCTGATGATGGGAGGAGCGCGCGTCCAGGACTCGTTGTGGGACGCGCGCGCCTCAGATGAATATGTCGGGAGGCGCGCGCCTGGCGCATAAGTTCAGCGTATTTAAACAGGCTGTTTGCTGTTTTCGGCCAGTTTTCAAAAATTTGAAGAACCCTCCAAATTCCAAGCCCAATTTTCGTAGAGAAATCACCCCAAAACACTTTCTTGCTGCTCTAGGATCAATTCCGTCAAAGAAACGATGTCGGATCGTCAGCAATCACCTCCGTTTGAGATGCCACAGGGCGAGGAGCCCGAAATTGGGGTTGAAGCTATGGACCCGAGCTTGCTTACTTTCCGGCCTCATACCCATATTTCTCACTTCGTGACTTCGGGTTTGGTAAGAATGCCTCACCTTTCTTGTCGATTTCGGGTTTCATGAAGTTCTGTTTTCTTTACCCAAAATATTGCTGCAGCAGCTTTATTGATCATTCTTTGCATGTTGTTTGTTGTTGCTGATTTGTTGTAAGAAACATGTTGGGATGTCCATTTTCACGTTCACACACTTGCTTGTACATTGTTCTGCCGTTGAAATCTCTGTGTTGAGTTCATCCGTTTTTCTAGCAGTCATGCTGATGAAATTTTTGCTGTTCCTTTTTTTCCTTTCAGGAGTGGACCCGTTTGACAGAGATTCGCGGTGGGGCTCATGGGCCCATCTCTATATGGAAGAGGTTGCCCGAGAATGTTCGGGCCTGAGTCACAGGGACTCATTTTGGTCTTTTTGTCACTAGCCTCCCAGCTTTGAAGAATGACCCTGATGTGGTTCAGGCATTGAGGGAGAGATGGTGGGATACCACCCATACCTTCCATTTACCCATGGGCGAGGTGACCATGACGACTACTGATTTCACATCTTTAACGGGCTTGCCGTTCATGGGGGTGCCTGTACCTTTTGGTTTGAGAGGGGCTGTTCGGACTCCGGACGAGTTACTGGCCTTGGTTGACTGCCGGTTCGAGGTTAAGAATTCTCGAGTGACATGGGGGAGAATCCGGGCTTTTTTCAGCATCTTAATGGCTGAGGCTCGAGGTGTTACTGCTGATCGGGTTGATGCTGTGGCCCGTTGCTTCATTTGGTACTTGTTATCCCACACTCTGTTTGCCAACGGGGGATCTTCGGCCTCTTTGGCTCTGTTTGACTTGTTAGTGGACTTAGACCAGATCGGCCAGTATAACTGGGGCGCAGCGGGCTTGGCTGCTTGTTATCACGGCATGGATTTGACCAGCCGCTCGACTACCAGCTCTGTTACGGGCTTCAGCTTGCTGTGGGAGGTATACCACTTACTGTCCCTTTTATATTCTCCTTGCCTTAGTCATAACTGCCTTTTTCGTTGATTGTCATTAACTTTGTTTCTGCCTCTTGTCTACAGCTTTGGGCTTTTGCTATCCTGAATCTGAGGGATTTCAAGATTGCCAAGGAAGGCCAGCCCCAGTATCCGGACTGCGCACGGTGGGCGTATAAGGAGAGGAATGTGAAGACTGGCACGAATCCCATTAGTCTTACTTCGGCCCGACGGCACTTGGACACCCTGAGGCCTGAGTCTGTTGCCTTTTCTTTGTATCCGTGGAGATCAGTTCAGCACTGGTTTGAGCACACTCTTATTCCTACCCGTTCCCGGCTTTTGATGAGTTCGGGTGAGTGCATGGCTCTGTACTTGGGAGACAGAGTATTTTGGCAGCATGGTACCCAGGTGACAGACTTTTACACCCCTCCTCGTCCTGCAGTTCCAGACGTTCCTCCTTTCTGCCCTCGTAACTGGAGGTCACTTTCAGAGGCTGATCGTGCGGCATATATGGTAGGGGTTGATGCCGTCCCTTATATTCACTTGGATCAGGATTATGGCCTCTTCAGGGAGAACAACTTGATGCAGGGCTTTATGTTCGCTGATCCGAGGAGATCACAGGCTGCTCCTTCGACCTCCGCTCGGTTTTATACTACCGGTGCCGGGTATTGTTTTGATCCTCCTTTGCCTCCTCCTTATTACACTTATTCAAGCTTCGGGGTCTTTGAGGAGCAGAGGGAGATTTTTCCCGAGGATATGTCACCGGAGAGAGAGCCTCCCGCTCAGGCTGCTGTGGTATGTTTTTCTGACCATCTTTGCATTTTCTCAGTTCCAGTCTTGTTTTTCTGTTCTTTGTATTGATGTAATTTCCTTTCCCCGTTCTTTGTTGCAACAGGTGCCCGTAGCTGCTTATAGGCACTTGGGTAGGCAGAACAAAGGGATGAGGCGGAGGCTCCATCAGCTGGAGGAGAGGGTGCTGGAGCTGTGCAGGGATATTGCTGCCATGACTAGAGATGCTGCTGGTGCTGTCTCTGGTGCTGCGAGAGGAGCTGCCCGAGGTGCTCGGGGCATGGGACGAGGCTGCAGGGATGCTGCACTGGACATTGATGAGGCTGTCTCTTCGGCGAGGCAGTCGCTGAGCAGGAGTCTGAGCCATAGTAGGAGTCTGAGCCGAGAGGGTAGCCAGAGCCGGGGCGGCGCCAGTTCATCAGGGAGAGCTTCCAAGAGAACCCGTCCTGATGTTGTGATTGAGACATCTGAGTCTGAGGATGATGATGATGATGAGGATGATGATGACGATGAGGAGACCGAGAGCGGTAGCAGGGGGTGAGCACAGTGTTGGTGATGACGTGCCCGAGCTGTCGTGGCTGAGAGGATGAGGGATTGAAACACTTTTACTTTTGCCTGTAATAACATTTAACATGTATTTACAATCCTATTTATTTTACTACTCATTTTTATGTTCTATTAACGACTCGATCTTAGATGTCGAGTCTTTACAAACAAATGTGTGCCCAAAGGGTGCTTGTTGTCGATGCTTTGAACTCTTTTTTGTTGCTGGGATTTGATTTTGCTGCAGGCTGGATATGTTGAAGTGCTTGGGTTCTGTTCTGAACTGACAAGGGTTGTTTCTGTCTGAACTGCTGTCAAAGACGCGCGTGTCGGGACTTGCTTGTGGGAGGCGCGCGCGTTGTGCAGCCCTGGTCGGAGGCGCGCGCTTCTGGCCTGCTGAATTACAGCCCTTTCTTTTCTGATCAGAATGTTCCAACAGCTATAAATTTGAACCATTTTTCGACCAGAATGGCCACACAGCATTCTTTTGCAAACACTTTCTCCCCCTAAACCACAAAATTCTTGTTATAATGGCCCCAATGAATTTCTCCTTTGAAGTTAAGGTTTCCGTCCCCGAGGGTGAGAAGTCCGTTCCAATGGTGAACGCCGTTCCAGCTGTGGGGTCCGTCTCGATGGTGGAGAAACGTCCGAGCATTTTTGATCGTTTGGGAAGGCCCAATGACGATGTTGTTGACCCCGTGAGACCGGTGGTTCATGTGCGGGACTATAGACCCCATCATTTTCCCAAGAAGAAGAAAGGTAAGGGAAATTCCTCATATGTGTGGAAGCGTCCCATGGTTGTCCCCGCTAAGGTTCCGCTTGATAAGGGTAAAGGGAAAGCCGTTGATGAAGCTCCGTCCCGTCCTAGCGTTTTCTCCCGTCTTGGCGGTCCCAAGAATGTTCCGTCCCCATCCAAGAAGACTAAAGTACATAACAAGAAGCAATGGGTTCCCAAACCTAAGAAAGATTAGATTTTTCTTTGTACCCCAAGAGATTGCAATTAGACCACTTTGTTTTAGGATTTAATATTTTGATGTCTTTTGTTGCTCAATAAATCCGTTGTAATGGTTTGAATAGTTCATTGAATGAATAAAAATTGCATTTTGTTATTTGAAGTGAATTGGGTATTTTTGATATGTTTTAGACCGCACCCGAAGGTTGCCTACGTTCCTCCAGTTGGGAGGCTCAGGTTTTCGTAGTTCAAACAAACAAAGACCATTTTTTTTTTTTTTTTTTTTTGTGCACCCTGTTTTTTGCCTAGACCGCCCTTTCGGGTTTTCAATCTAGCGGGCTTCTTTTTTGCACGTGCTCTAATTTTTGCCTAGGCCGCCCTTGCAGGTTTTCAACCTAGCGAGCGATTTTTTTTTTTTTTTTTTTCCGTTATGGTCTTTGTTTATTAAGCGTAGAACCTCTTGAGCTTGTCGAGGTTGACCTCCTTTGGCAGCTGGTCACCATCTAAATCCACGAGCCGGACTGAACCACCGCTTAGTATCTTTTTGACCACGTACGGACCGATCCATCGGGGTCCCCATTTCCCCAGGGGATTCATGGCATTAGGAGGATGTTGTCTTAAAACCAAATCTCCCACATTGATGTTTCGAGGCTTCATCTTTTTGTTGAAAGCTCTTGCCATCCTTTGCTGATACGCCCTTGTGCGTTCGAGTGCTCTTAACCTTTTCTCGTCGAGCAAGGCTAGTTGTTCATATCGACTTTGCATCCAGTCGACCTCGTTGACTTGATTCTCGAGGAGGACCCGTAGAGATGGGACTTCAAGTTCGATAGGGAGTACGGCTTCTGAACCATAGACCAATGCATAAGGAGTTTCTCCTGTTGCAGATCGTATTGATGTGCGGTAGCCCCACAATGCTAATGGTAGCTTCTCGGGCCAATCCCTTCCTGTTGAGGCCATTTTCTTGACGATGGTCCCGATGGTCTTATTTGCTACTTCGACTGCGCCATTTGCTTGGGGCCGGTAAGGAGATGACTTGTGCTTGGTGATCTTGTATTCTACCAAAAGTGCATCCATTTCCTTCTCAAAGTGAGGGCCGTTGTCGGAAATGATTTCATGAGGCACGCCGTATCGGCACATGATATTAATCTTTACAAATTCGGCCACTTTCTTGGCGTTGAGGGTCCGATAGGCTTGTGCTTCGACCCACTTTGTGAAGTAGTCGACTGCCACTAGGACGAATGACTGCCCATTGCTCCCGGCAGGATGAACTTTACCGATGATGTCTATCCCCCAACAAGAGAAAGGCCAAGGTGTGACCATGTTGTAAAGTTGTGAGGGTGGAGCATGTTGCAGATTAGCGTGGAATTGGCACTTGGCACACCTTTTGACTTTCTCGATACAGTCTCGTTCCATAGTGCTCCAATAGTAACCAATGCGAAGTATCTTCTTGACTAGCATAAACCCATTCATGTGGGGTCCACATTCTCCTTCGTGCACTTCACACATTATCTCTTGAGCTTCGGTCTCATTGGCGCATAAGAGATTGATCCCGTCGTGGTGCCTTTTATAGACTCGGTCCCCAATCAGTACGTACCGAGAGGCTAACCTTTGCAGAGCTGCTTGAGACTTCTTATTGATGTTCTCGGGATAAGTGCCGTCTTTGAGGAAGTTCATGATATCCGAATACCACGGAGAGTTTGTTTGAACCTCATTGATCTCGATACTCATGCAATATGCCGGACTGTTCCTTCGAGCAATTTTGAAAGGCTTCACCATTTTCCCTTTGGGCATTTCAACTAATGAAGCTATAGTGGCCAGTGCATCAGCGAAGCGATTCTTATCCCTTGGCAGGTAGTTGAAAGTGATCTCTTGGAATTGTTCAACCAGTTCTTCAAGGTGCTGACCATACTGTTGGAGAGTCGGGTCTTGGGTTCGCCATTTACCCGATTCCTGATTGATAAGGAGCAAAGAGTCCCTGAACACTTCTAGTTCCGTGACGTTTCTTTCGAGAGCTGCTTCGAGCCCTGCTATGCATGCTTCGTACTCGGCAATGTTGTTGGTAGCTTCGAATTCCAGGCGTATGGCAATGGGAGTGTAGATAGAAAGAAAGGCACATCAATAGGACGGATTTATCATGTCCCCATCAATACTGGAGATATCTACTACCTGAGGCTGATGTTAAATCATATTCCTGGTGCTACATGTTATGATGATTTGAAAACCGTAAATAACAAAGTGCACGATGATTACAAAGCAGCATGCTATGCTCTAGGATTGTTAGATGATGATAAAGAGTATGTGAATGGGGGTCACCGGATTATTTAATAAGACTATTCGCGGTGCTTCTACTATCTAATAGTATTTCGAGGCCATAATATGTCTGGAATCAAACTTGGCAAGTACTGTCAGATGATATCATTTACAAGCATCAGAAGAATATTAACAATCCTGGTAAATCTTTTGTTATGTTTGATTTAATTTTTTAATGAAATATATTAAAGTTTATTTGATTTGTCACATTTTTTATATTATTTTTTAAACTGATGTAAATTAATTATATTTCGATTATTTTTTTAATGTGAATCTTTTCATATTGCAGGGTTGAAACTCAGTGACGAGCAAGTAAAAAATTTTGCATTGGCTGATATTGATAAGTTACTGGCAGCAAATTGTTGTGGTCTCCGAAATTTTAAAGATATGCATCAACCAAGAACTCTCTGTCATTTTTGATGCGGAGAATATGCTAATATTAGATGAAATGTCATATGACGTTGAGGAGATGCAGGCTGAGCACTCCAGATTACATAAATGTTTGAATGAAGAACAAAGGATGGTTTATGAAAAGATTATGACTGCTGTTGATATAGGCGATGGTGGAGTGTTCATTTTGTATGGGTATTGTGGCACGGGGAAGACCTTCATATGGAAGACTTTGTGCTCGGCATTGCGAAGCAGGAGGGACATAGTTCTTCCGGTTGCTTCTAGCAGTATTGCTTCCTTGCTTCTTCCGAGGGATAGGACTGCTAACTCCAGATTTGGGGGCATACCTATCCAGGTGGACGAAAGCTCAACTTGCAGCAAGATTAAACCTGGTTCTGTTGTGTGTGGTCTCCAAAAGAAAACGAAGCTCATAATTTGGGATGAGGCTCCAATAACCCACAAGCACTGCTTTGAGGCTCTTGATAGGAGCTTGAGGGACATTATGCGTACTTCTGCTGGTCGATGCTCTGATAAACCCTTCGGTGGATTAGTTGTTGTGTTTGGAGGAGATTTCAGGCAAATATTGACTGTTGTGCCTAAAGGAAGCCGACATGATATTGTACATCTTGCCACTAGTGTGAGGTTCTAAAACTGACAAAAAATATGAGATTGCAGGTAAATCATCTTATATTAAACTTTAATATTTTACATTTCCTATTGTAGTAATTAAATTTTTCTATCTCATTCATTGTCTAAATCTATGTAGGTCGGTTTCTCTTCCTCTTCTGATGCTATGGAGATCAAAAATTTTGTTGAATGGATACTACGGGTAGGAGATGGTGATGTTGGTGAAGAAAATGATGGAGAAGTTGACTTTAAATTACCAGATGATATTTTGATAACGGATACAGCTGATCATATTGTAACTATTGTTCAAAACACGTATGTTGACATATTATATAATATGGGTATTGATGGTTTTTTTTAGGATAGAGCAATTTTGGCACCAACTAATGAGATAGTAGATACTATCAATGATTATGTGATGTCACTGTTGCCCGGTGAAGAAGTGTTGTATGTGAGTTCAGATAGCATCAGTAAGGAGGACAGAGATATTGCTGGCCACGAGGATGTATTTTCTGTTGAGTTTCTTAATACGATTAAATGCTCGGGCTTGCCGAACCATTCCATACGTCTGAAGGTTGGGTGCATAGTCATGCTACTCAGAAACGTTGATCAAGCTTCAGAATTATGCAACGGAACGAGACTGATAGTTACAAATATGGGAAAACATATAGTTGAAGCAAGAATGCTCTCTGAAAAGAATACTGGCATGAAGGTGTTTGTGCCTAGAATGATGTTGAGCCCATCCGATTTGACAAAATTCCCAGTTAAATTCCAACGTAGACAGTTCCCATTGAATGATTGCTTTGCTATGACTATAAATAAGAGTCAGGGACAGTCTCTTTCTCATGTAGGGTTTTACCTTCCTCAACCTGTATTCAGTCATGGGCAGTTGTATGTGGCAATCTCGAGAGTTACAAGCAAAAAGGGGCTCAAAGTTCTGATTTGTGAAAAGGACGGTCAAACAAGCGATGTGACCACTAATGTGGTCTATAAAGAAGTTTTTCACAAATTATGAGGTAATTCTAAATTTATAAACATTTATACTTGCAATAATTCATTTAATAGACATAACTTTAATGAGTGTATTGGTTTGTATGTATCAAATTCAAGTTAATGTGGTTGCTGCTAAATGGGTTGTATAGTAACTATGTTGTTACTTTTGTCTAAGACTTAAGGTTTGTGATATAGGACTTATTAATTTTGTATTTAGTCATGTATTCATGAGGTTAGTTGAATTTTAGTTAGCTGCAATAATTTGTTTGTATTGATTAGTTGTAGATCATTATCCAACTATTTCAGTTTCCAGTTTTCGGTTTCTATGCACATTTACGATTATTTTCCAAATCGAAGTTGCTTATCCAAATGTAATGTTCATGATTTTGAATGATCTTTTTATTTCGTGCAGTGTGTTAGTGTTTTGACTTGAAGGCCGAGTGCGGGGTACTGACTAGCGAGGGTGGTGATTTATTACTTCCTTTTAATTTTATTAGTCAATCACCTGAATGTGGTCCTGATCACCGAGTTTATTACTTCCTTTTAATTTTATTTAGTCAATCACCTGAATATGGTCCTGATCACCGAGTTTATATCTAAGTAGCATAAGTTAATGATTGTATGGTGTTGGTTGTCCCTGTTGAATGCTTAAGCTGTCAACAAGGTTTGTAGAACTTAATACACTTAGCTGGGCAATGACGGAATTTTCAGTTTCAATTTGAGAACTGTAACGAAAGAAAGAGGTAGAATTTTTTAGAAGTACAAACTATTCTAGGGTTGCTAATACTTCCACTTTGTTAGCCATCCTTAGACATATATTTTTTTTCCTAAGAATCATGAAAACAGTTATCTCCTTTGGTGATGTCTCTCCAGCAAGCACTGAGTCACTCAAACACACCAAAGTAGGAGAAATTTTCGATTCTGGTAATTCCGCTGCTAAAATTTCATGATGTTTACTTTGTCCAATAATTTTTCTCCACCTTCTCCCCCTTCCCTACTCTGGTCACCCTCTCTCTTTTGTACCCCCCCCCCCAAAATTGTTTTTTTAATTATTATATACTATACTATGTTTTCTGACTTAGATTTAGCAGCCCATTATTGCTTATGGTTTACTGAATCAAAGACAGAACATGCCCTATGAAACATCTGCAAATATGATTGGGTTTGCTAAAGTGAATGTTTGGTCTCATCCTGCAGATTTTCTGAGATCATAATTGATTTGGAAAACGAGAGCTTGATTTGGGGAGTGGTCTGTGGAGCTGTTGCGCTTCGGGTAGAATGAATGAGAAATATTCTTAAATTGATACTCCATCCCAAAATGATCAAGGACAAATTTAAACATCCATGTTGTGGGGGGACATTTGCAATTCTTTTGCATTTGTGATGGACCTTTGATGCTAAATCATTTCCTTTGTCAGTGGCTCTGTGTAATGCTTCTCATCACTATTTCTTTACATCACATGCAGTTTTCTCTCGACAAAGGAGGACGTTGCTAACTCAATTTGGGACGAAAGAGTATGAATTATAATTTAGCACTGTGTCCATGAAGTCTTAATGGATGTTTCACTTTCATTGTAAGTCCGAAGGCTTCAAATATCTTCATTTTTCCATTTCTTTTCTTCTTTTTTGTGTGTAGCTGTGGGTGTGAATAGGATGGGATGATATGCGCATATATCATATTTACATTTTTTAAGTGAATGCTTCATGTATGTATGGTTTTTTACATGGAGCTCTTGGGTTACATGAAAAGATAGTGGGCAGTGGGTATTGGAATAAGTTGGGTTATAAGAAAACAATATTCATTGTCAAGCTCATCCTCATCTTGATGTTAACATCATCGTTGGACTTTATATAGCAATGTAGATCATGGGGGTTTATTAATTAAAAATGTCAAATTTGAAGATCATTAAGGGACGGAGGGAGTATTTTTTTATTCTTAGCATTACTATGCTCCCGTCGAATCTCGACGGGTTACTCACTAGTCTATGTAAATGTCAGGAACCAAATTGCAATTTGCCCTATTAAAATATGTCAGCCATTCTTACTGGGAGTTATAAACATTTAACCGACATGTATATACATTTAAATTGAATTTTTTTTGTATGTGTTAATAAGTGTTAGTATGTGTAAGAAAGAGTTAGAACAATTATTTTAAAAAATGCGAATGTGCGTACTTAAACTCGTGTTTTTTTTTTTTTTTTTTTTTTTTAATAAAAGGTTCTCTCGAAAATTTTGGTTTTTTGTAAATTTTCAGAAAGTTAATTAAAATTATAAAATACTTTATCCGTCTCATTTCTAATTGCAAAATTTACCATTTTGGTTGTCTCATAGAAATTGCAAAATCTAAAAATGGATTTTTTTTATCAACTTGCATACTCACATCAATTAACCCAATAACTATTTCCTACCCCCCTTTCTCTCACCTACCAAACTATCTACACTCACAACACATCACTTTTTCCTTAATTTTCGTGCAAAGATGGTTTTGTTCAATTTGAAATGGAACGGACCTCCATCCCAAAACTTTGTGCACGAATTTTCTTTTTGGACATCCCATTAAGAAGTCAGACTTTCGTAAAATAGCAAAACAATTTTTACTATTCCTCTCATTTTCTCTTATATTTTACTTTTATACTCATAACACCAATCAACATATACCCTACTTTCTCTCTCTCTTAATTCACTCTTCACATTCACAACAATTACCCGTTATTACTCATTCTTTATTATCCTGCACAACTCATTTTATGCACAAAGTTATAAGGGAACTAGTTACTAGTTTAGCACATACTAGTAGTTACTGTACTAGTTTAGCACAGTGGGACTTGGGCTGTGGACCTGTGGTGGATTAGACTCGAGTGGATGATAAACCACTCCACGTACAAATGAATCAAATAAAGTAATTAAATCAAAATAAGAAAGATAAAGCAGCGAATTCGAATCTTTTTGTTGGAATGATAAAACAGTTGCAATTGAGGTTTCAGTATCAACATTTGACTTCAATTCCTCAATTTTGCTTAAACTCATCCCTCCTCATTCCCTCCCATTTCCGATTCTGTACCCATCCCAACATCAAGCTCTCTTCTCGTTCCAAGTAATCTCTCTCTCTCTCTCTCTCTCTCTCACACACACACACACACACACACCCCTATATTTGCCTGCGTACGTGTATTGGTGTTGTATTGACTGTACCTTCGGTTACTGATTTGATTGACCAAAATTTGTGCTTACATGTTCTTTTGTAATTTATTTGTATTTTTTTATAATCATTTTTCCTTAATTTGATTAAGCTGATTCTATGTTATATGGAGTTGGATATTAGGTATTCTTTTGGAGTATTTGTTGGGGTTTACTGGCGATTAGGAAACCCTTGTAACTCCCTGAGTCCCAAAAGATAGTTAGATTTTACTTTATTTTGTCAATTTGATTGATTTTAAACAATAAACAAATAAAAATTTAATTGTCCTCTTGAAAATCTATAAATTAGTGTTAATGTTGTATCAATAGTAAGTATAGAATTTCAAGAGGACAACTAATTTTTTGTAAGTTTTTTTTGGTCAAGCTTCAATCTAGTTGGCCAAGATAGTTAGGGTTGGAGTATCTTTGTTGGATGGAGGGAGTACTAGTTTTGCATAATTTGAGTTTATTATGAGTTTGTAACTAGAGATGTAGTCTATGCAAACCCAATTTCGTTACTCCTTGTCCCTCCTATATAACGTTTTAATTCTAATAAACCGTTGGTCTTTTTTTTTTTTTTATCTATTCACTTTTTTTGCCATTTTGGGCACATTTCTTTGTCCACACACCAAAAAAGGAAGCTTTATTATATACTTCATTCAATGGGACCCACTTGTCATACTCGCAACAAATTTCCCACTCACAATTCCCAACCCTCTCACAAATCACTTCACCTTTCATACTCACAACAGCCATTCAAGTGTCAATATTAAACACTTTTCATTAAAACCAATATGAACAACTAAAAAAAAGATGGATGGAGTATGCTTTTAACACTATTATAGTTTGATATGTCATGGTAAGTTGTGTCTATTTTTTGAATGATGGCTATAATCAGGAGAGAGAAACAAAGAGAGTTTGTCATTGTCCTCCATGAGCTGTCCCTTCACAGTGATGCATCTCTACCTTCCCTTACATTGAAAGGATGTTCAAGAGTGATCGCAAGAAGTTCGGAGGTGTTATTTAAGGTAGAAGAGTCAAACATTTAGAGTAGGAGTTCTTTTCCAAAGACTTGCTTAGTGGGCGGTTTTGACGATTTTGTGGGCGTCGAAGCAGAGATAACGGTATGGGTAAGACATGGATGAATGGTGTTGGATGAAGGGGGAGGGGGAGGTTTGGTGAATTCTTGGAACTCAAGGAATAGGATTCTACCAAAGCTAGACCATACAAAAAATTTACTCTAAGTCTATGACAACTGACTGTGCCGGGGAGGAAAAGTAATTGAGCGGTAACTCTATTGTGGGGAGTTTCGATGACCAGGCCTAAATTTTGTAGTGCAGCAAATGGGGATATCTTGATGGTGAGGAGTTGATGGTCAAGCAAAAGAGCAGATAGGCAGTAGGAGAAGGGTTAGGGAGTTAATGAAGTTAACCTTGTTGGTTAACTATTCATGTGTGGGAGAGATGTGGGTCTAATAAAAGAAATGTCTTGTGAAGATTATTTTGTGGAACATTTGTGGTCTTGGGAATTGTGCAAAGAGGAGGACGGTGAGAGGGGTATTTTTGAGGGCTTCCCCTGATGTAGCTATCATTCAAGAGTCTAACCAAGAGGTGGTTGATAGTTGATACTATGTTGATTACGAGCATTTGTGGTACTTGGTTTAAGATGGAGAGTTTTTTCCTTCATTGGTGCTTCTTGGGGGGTATCGTTGTCATCTTGGATACTAGAGTTTCTAGTAGGAAAGAGGTGGTTGGGGATTCTTTTTCATTTTTTTTCCTCGAGGGACAAGGGACTCGTGGTTTCTTCGGCCTACGGAGCTACTTCTGAATTTTGAAAGGTCTTTTGGGATGAGTTGGACGATCTAGTGGGTCTTTGTGATAAGAACGGTGTCGGTAGAAGAAAGGGGGTTCTAGGTTGACATCTAGTATGCCAGGGTTTGATGAGATTATTTGTGAGAATTATTGTAGAGAGATTGAGTTGTGCAACGGAATGTTTACTTGGTCTGTCTTTAGGGCTGCAGCAAGTGGCATCTAGGATTCTTTGTTATCTTTTTATGGATGATGGGGAGGATGCTTTCACTGATTTGGTTCATAAGTTGCTAGATAGACCTATATTGGATCATTTTTATATTGTTTTTGAGTCGAACCCTGTCCTTTTGGCTCTTAAAGGTGAGCTTGACGAACTTTGGAAAACCTCTCATTCAAACCCAAAAATCGCGGCTTAGGGCACGGATTAAACACGAATTTGTGGTTGCGATGGGAGGTTTTCAAAAGTAGAGTGGTTTTCGTGCAAAAAATAAAGTATAGTGGTTAAAGTCAAAAAGTCAGGTGAACCCTGTCCTTTTGGCTCTTAAAGGTGAGCTTGACGAACTTTGGAAAACCTCTCATTCAAACCCAAAAATCGCGGATTAGGGCACGGATTAAACACGAATTTGTGGTTGCGATGGGAGGTTTTCAAAAGTAGAGTGGTTTTCGTGCAAAAAATAAAGTATAGTGGTTAAAGTCAAAAGTCAGGTGAAAGTACAATGGTTGAAAATGAATTAAAACCTTAAAAAAAAAAAACGGGTTTATTATGCAAAGAAAAGCTACGGTTTTCAGTAGCAGATGCCATCCCATCAGTAAGAAACAAAAGGGAATATCATAGATTTGAGTTGTTGCTGCATGCATCTGAAATTCAAGATTCACTTTATTCACTTTTTGTTGGCTTCTTTTAGGGCATGAAGGCTCTGGTTGAGGTAGTCCTTCACTGACAATTTAAGAAATTAGCTGTTTTTGGATACTTACTAGATTCTGTTCAGCCGTTTAATCACTCGAACAGGAATGATTATTTTTATGGTTCAAGTTTTAGTACTATTACCTGAATTAAGGGATCAAATCGATCATCCCTACGACAGCAGTAATGATTTTCTTCACTTTAAATTCTTAGTAAAACATTGCGTGTCTGCTTGGCAATGGATGGAACTGGAATCAGTCCTGCCAATGAAAGGCCTACATGTGTCGATGCTGCTGCAGAAGAAGAATATGTTTCTCAATCTAAACTCCTACAAGATTTCACAAATATTTCCAGCATTGACAATGCATGGACCTTTAGGTCAATCGATGGTATGAATGCTTTCCTTTCTTGTCTGCTTCTACAGGGGGGAGCTATTATGGCTTTCTTTATCTTTCTCAAGGTCTTTATTTACCGTTTGTCTTTGCAGAATAATTCACTTAACTAGTTTCTACGTTGTGACTGAAAACTCTGAGCAGGTTTAGGCTCTCAAGCAATGTTTTCATTTAGTCAACCAGATCTTTTGGCCAACAAGAAGAAGAAATTTTTTCTGTCGAGTCATATTTCTGAAACAAGTAAGGGTTCTTTGAGCATACAGTGGGGCCCGTTTCCGATTGAGGTCACAGGCACATCTACAATGGTTCCATCTCCATCAGGTTCAAAGCTTCTTGTCATCAGAAATTCTGAAAATGAATCTCCAACTAAGTTCGAAATTTGGGGTCCCTCTCAACTGGAAAAGGAGTTGCATGTTCCCCTTACCACCCATGGCTCGGTTTATGCTGATGGATGGTAGTTATTTTCTTTCATTTGATTTTTCTTAATGACTAGTTCTTCCTTTTCAATTGTCCTGCTCATCCTTACTTGCTGTTCATTACTCCCTATGTTCCATGTAAAGAGTCCATGAAATTCATACTTACAAAGATTGTACGTTTACACCTTTGTATTTCTTATAAGTAGTTCTAAATATAAACTCCCTCTTTCCCTAAACGAATGTCCATTTTTTCCAAAAATATTGTCCCTAAAATGAATATCATTTTTTGGCGTATTTACCAACTTGTTATTACCATTTATCATTTACTAATTGCTCTTAAAATCATGATGTCTTAGGGTGAGCTCATTAAGGGCAACTCCAATGGTGGTCTTTGCTCCATAGGTATCAAATCAAATTTTGGTACCTATGGGTACTATTCACATGGTATCAAAAAATCATCTCCAATCATAGGTATCAAAATTTTGGTACCAAATAAATTTTTAATGGCTATTAACTTTATTATTATTTTTGAAATGATAAATAATTTCAATTTATGATTTGAATTAATTATGTTTTGAATTAAAAAAATAATTTTGTAAATAATTATATAAAAACAAAAAAAAAAAAATTTAGATAAATGTTTATATTTTAAATTAAAAAAATTTAACATGATAATTAATTAACTTGATAAATATTTTTGCACTATGTTTAACAATTCTTTAAAACACTAACATTAACCTTGCTTAGTACCACACCAAATTTTGGTACCCATTGATAATACCATTGAAGATGCTAGTACTTCATCATAGATATCAAAATTTGCATTTGATACCTACCATTGGAGTTGCCCTAAGGGTACTTATGTATATATGCTACTAAATGCTTATATGCCAACTTTCTTAAATTTCCCTGAAGATGAATAGTAGACATTCATTTAGGGACAAAGTAATTTCTTTTCTAAAGTATGCAATAAAACTATCATATTACGAACACAAAAAGTATAATTCTGAGAAAATAAACAAACATATAAGGCTTAATTTTTCTTAAGTGGTCTCTTAATATGGACCATTCAGAAAAGGAAAAATGAACTATTAATGTGGAACAAATGGAGTATTTTAGTATACAATCATCCAGATTTAACCTTAGCTTATCTTGCCAAAACTACAGTGCTAGTATGGACGCCATTTTTAGAATTAGAGATGAGGTAAGAAGGGGATAGACCCAAGTGTGAGCATGGTCTGGACTGGGCCGGCAATGGACTGTGTTGGAGGTTCCCCCTCAAAACCAATTGGTGCTAATGGGAGTAGCTTCTCAAGTCTATATACCGGTCCATGTTTCTCTCTTTAGTAGATGTGGGATAATTGTCTAACAGCCATAACTCCTTATATGCTATTGAATTGCCTTCTTTTAAGTTCATGTGATTATTATGCTTTTGATGTGCAGGTTTGAGGGAATTTCATGGAACTCTGATGAAACTCTCATTGCTTATTCTGCCGAAGAACCAGCTCCTCCAAAACCCAACTTTAATAATGGAGGTTACAAGAAAGGTAGTTCCACAGATAAAGATTGTGGTAGCTGGAAAGGTCAAGGGGATTGGGAAGAGGACTGGGGTGAAACATATGCTGGAAAAAGACAGCCTGCCCTTTTTGTCATCAATATTAACAGGTTAGCTTTTAGCTTGTACTGCATCCGTCCGGGAAAGAACACCAATTTGGTTTTATCAATTGCAATTATTAAATTTTAATTGGAATGATTAGATATATTAATAATGCCCTGTCAAACTTCACAAGTGTTACCATCCCAAAACCAAAATGGGACTATCTTTTCGGGACGGTTATCAAGTAGTGTGGCAGGGACGTTATGCCAAAAGTCTGATGACTGATGTAATATAACATCTTGAGAATGAACTTGTGCAGTGGGGAGGTACGACCTGTTGAAGGCATTGGGAAGTCATTGAGTGTCGGACAAGTTGTGTGGGCTCCATCAACTGAAGGCTTGCATCAATATTTGGTTTTTGTTGGGTGGCCTTCTGATGTTAGAAAGCTTGGCATTAAATTTTGCTATAATAGACCTTGTGCTTTGTATGCAGTCAGGGCTCCCTTTTATGAGTCAGAAGCCAATGCTCTTCCACTCAGGTAGGTTACCTACTTTGCTTATAATGGCTATCTGTTGGCATATTACCTGAGAACCATGGTGGTTGCTGATTTTCTTAAATTTGATTGAGATTTTTGTTATTTTCTGATTTTTTTTCTTGTCTTTCTCAGATATAATGAAGCTGAGGATTTATCTTTGCTTCATCTAACTCAGAGCATAAGTAGCTCTTACTTTCCTCGGTTCAGGTAAGATTACTAGAAGATGCTTCCCGACAAGCTAAATAATTATGGCTTGCTTATGTTAGTCCTTAATTATTATGAGCTTGCACATACGTCTTAATCTGAATTTCTTGAGGCTATGTGTCCTATATTGTAACCGTAGTGTGAAATCTCCAGATAAGGTTTGCTGTAGCTATAGATTTTGGGGATTTTGTAGTGAAAATATTATATGAAGATGACTTGGTTTTGAATCCCATAGAATTCCATTCTAGTTACCCAGATAATTTATCAATGGTTGTATCTGAACTGCACACTTTCCATGGAACTTCATTTCTTACACTGAAAGGACAAGTTGTTGGTGCAAAAGGGCTAATGTACCTCTCATGTTGGTATATTCTCCACCCCCGTCTCAAAATGTTGTTCCCTCTTTTGAGCAATAATTCTAGTTTATTTTATTTATCCTAATGAAAATATAAATATTGTTATTGATACACCATTATAAATAATATCAATAGTAAGTTCTATATTTTCATTAGGATAATTAAATTAAACTAAAATTATTACTCAATGTTCCTTCGTACAAAGGTAAAAAGTATTGGGAACAACATTTTGGGACGGAGGGAGTACTAAATATATTGAAGATATGAGTTTCTCGCCCTAGTTTGTTTTTCATTTGAAATCTCATTTTGGTGATGTCACTCCCTGTATGTGGGGGCATGAATTCATTATGGTATGCTTTCACTACACTAGTATTATTATGCATGTGATACTGTGATGGGAACATACTGCCCTTTAATGGTTGCAAGGTTTGTGGGGTTTCTAATTTCTTATATTTGACTTTCAAATATCATTAGTGTCTAAGCAATCTTTCAGGATCAGTCAGTGAAATGATACTGTCTCTGTTTCAACCAAAGAGTCTGCTTTTGAATATTCTAAGTAATTAAGGGTTATGGTGGCATGCTTGGAGTTCGTAATAGTTAAAAAGTATCTCGAATATATGCAATATATTTAAGAGGAAGTTTAAGCTGAAAGGTTATGGGAATTTAAGGCATAGACTTTCAAATTAGTCTCTATAAGTGAAACATCCCAAAAATTGAATATGATTCTTTACTTGGAACGAACATCTTACAACTCGTTGGCTTCCTCATGTTTTTAGCTGTAATGCTTGCATTGTAGTTTAGATGGGATTAAACTGATAAATACTCGGTTTACTGTTATTGATTTCTATGAACAGCCCAGATGGAAAGATTCTTGTATTTTTGTCTTCAAAATGTTCTGTTGATTCTGGCGCGCATTCTGCAACAAATTCACTTCATAAAATAGATTGGCCAACTGACGGAAAACTGTCTCCTGCAAACATTGTCAATGTAGTAAGTTCTTCATCTGAAATTATTAATATTCATCTTTATGATCTAGTAACCATTGTCTAGCAACTGGGGTAACATCTTTAATAGTACGAGAAACTGAAATTTCCTTCCTTCTTTCTTAAGTCAGTATTGATTGTTGTGCGCTTGGGATCTGTTTGTGTAGTTGTGGGGACAATGGGCTGAACTTGGTGCCTTGATTAATTTTGTCTAAAAACTAAATTAATGACTAATATGCAACTTTTGTAGGTTCCTGCGGTGATGTGTCCTGAGGATGGTGGCTTCCCTGGGCTATACTGCTTTAACGTTCTTAGTAAACCATGGCTTTCCGATGGATATACCATGATTTTATCATCCATCTGGGGCAGCAGTCAAGCAATACTTTCTATTAATGTAATAAGGTAACTGCAAATAATCTTCCCTCCCTGGCCAATGCCTCCTTTTCAATATATTGAATTCGTAAACGATCTTATGCTTTTTTTTATGCAGTGGAAAGGTATCAAGAATCATCCCTAGCACCTCAAATTTTTCTTGGAACCTTCTTACCTTAGACGGGGACAACGTTCTCGCTGGTAAGTTATGATATTTGTATTTCTTTCTTGTGAACTGGTTTATTAACTGTGAAATTTTCTTTTCCCTTCACTAATGAATCAATTCATTTCCCACCCTTTCATTTTTGAAGTTTGTAGCAGTCCAGTTGACATTCCTCAAATTAAATACGGTACTCTTGCCACAGAAGCCTGGAGTTGGCTAGATGTTTCAAGCCCCACATCCAAATGCTCTGAGAAGGTTTACTATAATCATTACTTTATCAAGTTTTTCTATATTTCATGCATGGAACATTTACGGTTAATTTTGTGACTGGCTACTTTTACACAGGTAAAGTCTTTGCTTTCGTCTCTTCAGTTCAGTATAATGAAGATCCCAGTCAGGGGGGTGCCTGAGACTTCCGCAGGAGGTATCATATTGTAGAGAACTTCTTTCTACCTTGTTATTTTTTGTTTTTAAATTTTTTTTTTCAAATTTAATTCATAGTTGAACTCAATACATAATCATCAGCAGAAGCGCCTAGGAGACAAATCCTAGGGAGAGAAAAACTTCTCTCTAACTTCTGGGGGGAGGGGGGGATCGAACCCATGACCTCCAGGTTGGAAGCCATGAGCTCTGGCCACCAGGCTAAAGCCTGATGGTTTTTCTACCTTGTTATGTGCACATGATAATTGGATCAATGCTATACATTTATGGTTCAGAAATAACTGGTCTAACCCTGGAAGACGAATTCATTTTATTACCTGTAAATGCCCCCTCCCCACACACAGACACACACAGAGCAAAAGCGTTTCAGCTTATCTATATCCTTTAATTTGACGATTTCAATGTTCAGATTGGCGTTGCTGAAACATGCACTTTTTACTTTTTCAGTATTTGGTCTTTTCGTTTGATATCTCCTTTAACAGCACTACACCCTACTTATTTTGACCATTGGTTGTTGAGTTTTCAGAATCTCACTGTCAATGACATTATATGTTTCAATCCCCTAACGGAGGAGCTTGTACTATCTCTTCACATAAATCCAATGTATTCAAATATCACTACTGTAAGGGAAAAAAAGAAAAGACAAGACCAGTAGAAAAATGGTGTAACTGAACAAGAATAAAAAAGATCTTGGATAAAAATGTAAATCAGGGTTTAGAGAAAGAACACAGAGCTATATCAGAATTTGTATTTGAGTGAGGTTCATGGTTTAAACTTTCACATTGACCATGTGGAATCTGTATGGATCCAACAAATTTAACATGACCAGATTTATGGGAAAAAGGGGCAGATGGGATGGCAATATATCTTGGTTGTTTTTCCTGTCCATCCCTAATCTCTTGCTTGACCATGAGGAACTTTGAATAGTCATCTCAACTAAGCCTTAGTCCCAATCACTTGGGGTCATCTACATAAATCCATTCCCATGATTTGGTTCAATCCAAATCAGGTCATCACACGTACGCCACTCGTTCATATCTTTCTGTATTACTGGCGAGCATATTTTTGGTTTCCCATTAATCTACTTCTAGTCTGGTTGATGCTTATAGGTTCACACTTCTTAACAGGTGCATTAAGCCATCTATGTTGCATAAGGCCGAACTATGCAATTTCTCTCATTTTGTGTCATATTGTGGGATCTTTTACTTTCTCTTGGATTTGTACGTTATGAGTTCTATACTGCTGTAATCCTACCGTAACTGGGAACTCACAAGTCTCTCCTGCTGTAGTTCTAACTGATAACGCTGCTCTGTAATATCAAAACATTTTCTTCTCTTAAAACGGACCTTCTCTTAGTCGATAAAGACCATATGTAAGCCCTTCTTTCTCTCCCTCTATCTTTCTATCAATCTTCTTAACAAATAGATAGCCTTCATGAATGACGTTATCTCCCTTCTTAGTCCATTCCAATTACTCTCAATCAGAGTTTCATTGCATGATTTATAAATTCGATGCCTCTATAGTTGTACAACATTGAATGTCACCATTGTCGTGGTAAATTGGTATTATTATTCACTTCCTTTCTTCATCAGGCGTTTCTTTGAAATCGTGATTTTATTGAATAACTTACTTGACACGATACTCTTGGATCTCTTGAATATCTTCATGCCTCAACAGGAACTCCATCTGGTCCTGAGGCCTTCCCAATTTATCTTTCTTAAAGTAAATTTTCTCTCTCTCTCTCTCTCTCTCTCTCTCTCACTAACTCTATGGGAAAGTGTAATATACCTACTTCTACTGTCAGTACTATGCTCCTTTCCACGTGCCCTCCATGGTACTAATTTAATAATTATTCAGAATATAATTTCCATTTTTCCTTAGTTAATTAGTGCTTCTACACTGCTAGTGGGACTAGAGATGTGGTGGTGGAGTGAGGAAGTCCAAAAAGTAGTCCAGCTTAAAAAGGTTAGTCTACAACTTGTAAAAAAGTCTAAAAAATTAGAGGACGTGGAGTGAAGAGCATTAATATATTATTTTTATTTCTCCAGTTCTATTTACACATCTCCTTTTCAAGCTATTGGTACAAGATTTCTGATGGAGAAAATCTCACTCTTATTAAATTACCCTGGCAAGTGGACTAGTCACCGTTAAGTAACTTACTAAAGTAGGGGTCGAAACACAAAGACCTGATGGATATTAACAAATTGTAAACTAAACTAATACAGAAAAATAAAAGGCGGGGTTTTGATTGATTAATTAAACTAAGAATGAAATAAAATTAAACTGATAACGAAAGATCGCAGAATAAAATCACGAGTTGTTTCCAAGATTAATAAGCAGATTCACGGATTAGGGTTCACAATTATTCTCATGCTATTGATTTCTCATAATCAATTTATCAATCTCAATACATGGGTTCGTTCACTTAAGTAGGAATTGGGGCGGTTCGGTCGCCGGATTACAATTCCTCTATTCAAGTTTAATTATGCTTTTCTATCACGTCCACATACTTTAACAAGAATGCAAGAAACTCTTAAGAACAATGAACCTAGACTCTTTTGATTTCAATCACGATTTCAATTGAGTCTAATTAACAATTTAGGGGTCAATGTACTAATGCCCGAGTCACTGTAGCAATTAATACCCACAAATTCTAAGGCCAAGAATATCTTAACATAAGCCTGAAACCTTAGAATTGGTGATAAATAAATTGTTAAACACGATTGAGATTGACTATTATGATTATGATTAGAACATAACACTCAAATAATTGTTACTACCAATCCGCAAATCAAAGGAACTTAGCTACTCATCAACATAATAATTAACACAAGAAAATAATAAGAATTCATAAACCTGGATATTATGCTTGAAAAAATAATACCTTCAATCTTGTGACAACCTTGAATTCTAAAATAAAGCATAAGAGATAAAATACATGGCTGCTGTGTTTGTTTTTATACTAGGGTAATAACATCTCAAATTAAAGAAAGGAATTACAATCCTAAACAAAGGTGGAAAACTCCCAAAATCTGGTTCGGAGTAGGGGGCGCGCGCACCCTTGAAAAGAGGGCGTGCGCACCCTTATGAGCACCACAAATCCACCCTTCTGTAATGAGGGGGGCGTGCGCACCGTCTAGTTTTTCTTTAGGAGCCTTCTATTTTTCCATAATTCCTTTACAGTCCACGACCCATATCTTCTCCGAAATTCCCCTCAGGTCCTTTCTTATCTTTAAGGTCATAACTCTTTCTTTTTCCAACAATTTCCCCTGTACTCAAAGACACTAAAAACAACCATTAAACTACCAAAATACCCGAAGATTAGCTCCAAGATAAGAACAAATGTATTCAATATTGATGTGTAAATACACATCCATCAATTTCCTTCTTTAGTCATATCCTAATGGAGCATGTTTCAGAACTGGTGAAAGGAAGGATGAATAGACAGCGAGCATGGGCCAATATAAACTTTGCAGTTCTCAGGAACATGTGGTCTCTTGAATGGATCGAACGAATTTAGCATGATCAAACTTTCGTGGAAAATAACCGAAGTTGCAATTTTCAGAGAGATTTGCCTGGTGTATGTGTGATCTGCTCTGAAAATGACAAAGTTGTTAAGTTTTTGCTTATTGTGATCTTTAGTGTTAGAGATATAAGGCGGCTTTCATATCATATGGCATATAGCATTTCCACAAGAGTTGAAGAGATTATCTTTTCACAAAAACGAACATGTTTATCAATAATCTGTATCGCTCTTGTCATCTTTTAGATAGACTTATTACTTCATTGCAGATACTATTATCTTTCGCTTTGCTCCCCCTTTTCTTATGATATTTGGCTGCCTAGAATGCATGATGTCTTACTCATATGCCCTCATGTTATAATTTCACTTGCAATTTGTTTATCCAAATCCATTTTCCTTTAGGAAGCAGCAAACCTTTTGAAGCTATATACGTATCATCTAAATCCAAGGAGCAAGGCCCGGTTGATCCTTTAATTGTAATTCTTCACGGGGGCCCTCATACTGTCTCATTGGCAAGCTTTTCAAAGTCCTTGGGGTTTCTTTCTTCAAGTGGTTACAGCTTGCTGATCGTGAATTATAGGTTAGTTCTGTTTCCTCTTTTTGTCCCCCTCACTGCTTCTCATTTCAACATGTTCAATATTCGGGCTGTGCTGATTTTGTTATGGCAGAACGAATTTTGATGTATTTGAAGTTCCAGTATATTCTTTTTGTTTCTCATTTTTCTAAGCTATAATTTTTTGTCCTTTTGTACCATGTTATATTGTCAGTTCGCTATACTAATCTCCATTCAATCATCTTCTGATATTTCAATCTCTCTTAGAGGCTCAATTGGATTTGGTGAAGAAGCATTGCAATCTCTTCCAGGAAAAATTGGATCGCAGGTGTTTTCTTCGTTTATTGGAAGTACAGACCTTAAATAACTTAAACGGTGTAATGACCCAACTTTCCTCCTGTCGTCTTGAGCAGGATGTCAACGATGTGCTCACAGCTATAGATTATGCCATCGACATGGGACTCGCAGACCCATCTAAAATAGCGGTGCTTGGTGGGTCACATGGTGGATTTTTGACTACACATTTGATTGGCCAGGTGCACTAGCTTTAAACACTCGTTTAGTTCTCATGTACCAGTACCACCTCCGTCCCAAAATGAATAGAGCAAATCTGAAATTCATTTGGACATCCATTTTGGGACGGAGGTAGTACGACATTCTTCATTAATGTGCACATTATGTATATCAAGATCTATACTGGTTTATATGGAGTCATTTAGAAAGGTATTATTGATATTACTTATTCTGCAGGCTCCGGATAAGTTTGTGGCTGCAGCTGCAAGGAATCCTGTTTGTAATTTGGCCCTGATGGTCGAGACATGTGATATACCTGACTGGTGCTATGTGGAGGCTTATGGAAGTGAGGGTTTATCTATGATTACTGAGGCAACTTCACCTGAAGTCTTGACTCTCTTACACAGCAAGTCTCCTATTTCACACCTTCCAAAGGTATGCATCTTAAATTGCATGTACTATGTGAGTACGTGTTCAAGCATGGAATAGGTTGTTGTGTTCCTTGTGTAACAGTTTAAGCTTTTACATGCTAAACTGACGCGTCAGATCTCCGTTTTCGCAAATTTGAGTCAGTCCACTTGCATATGTTTTCTCTCACCAGTATTCTTTTACCTATATTGGTTTTTGATGCACAGTGATGCCCCCTACTTTTTCTCCATGTTACACGAGTGAAATATCATGTTAACCCATACAATAAATTGTTGACCCTTTCTCCATCAGCTTAAGATTTTGGTTAAGTTGGTAACTTCACGCTTCTCTTCTTTTAATGTTCTTCCTAGCTTCCGTTAGTATCCATGTGTTAACATAACTTCATTTAACTCGGGAGTTTTGAGTTAGATTTTTAATCCATTCTCTAACAACTTAATGCAATTAAGGGTAGTCTAATAGATATGATACTAAACTAGTGTAATATTGCAGGTCAAAACGCCTACGTTGTTTCTTTTAGGTGCTAAGGATCTCCGTGTTCCAGTTTCAAATGGACTGCAAGTAAGTTTTCTGTTTTTTCATGACAAATTTCTTCTTTCTTGCTTAAAGATTATGTATCTTCAATATGTGGACTTTGATCTTCAGAGTCATCCTCTCTGATTATTGGACTTTACCAGTTTCCAGAGTACTAAACAAGAATACAACCTAGTACCAATCAACAAAAGGGTCATGAAACCAAGGAGAACCCCCTTGATTGCTCCATTTAGCCTGAAAACAGCCAATTATTAGGAAACTTTTTCCCGTTTAATATTTTATTCTACCGAGCTATGAATAGGGTGCTTTTAACTTCACGGAAACAAGAAACTCTATGTCAGGGACTGATATAAATGTTTTGGGTTGTGAAATACGCAGTATGCACGGGCATTGAAGGAAAAGGGAGGAGTTCCAGTGAAAGTGATTGTTTTTCCTAACGATATGCATGGAATTGACAAGTAATCGCTCTCTCTCCCTTGATAAGCCCTCTTCAACAGAATTTGAATCATAACCAAATCCCATGCTAGATTCTAATGACTCTTGCTTCTCTTCTGCAGACCTCAATCTGATTTTGAAAGCTTTCTTAATATCGGAGTATGGTTCAAGAAGTACTGTAAATAGGCTGTAAATTATGGCCTTTGCTTTATCATATACTCTGATGCAACGAGGCGGCAGAGTTCATCTTACCAATGTAAACTATTTTAGATCGATGCCAAGCGTGGATGACAACAATAAATTTTATTCAAATGGCATGTAGCATCTTTTTATCTATTTATTATGTCTTCAAGTTGACAATAAAGATGTAATGTAGAGATGTAACTGGATGCATTTACATTTTCATGCCACAAGAAATTACTCTTTCATTGTATTTGAAAGTATTTTTAAGAATTCCCAACTTACACTAGTGATAAAAGCAGTGTTCTAAAAGACGTCCGTCTAGGCCGCCTAAGCGCTAGGCGTTCATTAAACGCCTAAGTCCTGCCTAGGATATTATAACTATTTTTGAATTCTCGGCCCCGCCTAAGTTCCGTTTATACCCCGCCTAGGCGCTAGGCGCTGCTGCGGCGCCTAGCGCTTTTTAGAACCTTGGATAAAAGCAGTTAAAGTTACTGGTGAGGGCACCATTACAGTCTATCTAAATACAATAAAGGTCTAAATTATACTCGAGTAAATGGGACACTACACATGTACCAAATCAAATGAAGATTTATAAATACTCTTTCTGTCCCATTTATAAATTTTCATCTTTTTAAGAAGAAAAATCAAAGAAAAGTATTGTTATAATAAGTGTTGTGATCAATGAAAGGGAGAGAAATTGAGATAGGCTATAGTAAGTGAAAAGTTATTACGAGTATAGTAATTATAATAAGTAAGTTTCTTTAATAAAGAGGTACTTCCTTTGCCTCATTAAAAGTTGCATTCTTGTGATGGTAAAGGGGATTATGAAAATGTATAAGTGGTGTACGTGTTGACTTGTGGGTATGAAACTGATGTTGGAAAGAGAAACTTTCATTATTTTAGCTTACAAAGTCTTGATCTTAGTTATTTCCTCTTTTTATGGCAAGGATTTGTGCTTCAGGTAATTAAATAGTAAGTGAATAATTGTTGTGATTAATAATGCTTAATAGGTGTATTTATCGCTTTCACATATACTTAGGAATGGCAATGGGTCGGGTTCGGGGCGGTTTGCTTATAACCGAACCCGATCCGTGAGAATTAACCTTTCACCCGAACCCGCCCCGCCCCGCCCCGCCCCGCCCTGTCCTGTCCTGTCCTGTCCTGTCCTGCCTTTCCCTTGGCCAAATGTAAAAAGCACAACACCAAACACCAGAAAAGCATAAATTTCTCACTTAAACAATGATATTTTGTTTCAAATTGATAATAACTTCTTCAATTTCAAATTTTACTCACCAAAACATTATTCAATATTTACAAAAATTGAAGGAAAATCTTGGAAATAAAAGGTGAAAACCGAGGGAGAGAGAGAGGGACTGACCGAGGAAGAGAGAGAGGGACGGGGAACGAACCAAACGATCGACGGCAGGAAGGCGAGAGGAGACGGCGACGGGAGGAAGGCCAGAGGAGACGGCGACGGCAGGAAGGCAAGAGGAGACGGCGACAGCGAAGGAACGATCGACGGCGTCGACCTCTTCCTTCACCACGAGTGCGACGGCCTTGTGAATTTGTGATTGGTAAAAAGTGTTAAACTGATAAATGAAACCTTAAATTTCCAATATATAGTTGGATTATTTTGTAAATTGGTAAGAATAGAAGGGCTGATATGAAACTAGGAAAGGGCATTAGTATATGCACGGGTCGGGTCGGGTGATCACCAAAACCCGAGCCCGACCCGAACCCGCACGGGTTATAGAAATTGCGACCCTAACCGTATTTTCTCGGGGTGGATCGGGTTCGGGCGAATTGCCATCCCTATATATACTGGTCTGTTTCTACCACACACAGTGGTATGTCTCCACACACTATACACGTTGATTCCCTCTTCAATGTATAGGTAGGTGTATGAGCTGCTCAACAAGCCAAAATAATGCTTTTTTGAACCTTTCAAAAAATGAAATTAAGGTGGCATTTTTTTAAGTATTAAATCTTGAAATCTGAAAGCATATTTGAAATTGGTTGAATTATTAATAGACAACGTCTAAAGACTGATTTCTTAATTACTCAAGTTGCTTGATTATGTGCCTGAATTCATTAGAAGAATTTAAGTGTGAAACATAAGTGGACATTCAGAGTTTTCTAGATTTGAATTATGAAAAACAAATACATTGAATTTAAAAATGTCTGAATAAATAAATGTTAAAAAGCAAATAAGTGCTTAAAAGAAAAAACAAACGACCCTTAAGATGGTTTTTTTTTTTTTCTTCTTAAAATGACTTCTCAATGACAACATTCAAGGGACACCCACCAAATAATTATTTGCTAGAAATTTTAGTTGTACCCCTACAACAAAATCCAGGCAGGAATCCTATTTACTTTCATTAAACTTCATTAACTTTTTTTAGTTTTTTAAGCAATTTAGAGCGAAGGGATACTAAATGCATACTTATAATTCAATGGGAAAAATGTAAATATTTTTTTATATATATACTGTATTTTTTTTTTTTGAAAAACACAATAAAGTGGTTAAAACTGATTTTTTTTTTTTTTTAAAAAAAGGTCAAAAGTGTGATTGGCTCTTAGGCAAACAGACAAACGGGTCCCAAAACGACACCGTTCCAGGCATTTCAAATGGCTCATTCGCCTCTCACATCACATTTGTGTCGTTCATCCTGTCCCAATCCAAACCCTAACTCCAATTTCATAAAATGGCATCATCTTTATCTCTCGGATCGCTATTCAGCTCCATATCTACTGACCTTAACGTCAACGACCATGTAAGTGCTTCCCTACATTTCAATTTCAATCTTCTTTTTGCTCTATGAATTTTGGCTTTGACGAATTATGTGAATTAAAAGACAAGAAATTGATAGTGTATTCGCTCAATTTAATCATTCATGAGTGCTATGATGTTTGGATGACATGAAAATTTGCTTCATTCACTTGAAAAAATGGTCATTCATATTCTTTTATTTGCAACCAAATGAATTTTGAGCAATAATTTCGGCTACTTTTAATTTTGCCTAAATTATTGCTAAAAGTTCATTCGTATTAACATCGAAAAAAGAGGGACTAACTTTCCGGGACGGAGGGAGTATATAATAATGAGTGTTGTTGGACCTATGGAGCAGTGATATCCTTTTATTTGCAACCAAATGAGAAGTTCTGAGCTTGATTGCAGTTCTATAATGATGTTTTTGCTTTTTTAGGGGTTTGTGGTTGGGAATTCTCCTGCAAATTTAGGGTGTAAAACTCTGGTGATTGGCAACCAGACTCCTGGTTTGTTTTCTAAAAAATTTGCATTGAGGTGCTCTAGAGATAGAGAGATGGATGTAAGCACATCAGCGGCAGTTAACGATGTCGTAAAATGCATAGATGGTTTGTATTTGTGGAGATATTAATGGTAAATAGAAGAGGGTTTTTCATTTGTAATTTTGATGGTTGAATCCGGTTTTCTTATGTTGGCAGAATTGGATGTTAGGGAGCCGAGTGTATCAACAATACTTATGAATTTCGAGAACAGTTTTGATCCATATGGGGCATTGAGTACACCTCTATATCAAACAGCAACATTCAAGCAGGCACGCCTTTAGTCCCTTTGTATTTAATTTTTGCTAATATTTCTCCTGCTTGAGGAATCAAAACTTTGTTGACTTATTTAACATCTTTAATGCAGTGACCTGCATACATGTGAGGCATATGAATGCAAGTATAAAATTTCATTTTTTTAATAGATTAGTATAATACTTCAAAACATTTATCTACATCAAGAGAAGTACACGGGAGTTGAGGCTAGTGTCGAGGAAAATATGAGATGCAATTTGTTTTTTTTGTTTTTTTTTTTAAACTCATCTTGCTGTTTCATGTTATGCATTCTTCTATAAGAGAGACTAAAACTTAAGTGTTGGGTAAAATGGGGGACTGAAAAGGATTAGAAAGAGTTGAACACTTGAACTTACAGTTTGTCTGGTTGTAAGATGATAGGTTTTTACCGATTCTCTAAATTTTCACTCATTCCTTTTTCTTCTAATGGTTTCTCATTCATTTCACTTCAACCCAACCACAAGATTTGAACTTTCTCATCTTTGTCATGCATGAATTAATTGTCTTCATCATAGTTTATTGCAGTCCATGTAATTGCTACTTGTGATATCCAGTCCATCAAAGTTTCACTAGATCACACATCTAAACCCAGTGAGACATGACTCATGGGTGAATCAACAAATGCAAGACTAAGAGCCTAAAATTCTATAAAATGACTTTGCAGATCTACCGCGAATGAGATGGAGCTGCCACTATTATGGCAAGGGTTGTGTGATTTAGGTCCTAAGCAATATTGTATTAAATTTTGGCACTATTCGGTCTATCTAGTGTGTATAAGCGGAAAAAAAAAATCATGCCATGTGCATTTCCTGCGAAGCTTATGCTTGTAGCTATTAATAAGAACTTTGAAAGTATGCATCGTTAAATACTCCCTTTGTCCCGGAAAGATAGTCTCATTTTGACTTTTTATGGTCAACAAAAATAAACTTTGACCAAACATTGGTGTCAATTTAATTATCACAATGAAATTCTAATACTTGTTATTGATAAATCACTTAATGATTTAACAATTACAAATTTTAGAATTTCACTAGAATAATTAGATCGTCGCCAATGGTTGGTCAAAGTTCATTTTTATTGACCATAAAAAATCAAACTAAGACTATCTTTCCGGGACAGAGGGAGTATTATCCTAGTTGTTCGACATATTCTTGTATTTGTTTTTTCTATGCTTGTCACAGAATGTTGAACATACTCCCAGTGTTCATATCCTTAAAAAGTTTGAAAAGTCAAATGGGAAGATCATTTTGGGACGGAGGGATTATTAGCAGAAGTTAGCATTTTACTTGTGTGCTCAATACACGTAACTTAAATTGTCATTTATACTTTTGTACAGCCTTCCGCTACTGAAAATGGTCCCTATGATTATACTAGAAGTGGGAACCCTACACGTGATATGTTGGAAAGGTCTTCTCTGCTATATGCATAATGTTGTTAATTTAGTCCAGTTTTACATATTTTCTTTGTTTTTGTCTTATTACTAGTATTTGCTTGGCATATTTCAGCATCTTGGCGAAGCTTGATAAAGCAGATCAAGCAATTTGTTTTACCAGTGGAATGGCTGCTTTAGCTGCTGTCAGTCGTCTGGCTGGAACTGGTGAATATTGTTCCCTTACTTTTTCATATTGCTCTGACTTGTGCACACGATTTTATCTCAATTCTTCTTGTTATTATGTTATCCAAATTCTAAGGGCTACATAAGAATAAAAACTCATGTAAATTTAATGTGTCGTTCTCGGGCTGAAAGTAATCTGTGCTTATTAGAGATTCTCCATTTGTATACTCCATATGATCACTTGAGCTACATTATGGGTTGTCAAGATTATCAGACCTTACTTCTGAGTTGAAAAACGAGATTATGCATGTATGTGTTTTTTCATATGCATTAAGTAAAGTTGTTATTATAGGTGAAGAAATTGTTGCTGGCGATGATATATATGGTGGTTCTGATCGGCTGCTGTCGCAAGTCATTCCGAAGGCAGGAGTAGTCGTGAAGTTCGTAACATATCTCTGTCTTTTTTCAGGATAGATTGTTATTCTTTTCTTTTCCATTGGCATCAAATTAATATAAAGTATCTCTCAATTATGTGTATTATTTGTAGACGAGTGAATACTACTGATTTAGACGAGGTTGCATCTACAATTGGCCCAAAGACTAAACTTGTGTGGGTGGAGAGTCCTACAAACCCACGGCAACGAATTTCTGATATCCGTGTAAGTCACTGAACTTAAGTCACTGACTTAAGTGTGCAACCTGTTTCTTTGCTGTACTTTGATGGGACAACCTATGGAAAAATTCCTAAAGTGGTCTCCACATGTGATTCATCATTCACCAAAACGTAAATGCTTTAAGATAATATCTCGGGTAATGTTCAAATCACCTAAGGGGGTATATAGGAACATGTATAGATCCCTTTTTTCCAAAAAAAGTAGAGTATATAAAAATATTCCTAGAAGTTGTTTTTCCCTTTTTTTTTTGTTGTTGAACAATCTGCTGATCTTTTGTTGATTCTTATATCAGAAAATAGCAGAACTTGCTCATGCTCATGGTGCCCTCTTGTTGGTGGATAATAGCATTATGTCTCCAGTACTGTCTCAACCATTGGAGCTTGGAGCAGGTATAACAAGACATACTTTGGTTGTTGTAGTCGTTGAATTAGACGTTCTAAATATGTGATAGATGTCCTCAATAATTTTGTAATAATTATTCATTTTCTTTTTCGCAGACATTGTAATGCACTCAGCTACGAAATTTATTGCCGGGCACAGCGATGTCATGGCAGGTGTACTGGCTGTGAAAGGGGAGAGGTTCGATTCCCTTGGACAATGATACACATAGGGAAAACTCAAAGGTAAAACTCATAGTGAAACACTTTAAACCGTTGGATGAGTTTTCATTAGTGGGGCTCACAAACATTTATTACAATCCAACGGATTACAGTGTTTCACTATGAGTTTTCCCTTTGGTTTGGGAATTGGGAGAACGAAAAAAAATCTGTGGGGCGGGATCTTCCAGTTCTAATGCAGTGATTTGGATTTCGGTAGCCAAACGTAACCTTACTGAAGCACATCCCTGTATTGGAAAAATGGTTCTGTGCTTAAGTAGTAACCACATCCTATTATGAGCAGCTGATAGTCCTGCCAGTGACCACATTACTTATGCAAGACGATACATGTTTCTAACTAAAATTAGTTTATTGGAGAGCCGTGTAAATTTATAGCTACATGAACAACCATCAACTAATCCCATTTTGAGTAGCCAAGAGCTGTTTGATGAAGTCTGTGGCATATGATGTAAAGAGAAACAGTGTAAATATGATTATGCTTGCTATCTTGCATGCGAGTCAACATCTATTGCAGCTTTTACTCGTTCATTTTCTCTATGCTTATGAATCTGCTTCAACCAATATTGAAGTTATGTTTTAATGGTTAAGCAATTATTTTATCAATTCTGAAACTTTGACGGATCAAAGATTAATAAAAATAAAAAATGAAACTATTTTCTCATAAAAGCACTATTTTCCAAGACTACTTTCCTCGAGTCATCCTTCTTCATTTCTGAGTTGCTAGTTTGTTCATTAGAACCCAAATAATCTTACACATACATACGGGAATTCAATTTTGGTGTGCTTAGTCCTTCCCATTTAGAAAATTGCAGAATTTTTTTTTGTTCTCCTGATGGCAAAATATATATAGCTAGAACTTGCATTCTAGTTGTGGAATCAAATATAGTTGATCATAACAGTTTTTCTGACTTTTCTTTTTTGGTCAAAACCAGGCTGGCGAAAGACTTCTATTTCCTGCAAAATGCTGAAGGCTCCGGTTTGGCGCCATTTGACTGTTGGATTTGTTTACGGGGCATTAAGACAATGGCCTTACGCGTTGAGAAGCAACAGGTGCCAATCAGACTTGTCCTACTAGTTATACAAGTGTGTATTATTGGGATTTCCTTTCTTATTAACCTACACTCAGTATACTGGCTATTTGTTCAAATCTAAAGTTCTGGATTTGATGCTTAGGCAGTGGTCAGATTCTATTTCAATGAGTCCATCGTATTGCTCAACCTCAATCTCTTTTCCAAGCAGTATTTTTGAGATGTCTTGAATTAGTTCCTCTGGTTCCTTTCCGTTGTGAGTGCTTTGGTTTATTCTTAATACATGGTTTATCTTGGCAGAAGTCGACATAGATTATTTTACTAATTTCCTCTGGAAAGATATCTGTTATTTGGATGCTATTTTCACCATTATGAAAGTGACTCTTATGAACAAGTATTTTGTCATATTTGCTAGGAAAACGCTCAAAAGATTGCTGAATTTCTCTCAACACACCCACGTGTGAGTAGGGTCAACTATGCTGGTCTTCCGGGCCATCCAGGACGCTCGTTACACTATTCTCAGGTATTGTTTTTTGTGAGCTTCAAATATTATACTCACTCCGTCCCAAAATGAATGACTGAATTTGCTCTTGATCAAGAGCAAATTCGGTCATTCATTTTGGGACGGAGGGAGGACCTATACAGATCCCTATATCCTCATCCACCTTCTCTCTCTCTCTCTCTCTCTCTCTCCTTACTTTTGAGATACTCTTGCAGGCCAAGGGTGCAGGATCTGTTTTAAGTTTCTTGACAGGGTCTCTGGCACTCTCTAAGCATATTGCTGAAACCACCAAATATTTCAGCATAACTGTCAGCTTTGGTATTGTTTATCTTCCTACTCAACTTGATATGCTGGCTAAACTTTTCTCTACTTCTGAATTCCCAGACACGGAAAACAAAGATTTGAGAAAAAGATCTTTCAAATTTTATTTACTTATTGAAAAATCATGCATATAAATGGGTAAAAGTCTCAAAATCATGCACTTATTCGAAAAAACCAATAAACTTTACAAACATTAGATGTTTGATCTGTTAGTATAAGCACCTTAGACTGCTATGGGGGTAGCTGCCTTCATTTGATTTAAAAATAAAGAAGAATTAGTTTACATTTTATCAGAAATCTCTAAAATCAGGGATGTTAGTATTTTCCCCGTTTATAAAAGGAAAATACACTAATTCTTTTTACTCCCTTTTGAAAAATTTCCTAGCTCCGCCTCTGCCCTAGACCATCATTGTTGCTCATTATCTTCTGATTGTTGTGTATTTGGCAGGGAGTGTGAAGTCCCTCATAAGCCTGCCCTGTTTCATGTCCCATGCAAGCATACCCGCAAGAGTACGCGAGGCTAGAGGTCTAACAGATGATCTCGTCCGTATATCTGTTGGTATTGAAGATGTGAACGACTTGATTGCTGATTTAGACCATGCGTTCAGAACTGGTCCTACTTAAGGCTCGCTGTAGCCGTCTATAAAAACTTAAATCAGTATGATCTTTGATCTGCTCATTAATGGCGTTTTGTGCTTTGCAGTATGTGAACCGGCAGAGTACGAGTGTTCTGTATGTTACAACAATAAACTTATTTGAGCTTTTCACTATCGAAAGCTCAAATATGTTCACTTTCTCATTTTCAGGATGCAAGAAATGAATTATATATAAGTTAATGATTTCAGAAATTTGATGTTCTTGTAATTTCTAAGCTCCATTGTAAAAAAATGAGTGCTTTTTTGGCGATTTCTCGTGGAAATGAAGGTGACCTGTTGTCAATTTTAGGGCACATAGACAAATGTTTTACCAGTGTTCATGATGACATGATAATGCAGATGAAAAGCGTGTCGGCTAACACATTTGTGCTTGGCTCTATCACCTCAAAGGCTCAAATAATGTCTTACTGGGGCGAGTTTAATCGAGCCTACTACTATATAGCTCGGTTCAGCCACAGAGCGTTTTAAGGGGCAAGTTCTTGAATCTAAATCGCTCTCGAGACAAAAGGGGGAAATTTTGACTGCTATTTTCGTTTGCTTGAAAATTATTAATTATTTGGTTACTTGATTTTAATTGTTGTTTGAAGATTTCATTGTTTTGTGAATTACTACTTTGGAGGGCAGAATTTGTATGGGTTGCTCATAAGGTGTTTGTTGAAAGGCCCCAAATGTTGGTGAAGCTTCAAAATCTGAACACACTCTCTGCAAATTCAGCTCCTCATATTATTCATAATCAACCATTTGTGTTTCAGTTTCTTCCCCCATTTGGGAAAACAAGAAGATCTCGATCATCAACTTACGAAGAGATTCAACACTGTGTGGAAGAAACACAACAGCTCGTGTGAAGAACTGAGCTTTTATCCACAACCCCAGTTGGAACCTTGACGAGTGTAAGCTCAAATTATCTGATCCCGATGGGTGTTGGAAAGTGTGCACACCAATTGAACCTTGACGAGTGTAAGCTCATAATTTTCTTATCCTTCAACAACAGAGAATGTTTTGGTCGAGGAAGTTGTTCAGTATAAAGCATTATAGTCAATTTATATGCTTCATAAACTCTGACTTGCATCTGTTGTTTTTACAGAAAGAACATCATTTTCATTTTAGGAATATTTCGCAGTTGTTTGATGGGTACAAATCGAAACAAAAGTTGAGGAACTAGTTACAGTGTCTGCATCATATCGACAGCAACGTATAAACTTGCTGGAATCACGGGGTGTAAAATAATGTTGATGCTGATGAGACCGAGCTCTGTAGACCGGATTGAACCCGATCTAACCGGTACGACCGAGCCCGTCCTAACCGGACCTCAATCCTGAATATCGAGCCGGATAAGCCCGCAGGTGAACGAGCTCGAGAGACCGGGCTCCCCGATGACTATGACCGAGATGGCTCTGCCTTCCGCTATCCTAAGGGTCCCGTGTTGATCACTCAACCTCATGTCCGGAGCCCGCAGTGCCCAGCTGTCACAAACGTACAACGGACGTTAACTATTCGTACCTGACATACCATAACAGTTGGTGGTGGAACCATGATTCCCTGACAACACGCCACGTTCTCAGCGACTCTCCTGAACAGCCCAGTGAGGACCTGCCACGTGTCTAGCAAGTACCAGGGTAGTTGGTACCTTGAACCTGCCTCTCTCTTCTACCCATATAAATACTCCTTTCCGCCCCCATGGGTCAGGTACGTGCTCTACCCTAATCACACACACTAGGTCTTCATTTATCTATCTTCTTAGGTTTTCCTCAGAAACCTTACTCTCACACCCGAGGGCCTAAGCCGGATTCAAACCCTGCCTTGGTCTTAACGGTGTTCTTGTTTGTGTTGTGATCAGGAACAGGAGACAATCAAACTGGAGTTCTATCTCCGTGACCCCAGATTCTTAGGGCGTCATCAGATGCATGACGAGCCGTGGGATCAGAAGGAGACAGCTTCAGGCTGTCACTAGTCAAAGTGCAATCCAACAGGTACAACTTTTATCATGTCTACATCTTTTTTTTTTTTCGTTCGTCAATTAATAATTTACCCCTTAAACTCTTATCATCGGAGTAACATGATTGATTGCGATTACTTTTCATACTGCCCTGTTGTAAACTCATGCTGAATGATATTTTTGTTTACATAAAAATATCCATGGCCATGATTCTTGGATTCTTCTTATCATTAAAACTTTATTTTTGTTCATGAAACTTGAGCAAATGAACAGGCTATACGGGTGCAGGTGCAACCCTAACCGTGGAGTTTTTGATAAATATCTGTCAAATTTATTGTCGTTTTCATAGAGGGAGCGAGTGCGACATCCAACATTTTTTGTCTGGACATAAAGTAAACTAGGAAAAACCCCGTGCTACGCACGGAAATTTGTTTACAATTTGTCGTTTATTTAGTTAGTCAAATGGAGTATATTTTATTATGATTAAAGAAAAATAATTTTCAAGTATCTCAAAAATACAACTAAAAAAGAAGACATGTAAATAATCAATTACATTGTAATTTTCTTTTTATTTTGGGGGGATAAATTAAAGAGTAAATCATTTTCTAACTTTGGATTTAAAATCAAGATTAATGTTTTTTGTGACTTTTTCTTTGTTTGCAGGATTAGAGTTGCATCAACATAAACTTTTTAATTTATTAGTTAAACAAAATAAATTGTTTGAAGACTTTTAATTTGTTTTAAGTAACAAATCAAAAATATATTTTTTGTGACTTTACATTTCAAATTATGACTTTTCATTTCTTATACCGGAGAAGTTAAAGCCACTTTATCATAATTATTTTTAATATATTAAATTTTATTGAGACTCTTCATATTTTAGTAACCGTTGCACTTAAATGAATGCATATAATGATATATGAAAAAAATCTTAGGTATAAAATTATTTGAAACATGTTGCGACCGATTTTATGCTTATGGTGAAATGGATACATAAAATCATGAGAGCATTCATTAACAAACTTTCATGAGTTAATAAGAGTGTGTGCAACACCAAGTAGCACGTGAAAGTGCCGATCTGGAACCGATTTTATTACCACGAATTTGAAACCCAGTATCACTATGAATCGTAATAGTTAACCTATATAATAACTATTATTATTAACTAGTATTAACTAATAATAAGAATTCCAAAAGTCAATTATTAATTTGAGAAGTGGGGATGTGGCTTCATGTAAATCATTCCTTGTCCACGTGGCGGCTTTATAGCCCTCCGCGTCAACTTTTATATATATAGATTTAAAAATGAAATTGACTAAAAGATTGTAATGTTCTTGCAAATAGAGAAAGAATAATTAATAATAGCTAGCAAGAGTGACATACATACAATAGATATTGTGGAGTGTGAGGGGAATGGGAATAGGAAGGGGAAGGGGAAGGGGAAGGGGAAGGGAGGGCATAAGAGAGGTGAATATAATTAACAAAACATAAATATTTGCTAAATTCACATAATACACACAAATAAATCATTAAAGTAACTAAACAAACAATGTCCGCACCAAGAATAGACATTCTGTACCGTAAATGCTCCAAGAGCTCTGTAGAACTAAACTTGATCTCCACCATCTAGAAAGATGCACAGTGTCTCATGAATCGTGTGTGCAATATCAGCTCACTCCAACGGTTAAATTGCTGCAAAGGCTTCTTAAATCTGACTGCGAAGCAACCGACCTCCATAACACCACCTGCTGTCCGCTACTGTTTGAACCATTGGCTCTCCTTCAAACCCCATTTCCACCGTTCAAAATTTATTTTAATGTGTTCTAAACATGCTCCAAAAGTTTTAGCTCGATCCGACGGTTGCAAAACTGATGGTTATATAGAACTCCAAGAATTGAGATACAATAAATGAGCTCATTTCTTTGAAACTTTCCAATTTCTTGGCTGATGGAATTGATGAGGTTTTTTATTTATTTATTTATATAAAGATTTTTAATATTTTAACTTAAATTAGTGATAGCTAGCAAGAGTGAATGTACTTCGGTGTGTCTCTTGATTTTTCGTATTCATGTAACTAATGAACATGTGACACTAATACAATACAATGATTCTTCATGTTCTAAACGTTTGAAGTACACCACATGTTGAAAATATGAACAATCTTCCGTTCTTGAATCTGTAAAGTCTCTCTTCATGATTTGTGTTTAATGTTGACTTATATAGTAACTATCATTGTTAACTAATACTACTAATAGTAATAGTTAACTTATATAGTAACTATTATGGTTAACTAATAATATTAATAGTAATAGTTAACTTATATAGTAACTATTATATTTAACCAATACTATTAATAGTAATGGTTTACTTATATAGTAACTATTATGGTTAACTAATACTTTTAATAGTAACAGTTAACAAATATAGTAACAATTATTGTTAACTAATAATATTTAACTTATATAGGTTAACTATTATGGTTAACTAATACTATTAATAGTAATAGTTAACTTATATAGTAACTATTATGGTTAACTAATACTATTAATAGTAATGGTTTACTTATATAGTAACTATTATGGTTAACTAATACTATTAATAGTAATAGTTAACAAATATAATAACTATTATTGTTAACTAATTATATTTAACTTATATAAGTTAACTAATACTATTAATCGTAATAGTTAACTTATATAATAACTATTATTATTAACTAATAGTATTAACTAATAATAAGAATTCCAAAAGTCAATTATTAATTTGAGAAGTGGGGATGTGGCTTCATGTAAATCATTCCTTGTCCACGTGGATTTCCAAAGAGACTTTATTATGCCAAAGTAGTGGCTACAACTGCAGAGTTGAAACTGCTCGCATTCTTTATCATTGCTTCTTTCTGCATTCCTTCTACCAGTACGAGGCTCCTTGAATTTGTATGCATGTGCTTGTACAGAGGCGGACCCAGTATTTTCAGAGGCGGAGTAGACAATCACTTTGGATCCAAGCAAGTAAGAACAAAATTTTTCTAAAGCAAATACCACCGTTAAAAATTCCTTTTCAGTAGTGGTATAGTTAAGTTGAGCATCATTCAAAGTTCTACTCGCATAATGAATCATATGAGGTAGCTAGTCTACTCGTTGCCCTAACACAGCCCAATTGCAAAATCAGAAGCATCACACATGATCTCAAAGGGTAGAGACCAATTGTGGCTGGAAAGGATGGGGGCACAAGTCAACTTCTCCTTCAATAAATTGAATGCTTCCAAGAATTCTTGGTCGAAGATGAACTCGGTATCCTTTGCTAGCAGGTTACATAAAGGCTTACAAATTTTTGAAAAATCTTTTATGAAACGCCTATAGAAACCCGCATGGCCCAGAAAACTCCGTACACCTTTAACCGAAATAGGGGGAGGTAATTTAGAGATCACATCAATTTTTTCTTTTCCCACCTCAATTCCCTTACTAGACACCAAATGCCCTAACACAATCCCATGCCTCACGAGAAAATGAACTTTTTCCTAACTAAGGGTCAAATTTGTCTCATAACAACGTTTTAAAACCATTGTCAAATTCTCGAGGCATCCATCAAAACTATCACCAAACACAGAGAAATCGTCCATGAAGACTTGGACAGACATCTCAATCAAGTCAGAGAATATGGAGGTCATACATCTTTGAAAGGTCGCATGTGCATTACATAGTCCAAAAGGCATCCTCCTAAAAGCAAATGTGCCAAAGGGACAAGTGAAAGTGGTCTTGGCTTGGTCCTCTGGTGCAATGGGAATTTGGTTATATCCCGAGAAACCATCCAAAAAACAATAATAAGCATGTCCCGCTAACTTCTCTAAGATTTGGTCAATAAAGGGCAAAGGGAAGTGATCTTTCTTTGTTGCAACATTCAGTTTGCGCAAATCTATGCACTTCCTAAGCCCAGTCACTTCCTCACCTTTCTCATTAGTGACGACTGTGATACCCGATCTTTTAGGAACAACTTGGACCGGGCTCACCCACTCACTATCAGCAATGGCATAAATGATACCAGCATCTAATAACTTAAGAACCTCTTTCCTAACCGCCTCCTCCATGTGAGGATTCAACCTCCTTTGTCTTTCTCTAGATGGCTTAGCACCATTCACAAGATTAATTTTATGCATGCACATGGGGGGCTTATGCCTTTAATGCAAATGAAGATTTCTCTTTATAGATGTGGAAGAGGTCGTCTCCTTTTAGCAAGTTAAAAAAGGGCCAGACTGACTTCCCTTCGGGAAGATAAGCAGGAAGGGGAATCCAAGGCTTTCAACTAAGCCTCACAATAAATAGGGGTTAGCACCTTTCTGACTTCACTGAACTGAGGAAATAAGAAAGCGGAAACTCGAAGCTCTGCCGAGTGGGAATCCCGGATCTCTGTCTTCTGCCTTCGAAACAGCTACTAAAGAATGTTTACAGCAAATAGATAGGTTGAGGCGAGGAACTCGCAACTTAAGTAAGGGAAAAATGCCAGGGAATAAACCAGAAGCGAAGAGCGAAGGGCATATCATTAATAGTAGCGGGTGAAATATCCCGTTAGGGGGTAGGGGGTAATGGCAATCAAAATCTTCATTCAGGGCAACGTAGGAAGGTGCTTTAAGGTCAACCCTATGGCCAACTTGTGCTCTCAAAGCACTTTTATCAACTTGGCCTCTTGTTTTAGAGTCAAATCAGAGGCAATGATCACCGGTAAAGTCTCACCCTCCCCAAGAAAGACATACTTCAAATTTAAGGGGAGAGTTTTCAGCTCAAGAGCTGGAGTAGTACAGTAGAAGGCGCCGACTTCTCATTAAAGCGGCCTAGGGGGTGAAATGGGCCATCACTAGGATGGTGTTCGTCGGCCTTTTCCACAGCCATCAGTTGAACGTCCGCATTATCCCTAGTTTTCTCACCGCCAATTGACAACAAAGACTCTAACTCCTCACAATCTCTCTCATGCCAAAGAACATCACTCACACAATCCTCAATCAAATCCACACAATCACAAGACTCATCATCCACGGGACTTTGCATGACATCAAAAACAGATATTTCAATCTTTTCATTTCATTAGCCACACATAGAAAGAGTCCCATCACCCACATTAATGATGGTATTGGTAGTAGCCATGAATGGTCGCCCAAGCAATAAGGGAGAATCCTAAATATTCCTAACACCATTAACAGTTTCAAGCACCACAAAATCCACAGGTATTATCAAATTAGCTACCTGCACTAAAACATCCTCCACAATTCCCAATGGCCTCTTGATAGAACGATCAGCCAATTGCAAGGTCATTGTGGTGGGTTTTAGCTCAGGTAAACCCAACTCAAGATACAAGTAGTAAGGCAACAAATTAATGCTAGCACCAAGGTCCAACATTGCCTTCACCTTCCTAGAGTCCCCCATAGAGATAGAAATATTGAAACTTCCGGGGTCCTTTAGTTTAGGTGGGAGGTTCTGTTGTACCACAGCACTGGCACTTTCTCCCATAATTAACTTCTCATTATTCCCGTACTTGAGTTTCCTGTAATTAAGTTCTTTGAAAAATTTAGCATAAGCTGGAATATTTTTTAATCACATTCAGTAATGGAAGATTAATGTTAACTTTTGAAAACATCTCATACAAATCTGACATCTGTTTATCCAACTTATTTCTCATAAATCGTCTAGGAAACGGTATGGGAGGTACATATGGCTTGGGGGTGGAAGAATCACTGTTAGGAGTTTCCCCCATGCCATTAGTACTCTTACCAACAACATCATCAACAGTGTTTCAGAATGCAAGGAACGAGGACCAAACATACACTACCTAAACAACTTGTTAACCTAATCAAGTCCCCGGCAACGGCGCCAAAAACTTGATGGAGAAAATCTCCCTTTTATTAAATTACTCTAGCAAGTGGACTAGTCACCGTTATAGTAACTTACCAAAGTAGGGGTCGAACCACAAAGACCTGATGGATATTAACAAATTGTAAACTAAACTAATACAGAAAAATAAAAGGCGGGGTTTTGATTGATTAATTAAATTAAGAATGAAATAAAATTAAACTGATAACGAAAGATCGCAGAATAAAATCACGAGTTGTTTCCAAGATAAATAAGCAGATTCAAGGATTAGGGTTCACAATTATTCTCATGCTATTGATTTCTCATAATCAATTCATCAATCTCAATACATGGGTTCGTTCACTTAACTAGGAATCGGGACGGTTCGGTCGCCGGATTACAATTCCTCTATTCAAGTTTAATTATGCTTTTCTATCACGTCCACATACTTTAACAAGAATGCAAGAAACTCTTAAGAACAATGAACCTAGACTCTTTCGATTTCAATCACGATTTCAATTGAGTCTAATTAACAATTTAGGGGTCAATGTACTAATGCCCGAGTCACTGTAGCAATTGATACCCACAAATTCTAAGGCCAAGAATATCTTAACATAAGCCTGAAACCTTAGAATTGGTGATAAATAAATTGTTAAACAAGATTGAGATTGACTATTATGATTATGATTAGAACATAACACTCAAATAATTGTTACTACCAATCCGCAAATCAAAGGAACTTAGCTACTTATCGACATAATAATTAACACAAGAAAATAATAAGAATTCATAAACCTGGATATTATGCTTGAAAAAATAAAACCTTCAATCTTGTGACAACCTTGAATTCTAAAATAAAGCATAAGAGAGAAAATACGTGGCTGCTGTGTTTCTTTTTATACTAGGGTAATAACATCTCAAATTAAAGAAAGGAATTACAATCCTAAACAAAGGTGGAAAACTCTCAAAATCTGGTTCGGAGTAGGGGGCGCGCGCACCCTTGAAAAGAGGGCGTGCGCACCCTTATGAGCACCACAAATCCACCCTTCTGTAATGAGGGGGGCGTGCGCACCCTCTAGTTTTTCTTTTGGAGCCTTCTATTTTTCCATAATTCCTTTACAATCCACGACCCATATCTTCTCCGAAATTCCCCTCAGGTCGTTTCTTATCTTTAAGGTCATAACTCCTCCTTTTTCCAACAATTTCCCCTGGACTCAAAGACACTAAAAACAACCATTAAACTACCAAAATACCCGAAGATTAGCTCCAAGATAAGAACAAATGTATTCAATATTGATGTGTAAATACACATCCATCAATTTCCTTCTTTAGTCATATCCCAATGGAGCATGTTTCAGAACTGGTGAAAGGAAGGATGAATAGACAGCGAGCACGGGCCAATATAAACTTTGTAGTTCTCTGGAACATGTGGTCTCTTGAATGGATCGAACGAATTTAGCATGATCAAACTTTCGTGGAAAATAACCGAAGTTGCAATTTTTCAGAGAGATTTGCCTGGTGTATGTGTGATCTGCTCTGAAAATGACCAAGTTGTTAAGTTTTTGCTTATTGTGATCTTTAGTGTTATATAAGGCGGCTTTCATATCATATGGCATATAGCATTTCCACAAGAGTTGAAGAGATTATCTTTTCACAAAAACGAACATGTTTATCAATAATCTGTATCGCTCTTGTCATCTTTTAGATAGACTTATTACTTCATTGCAGATACTATTATCTTTCGCTTTGCTCCCCCTTTTCTTATGATATTTGGCTGCCTAGAATGCATGTTGTCTTACTCATATGCCCTCATGTTATAATTTCACTTGCAATTTGTTTATCCAAATTCATTTTCCTTTAGGAAGCAGCAAACCTTTTGAAGCTATATACGTATCATCTAAATCCAAGGAGCAAGGCCCGGTTGATCCTTTAATTGTAATTCTTCACGGGGGCCCTCATACTGTCTCATTGGCAAGCTTTTCAAAGTCTTTGGGGTTTCTTTCTTCAAATGGTTACAGCTTGCTGATCGTGAATTATAGGTTAGTTCTGTTTCCTCTTTTTGTCCTCCTCACTGCTTCTCATTTCAACATGTTCAATAATCGGGCTGTGCTGATTTTGTTATGGCAGAACGAATTTTGATGTATTTGAAGTTCCAGTGTATTCTTTTTGTTTCTCATTTTTCTAAGCTATAATTTTTTGTCCTTTTGTACCATGTTATATTGTCAGTTCGCTATACTAATCTCCATTCAATCATCTTCTGCTATTTCAATCTCTCTTAGAGGCTCAATTGGATTTGGTGAAGAAGCATTGCAATCTCTTCCAGGAAAAATTGGATCGCAGGTCTTTTCTTCGTTTATTGGAAGTACTGACCTTAAATAACTTAAACGGTGTAATGACCCAACTTTCCTCCTGTCGTCATGATCAGGATGTCAACGATGTGCTCACAGCTATAGATTATGCCATCGACATGGGACTCGCAGACCCATCTAAAATAGCGGTGCTTGGTGGGTCCCATGGTGGATTTTTGACTACACATTATGTATATCAAGATCTACACTGGTTTATATGGAGTCATTTAGAAAGGTATTATTGATATTACTTATTCTGCAGGCTCCGATAAGTTTGTGGCTGCAGCTACAAGGAATCCTGTTTGTAATTTTGCCCTTATGGTCGGGACATGTGATATACCTGACTGGTGCTATGTGGAGGCTTATGGAAGTGAGGGTTTATCTATGATTACTGAGGCAACTTCACCTGAAGTCTTAACTCTCTTACACAGCAAGTCTCCTATTTCACACCTTCCAAAGGTATGCATCTTAGCATGGAATAGGTTGTTGTGTTCCTTGTGTAACAGTTTAAGCTTTTACATGCTAAACTGATGCGTCAGAGCTCCGTTTTCGCAAATTTGAGTCAGTCCACTTGCATATGTTTTCTCTCACCAGTATTCTTTTACCTATATTGGTTTTTGATGCACAGTGATGCCCCTACTTTTTCTCCATGTTACACGAGTGAAATATCTTGTTAACCCATACAATAAATTGTTGACCCTTTCTCCATCAGCTTAAGCTTTTGGTTAAGTTGGTAACATCATGCTTCCCTTCTTTTAATGTTCTTCCTAGCTTCCGTTAGTATCCATGTGTTAACATAACTTCATTTAACTCGGGAGTTTTGAGTTAGATTTTTAATCCATTCTCTAACAACTTAATGCAATTAAGGGTAGTCTAATAGATATGATACTAAACTAGTGTAATATTGCAGGTCAAAACGCCTACGTTGTTTCTTTTAGGTGCTAAGGATCTCCGTGTTCCAGTTTCAAATGGACTGCAAGTAAGCTTTCTGTTTTTTCATGACAAATTTCTTCTTTTCTTGCTTAAAGATTATGTATCTTCAATATGTGGACTTTGATCTTCAGAGTCATCCTCTCTGATTATTGGACTTTACCAGTTTCCAGAGTACTAAACAAGAATACAACCTAGTACCAATCAACAAAAGGGTCATGAAACCAAGGAGAACCCCCTTGATTGCTCCATTTAGCCTGAAAACAACCAATTATTAGGAAACTTTTTCCCGTTTAATATTTTATTCTACCGAGCTATGAATAGGGTGCTTTTAACTTCACGGAAACAAGAAACTCTATGTCAGGGACTGATATAAATGTTTTGGGTTGTGAAATACGCAGTATGCACGGGCATTGAAGGAAAAGGGAGGAGTTCCAGTGAAAGTGATTGTTTTTCCTAACGATATACATGGAATTGACAAGTAATCGCTCTCTCTCCCTTGATAAGCCCTCTTCAACAGAATTTGAATCGTAACCAAATCCCATGCTAGATTCTAATGACTTGCTTCTTTTCTGCAGACCTCAATCTGATTTTGAAAGCTTTCTTAATATCGGAGTATGGTTCAAGAAGTACCGTAAATAGGCCGTAAATTATGGCCTTTGCTTTATAATATACTCTGATGCAACGAGGCGGCAGAGTTCATCTTACCAATGTAAACTATTTTAGATCGATGCCAAGCGTGGATGACAACAATAAATTTTATTCAAATGGCATGTAGCATCTTTTTATCTATTTATTATGTCTTCAAGTTGACAATAAATATGTAATGTAGAGATGTAACTGGATGCATTTACATTTTCATGCCACACGAATTACTCTTTCATTGCATTTGAAAGTATTTTTAAGAATTCCCAACTTACACTAGTGATAAAAGCAGTGTTCTAAAAGACGTCCGTCTAGGCCGCCTAGGCGCTAGGCGTTCATTAAATGCCTATGCCTAAGTCCTGCCTAGGATATTATAACTATTTTTGAATTCTCGGCCCCGCCTAAGTTCCGTTTGTACCCCGCCTAGGCGCTAGGCGCTGCTGCGGCGCCTAGCGCTTTTTAGAACTTTGGATAAAAGCAGTTAAAGTTACTGGTGAGGGCACCATTACAGTCTATCTAAATACAATAAAGGTCTAAATTATACTCCCTCCGTCCCACCTCACTTGAGACTTATTTCCATTTTGGTCCGTCCCACTTCACTTGAGACTCCCCAAAATGGTAAGCTTTTTATAGTTTTATATTCAATCTACCCCACTCACTCATTCTCTCTCTTCATTTTTCACCACACAATTCATTCAATCAACCTACTATTAACCCCACTCATTCTCCCTCTTCATTTTCTACCACACATTTTCCTTATTTTATTCTTTTTCCTTAGTTATTGTGCCCACCTCAAGGGTCTCAAGTGAGGTGGGACGGAGGGAGTACTCGAGTAAGTGGGACACTACACATGTACCAAATCAAATGAAGATTTATAAATACTCTTTCTGTCCCATTTATAAATTTTCATCTTTTTAAGAAGGAAAATCAAAGAAAAGTATTGTTATAATAAGTGTTGTGATCAATGAAAGGGAGAGAAATTGAGATAAGATATAGTAAGTGAAAAGTTATTACGAGTATAGTAATTATAATAAGTAAGTTTCTTTAATAAAGAGGCACTTCCTTTGCCTCATTAAAAGTTGCATTCTTGTGATGGTAAAGGGGATTATGAAAATGTATAAGTGGTGTACGTGTTGACTCGTGGGTATGAAACTGATGTTGGAGAGAGAAACTTTCATTATTTTAGCTTACAAAGTCTTGATCTTAGTTATTTCCTCTTTTTATGGCAAGGATTTGTGCTTCAGGTAATTAAATAGTAAGTGAATAATTGTTGTGATTAATAATGCTTAATAGGTGTATTTATCGCTTTCACATATACTTAGGAATGGCAATGGGTCGGGTTCAGGGCGGTTTGCCTATAACCGAACCCGATCCGTGAGAATTAACCTTTCACCCGAACCCGCCCCGCCCCGCCCCGCCCCGCCCTGCCCTGCCCTGCCCTGCCCTGCCTTTCTCTTGGCCAAATGTAAAAAGCACAACACCAAACACCAGAAAAGCATAAATTTCTCACTTAAACAATGATATTTTGTTTCAAATTGATAATAACTTCTTCAATTTCAAATTTTACTCACCAAAACATTATTCAATATTTACAAAAATTGAAAAAAAATCTTGGAAATAAAAGGTGAAAACCGAGGGAGAGAGAGAGGGACGGGGAACGAACCAAACGATCGACGGCATGTATAGGTAGGTGTATGAGCTGCTCAACAAGCCAAAATAATGCTTTTTTGAACCTTTCAAAAAATGAAATTAAGGTGGCATTTTTTTAAGTATTAAATCTTGAAATCTGAAAGTATATTTGAAATTGGTTGAATTATTAATAGACAACGTCTAAAGACTGATTTCTTAATTACTCAAGTTGCTTGATTATGTGCCTGAATTCATTAGAAGAATTTAAGTGTGAAACATAAGTGGACATTCAGAGTTTTCTAGATTTGAATTATGAAAAACAAATACATTGAATTTAAAAATGTCTGAATAAATAAATGTTAAAAAGCAAATAAGTGCTTAAAAGAAAAAACAAACGACCCTTAAGATGGTTTTTTTTTTTTTCTTCTTAAAATGACTTCTCAATGACAACATTCAAGGGACACCCACCAAATAATTATTTGCTAGAAATTTTAGTTGTACCCCTACAACAAAATCCAGGCAGGAATCCTATTTACTTTCATTAAACTTCATTAACTTTTTTTAGTTTTTTAAGCAATTTAGAGCGAAGGGATACTAAATGCATACTTATAATTCAATGGGAAAAATGTAAATATTTTTTTATATATATACTGTATTTTTTTTTTTTGATAAAACACAATAAAGTGGTTAAAACTGATTTTTTTTTTTTTTTTAAAAAAAGGTCAAAAGTGTGATTGGCTCTTAGGCAAACAGACAAACGGGTCCCAAAACGACACCGTTCCAGGCATTTCAAATGGCTCATTCGCCTCTCACATCACATTTGTGTCGTTCATCCTGTCCCAATCCAAACCCTAACTCCAATTTCATAAAATGGCATCATCTTTATCTCTCGGATCGCTATTCAGCTCCATATCTACTGACCTTAACGTCAACGACCATGTAAGTGCTTCCCTACATTTCAATTTCAATCTTCTTTTTGCTCTATGAATTTTGGCTTTGACGAATTATGTGAATTAAAAGACAAGAAATTGATAGTGTATTCGCTCAATTTAATCATTCATGAGTGCTATGATGTTTGGATGACATGAAAATTTGCTTCATTCACTTGAAAAAATGGTCATTCATATTCTTTTATTTGCAACCAAATGAATTTTGAGCAATAATTTCGGCTACTTTTAATTTTGCCTAAATTATTGCTAAAAGTTCATTCGTATTAACATCGAAAAAAGAGGGACTAACTTTCCGGGACGGAGGGAGTATATAATAATGAGTGTTGTTGGACCTATGGAGCAGTGATATCCTTTTATTTGCAACCAAATGAGAAGTTCTGAGCTTGATTGCAGTTCTATAATGATGTTTTTGCTTTTTTAGGGGTTTGTGGTTGGGAATTCTCCTGCAAATTTAGGGTGTAAAACTCTGGTGATTGGCAACCAGACTCCTGGTTTGTTTTCTAAAAAATTTGCATTGAGGTGCTCTAGAGATAGAGAGATGGATGTAAGCACATCAGCGGCAGTTAACGATGTCGTAAAATGCATAGATGGTTTGTATTTGTGGAGATATTAATGGTAAATAGAAGAGGGTTTTTCATTTGTAATTTTGATGGTTGAATCCGGTTTTCTTATGTTGGCAGAATTGGATGTTAGGGAGCCGAGTGTATCAACAATACTTATGAATTTCGAGAACAGTTTTGATCCATATGGGGCATTGAGTACACCTCTATATCAAACAGCAACATTCAAGCAGGCACGCCTTTAGTCCCTTTGTATTTAATTTTTGCTAATATTTCTCCTGCTTGAGGAATCAAAACTTTGTTGACTTATTTAACATCTTTAATGCAGTGACCTGCATACATGTGAGGCATATGAATGCAAGTATAAAATTTCATTTTTTTAATAGATTAGTATAATACTTCAAAACATTTATCTACATCAAGAGAAGTACACGGGAGTTGAGGCTAGTGTCGAGGAAAATATGAGATGCAATTTGTTTTTTTTTGTTTTTTTTTTTAAACTCATCTTGCTGTTTCATGTTATGCATTCTTCTATAAGAGAGACTAAAACTTAAGTGTTGGGTAAAATGGGGGACTGAAAAGGATTAGAAAGAGTTGAACACTTGAACTTACAGTTTGTCTGGTTGTAAGATGATAGGTTTTTACCGATTCTCTAAATTTTCACTCATTCCTTTTTCTTCTAATGGTTTCTCATTCATTTCACTTCAACCCAACCACAAGATTTGAACTTTCTCATCTTTGTCATGCATGAATTAATTGTCTTCATCATAGTTTATTGCAGTCCATGTAATTGCTACTTGTGATATCCAGTCCATCAAAGTTTCACTAGATCACACATCTAAACCCAGTGAGACATGACTCATGGGTGAATCAACAAATGCAAGACTAAGAGCCTAAAATTCTATAAAATGACTTTGCAGATCTACCGCGAATGAGATGGAGCTGCCACTATTATGGCCAGGGTTGTGTGATTTAGGTCCTAAGCAATATTGTATTGAATTTTGGCACTATTCGGTCTATCTAGTGTGTATAAGCGGAAAAAAAAATCATGCCATGTGCATTTCCTGCGAAGCTTATGCTTGTAGCTATTAATAAGAACTTTGAAAGTATGCATCGTTAAATACTCCCCCTTTGTCCCGGAAAGATAGTCTCATTTTGACTTTTTATGGTCAACAAAAATAAACTTTGACCAAACATTGGTGTCAATTTAATTATCACAATGAAATTCTAATACTTGTTATTGATAAATCACTTAATGATTTAACAATTACAAATTTTAGAATTTCACTAGAATAATTAGATCGTCGCCATTGGTTGGTCAAAGTTCATTTTTATTGACCATAAAAAATCAAACTAAGACTATCTTTCCGGGACAGAGGGAGTATTATCCTAGTTGTTCGACATATTCTTGTATTTGTTTTTTCTATGCTTGTCACAGAATGTTGAACATACTCCCAGTGTTCATATCCTTAAAAAGTTTGAAAAGTCAAATGGGAAGATCATTTTGGGACGGAGGGATATTAGCAGAAGTTAGCATTTTACTTGTGTGCTCAATACACGTAACTTAAATTGTCATTTATACTTTTGTACAGCCTTCCGCTACTGAAAATGGTCCCTATGATTATACTAGAAGTGGGAACCCTACACGTGATATGTTGGAAAGGTCTTCTCTGCTATGCATAATGTTGTTAATTTAGTCCAGTTTTACATATTTTCTTTGTTTTTGTTTTATTACTAGTATTTGCTTGGCATATTTCAGCATCTTGGCGAAGCTTGATAAAGCAGATCAGCAATTTGTTTTACCAGTGGAATGGCTGCTTTAGCTGCTGTCAGTCGTCTGGCTGGAACTGGTGAATATTGTTCCCTTACTTTTTCATATTGCTCTGACTTGTGCACACGATTTTATCTCAATTCTTCTTGTTATTATGTTATCCAAATTCTAAGGGCTACATAAGAATAAAAACTCATGTAAATTTAATGTGTCGTTCTCGGGCTGAAAGTAATCTGTGCTTATTTGAGATTCTCCATTTGTATACTCCATATGATCACTTGAGCTACATTATGGGTTGTCAAGATTATCAGACCTTACTTCTGAGTTGAAAAACGAGATTATGCATGTATGTGTTTTTTCATATGCATTAAGTAAAGTTGTTATTATAGGTGAAGAAATTGTTGCTGGCGATGATATATATGGTGGTTCTGATCGGCTGCTGTCGCAAGTCATTCCGAAGGCAGGAGTAGTCGTGAAGTTCGTAACATATTTCCGTCTTTTTTCAGGATAGATTATTATTCTTTTCTTTTCCATTGGCATCAAATTAATATAAAGTATCTCTCAATTATGTGTATTATTTGTAGACGAGTGAATACTACTGATTTAGACAAGGTTGCATCTACAATTGGCCCAAAGACTAAACTTGTGTGGGTGGAGAGTCCTACAAACCCATGGCAACGAATTTCTGATATCCGTGTAAGTCACTGAACTTAAGTCACTGACTTAAGTGTGCAACCTGTTTCTTTGCTGTACTTTGATGGGACAACCTATGGAAAAAATCCTAAAGTGGTCTCCACATGTGATTCATCATTCACCAAAACGTAAATGCTTTAAGATAATATCTCGGGTAATGTTCAAATCACCTAAGGGGGTATATAGGAACATGTATAGATCCCTTTTTTCCAAAAAAAAGTAGAGTATATAAAAATATTCCTAGAAGTTGTTTTTTCCTTTTTTTTTTTGTTGTTGAACAATCTGCTGATCTTTTGTTGATTCTTATATCAGAAAATAGCAGAACTTGCTCATGCTCATGGTGCCCTCTTGTTGGTGGATAATAGCATTATGTCTCCAGTACTGTCTCAACCATTGGAGCTTGGAGCAGGTATAACAAGACATACTTTGGTTGTTGCAGTCGTTGAATTAGACGTTCTAAATATGTGATAGATGTCCTCAATAATTTTGTAATAATTATTCATTTTCTTTTTCGCAGACATTGTAATGCACTCAGCTACGAAATTTATTGCCGGGCACAGCGATGTCATGGCAGGTGTACTGGCTGTGAAAGGGGAGAGGTTCGATTCCCTTTTTGGTTTGTCCCAAGAGCTAGTCTCATTTATAGAAAAATGGCATAATTATGCAATTTAAAGGAGGTTTAAAAAATAGGACAATGATACACATATGGAAAACTCAAAGGGAAAACTCATAGTGAAACACTTTAAACTGTTGGATGAGTTTTCATTAGTGGGGCTCACAAACATTTATTACAATCCAACGGATTACAGTGTTTCACTATGAGTTTTCCCTTTGAGTTTTCACTATACATATCATTATCCCAAAAAAAATAAAAGCTACAACCATTTTCTGTTAACAACAATCTGATGATGATATTTATGCCTAATGAACACTCTGATAGGAAATCTATGCTTATGGTGTTTGGCAACCTCAGTTTTAAGTCCTGGTTTGGGAATTGGGAGAACGAAAAGAAATCTGTGGGACGGGCTCTTCCAGTTCTAATGCAGTGATTTGGATTTCGGTAGCCAAACGTAACCTTACTGAAGCACATCCCTGTATTGGAAAAATGGTTCTGTGCTAAAAGTAGTAACCACATCCTATTATGAGCAGCTGATAGTCCTGCCAGTGACCACATTACTTATGCAAGACGATACATGTTTCTAACTAGAATTAGTTTATTGGAGAGCCGTGTAAATTTATAGCTACATGAACAACCATCAACTAATCCCATTTTGAGTAGCCAAGAGCTGTTTGATGAAGTCTGTGGCATATGATGTAAAGAGAAACAGTGTAAATATGATTATGCTTGCTATCTTGCATGCGAGTCAACATCTATTGCAGCTTTTACTCGTTCATTTTCTCTATGCTTATGAATCTGCTTCAACCAATATTGAAGTTATGTTTTAATGGTTAAGCAATTATTTTATCAATTCTGAAACTTTGACGGATCAAAGATTAATAAAAATAAAAAATGAAACTATTTTCTCATAAAAGCACTATTTTCCAAGACTACTTTCCTCGAGTCATCCTTCTTCATTTCTGAGTTGCTAGTTTGTTCATTAGAACCCAAATAATCTTACACATACATACGGGAATTCAATTTTGGTGTGCTTAGTCCTTCCCATTTAGAAAATTGCAGATTTTTTTTTGTTCTCCTGATGGCAAAATATATATAGCTAGAACTTGCATTCTAGTTGTGGAATCAAATATATAGTTGATCATAACAGTTTTCTGACTTTTCTTTTTTGGTCAAAACCAGGCTGGCGAAAGACTTCTATTTCCTGCAAAATGCTGAAGGCTCCGGTTTGGCGCCATTTGACTGTTGGATTTGTTTACGGGGCATTAAGACAATGGCCTTACGCGTTGAGAAGCAACAGGTGCCAATCAGACTTGTCCTACTAGTTATACAAGTGTGTATTATTGGGATTTCCTTTCTTATTAACCTACACTCAGTATACTGGCTATTTGTTCAAATCTAAAGTTCTGGATTTGATGCTTAGGCAGTGGTCAGATTCTATTTCAATGAGTCCATCGTATTGCTCAACCTCAATCTCTTTTCCAAGCAGTATTTTTCAGATGTCTTGAATTAGTTCCTCTGGTTCCTTTCCGTTGTGAGTGCTTTGGTTTATTCTTAATACATGGTTTATCTTGGCAGAAGTCGACATAGATTATTTTACTAATTTCCTCTGGAAAGATATCTGTTATTTGGATGCTATTTTCACCATTATGAAAGTGACTCTTATGAACAAGTATTTTGTCATATTTGCTAGGAAAATGCTCAAAAGATTGCTGAATTTCTCTCAACACACCCACGTGTGAGTAGGGTCAACTATGCTGGTCTTCCGGGCCATCCAGGACGCTCTTACACTATTCTCAGGTATTGTTTTTTGTGAGCTTCAAATATTATACTCGCTCCGTCCCAAAATGAATGACTGAATTTGCTCTTGATCAAGAGCAAATTCGGTCATTCATTTTGGGACGGAGGGAGGACCTATACAGATCCCTATATCCTCATCCACCTTCTCTCTCTCTCTCGCTCTCTCTCCTTACTTTTGAGATACTCTTGCAGGCCAAGGGTGCAGGATCTGTTTTAAGTTTCTTGACAGGGTCTCTGGCACTCTCTAAGCATATTGCTGAAACCACCAAATATTTCAGCATAACTGTCAGCTTTGGTATTGTTTATCTTCCTACTCAATTTGATATGTGGCTAAACTTTTCTCTACTTCTGAATTCCCAGACACGGAAAACAAAGATTTGAGAAAAAGATCTTTCAAATTTTATTTACTTATTGAAAAATCATGCATATAAATGGGTAAAAGTCTCAAAATCATGCACTTATTCGAAAAAACCAATAAACTTTACAAACATTAGATGTTTGATCTGTTAGTATAAGCACCTTAGACTGCTATGGGGGTAGCTGCCTTCATTTGATTTAAAAATAAAGAAGAAGAATTAGTTTACATTTTATCAGAAATCTCTAAAATCAGGGATGTTAGTATTTTCCCCGTTTATAAAAGGAAAATACACTAATTCTTTTTACTCCCTTTTGAAAAATTTCCTAGCTCCGCCTCTGCCCTAGACCATCATTGTTGCTCATTATCTTCTGATTGTTGTGTATTTGGCAGGGAGTGTGAAGTCCCTCATAAGCCTGCCCTGTTTCATGTCCCATGCAAGCATACCCGTAAGAGTACGCGAGGCTAGAGGTCTAACACATGATCTCGTCCGTATATCTGTTGGTATTGAAGATGTGAACGACTTGATTGCTGATTTAGACCATGCGTTCAGAACTGGTCCTACTTAAGACTCGCTGTAGCGGTCTATAAAAACTTAAATCAGTATGATCTTTGATCTGCTCATTAATGGCGTTTTGTGCTTTGCAGTATGCGAACCGGCAGAGTAGCTCCTGATTTTTATGAGTGTTCTGTATGTTACAACAATAAACTTATTTGAGCTTTTCACTATCGAAAGCTCAAATATGTTCACTTTCTCATTTTTAGGATGCAAGAAATGAATTATATATAAGTTAATGATTTCAGAAATTTGATGTTCTTGTAATTTCTAAGCTCCATTGTAAAAAAATGAGTGCTTTTTTGGCGATTTCTCGTGGAAATGAAGGTGACCTGTTGTCAATTTTTAGGGCACATGGACAAATGTTTTACCAGTGTTCATGATGACATGATAATGCAGATGAAAAGCGTGTCGGCCAACACATTTGTGCTTGGCTCTATCACCTCAAAGGCTCAAATAAAGTCTTACTGGGGCGAGTTTAATCGAGCCTACTACTATATAGCTCGGTTCAGCCACAGAGCGTTTTAAGGGGCAAGTTCTTGAATCAAAATCGCTCTCGAGACAAAAGGGGGGAAATTTTGACTGCTATTTTCGTTTGCTTGAAAATTATTAATTATTTGGTTACTTGATTTTAATTGTTGTTTGAAGATTTCATTGTTTTGTGAATTACTACTTTGGAGGGCAGAATTTGTATGGGTTGCTCATAAGGTGTTTGTTGAAAGGCCCCAAATGTTGGTGAAGCTTCAAAATCTGAACACACTCTCTGCAAATTCAGCTCCTCATATTATTCATAATCAACCATTTGTGTTTCAGTTTCTTCCCCCATTTGGGAAAACAAGAAGATCTCGATCATCAACTTACGAAGAGATTCAACACTGTGTGGAAGAAACACAACAGCCCGTGTGAAGAACTGAGCTTTTATCCACAACCCCAGTTGGAACCTTGACGAGTGTAAGCTCAAATTATCTGCTCCCGATGGGTGTTGGAAAGAGTGCACACCAATTGAACCTTGACAAGTGTAAGCTCATAATTTTCTTATCCTTCAACAACAGAGAATGTTTTGGTCGAGGAAGTTGTTCAGTATAAAGCATTATAGTCAATTTATATGCTTCATAAACTCTGACTTGCATCTGTTGTTTTTACAGAAAGAACATCATTTTCATTTTAGGAATATTTCGCAGTTGTTTGATGGGTACAAATCGAAACAAAAGTTGAGGAACTAGTTACAGTGTCTGCATCATATCGACAACAACGTATAAACTTGCTGGAATCACGGGGTGTAAAATAATGTTGATGCTGATGAGACCGAGCTCTGTAGACCGGATTGAACCCGATCTAACCGGTACGACCGAGCCCGTCCTAACCGGACCTCAATCCTGAAGATCGAGCCGGATAAGCCCGCAGGTGAACGAGCTCGAGAGACCCGGGCTCCCCGATGACTATGACCGAGATGGCTCTGCCTCCCGCTATCCTAAGGGTCCCGTGTTGATCACTCAACCTCATGTCCGGAGCCCGCAGTGCCGAGCTGTCACAAACGTACAACGGACGTTAACTATTCGTACCTGACATACCATAACGGTTGGTGGTGGAACCATGATTCCCTGTCAACACGCCACGTTCTCAGCGACTCTCCTCAACAGCCAGTGAGGACCTGCCACGTGTCTAGCAAGTACCAGGGTAGTTGGTACCTTGAACCTGCCTCTCTCTTTTACCCATATAAATACTCCTTTCCGCCCCCATGGGCCAGGTACGTGCTCTACCCTAATCACACACACTAGGTCTTCATTGATCTATCATCTTAGGTTTTCCTCAGAAACCTTACTCTCACACCCGAGGGCCTAAGCCGGATTCAAACCCTGCCTTGGTCTTAACGGTGTTCTTGTTTGTGTTGTGATTGTTTGGTATGCCCAAATATATCTCAGTTTTAATGTAATAGGATTTATTAGATTTGATTGATCCATCACTTAAGTTTTATTTCATGGACTTTAGACCCACATGTAAGAAGTATTTATACTTCATTTTTTACGTTGTCCATTGTTATAGAATAGGCTTAGAAATAGGGCAAGAAGATCAAGATTCAAGAAAATCACATTTTGAGTTGAGCCATGCGCCTATGCGCCATGCGCCTTCTAGCTCGCGCATATAAGCATTCTTCTTAGAAATGCTATGCGCCTCATTTTGATCATACGCGCCATGCGCCTCATATGCCTTAGCGCGCGCATTCTCTATACGCCTCTTGGCTCAACGCGCCTCAAAGTGTTTATTCAACACTCAGTGATTTATTGAAGATTCAAAGACTTGAAGAGAATTCAAATTACGCCAATGATCCAACGGTGGTTAAAAGATGCATATGCGCCTAATCTGTTGACACGTGTCCACAACGGTCACATTTATGTTGAGTGTCAAAATGGCCATAATATATGCATGCTCCAATCAACGAGCGACAACACATCTTATCCACAAGGATCTCCAACGGCTAGTTTTTGGAAGTTCACTATAAATACCCCATAACTTCAACATTTTGAAGTTGCTGAGTTTTGCTAAGAATTTCAAGAATTTCTCTCTCAAAGCATTTGTTGAAGATTTGAAGATTGCCTTTGTTTTTCCAGAATTCCTCAAGAACATCTTCATACCTTCATCCTTAGCCCAGATCTTCAAGCTATAACACTTTAGTTTCATTGTGCTCTAAATCATAAAGATCTAAAGAGCCGTGATACTAAAATCACACACGCGCCTCTTTAAGTTTGATCACTTAGATCCTTCTTTTAGAGATACACCGGTTATTGTTTTGGATTTGTTCATTCATAGAATATTAGATCTTGAGTTAGTGTAGAAGCTCAAAAGTTGTAATTTGTAACACTTACTCATTATATAAGATCTCCATTAGAAATCCAAGACTAACCATCTTGGTAGAGGACGTAGATCTTTCATTGATCGAACCTCTCCAAATAGCTTGTGTTATTATCTTGTCATTTACTTTCAAGTTATTATCTTCATTCACTATTTGCTTATTTACTCATTGTAGATTGATTGAACTGAATTGTGTTGTGTTGTTAACTCATTTGCCTTAGTTCCTTATTTCACCCACTTTGAGCCAAAATACTTAGAGTGTGTGTGCGCCCCCTTTTATCATTTTGCGCCTAGTTCTTAACTAACTTCCGCTGTGCATTTCACTCACTCACTTAGGCGCATATCATAACGCTTATTTGATAAAGTGCGCACTTGCAATTGAATTTTTCAAGGGTACGAAAAGAATTTTAAACAGCTATTCACCCCCCCCTCCTCTAGCTATTTTCCATACCCTTGTTGCCCTTTGGGACCAACAAGTGGTATCAGAGCAAACACCTTTATAAAACATTTTCGTTTTTCAAGCTTAACATCTTGGGTGCCGATTCTAAATGGCAAACTCAAAACCTATGGCAACTGCAAACTACACTCACGTTCCGGTCTTTGATGAAGATCATTTTGACGTGTGGAAATTCAGCATCTTAACTCATCTCAACTCAATCGATGAAAGACTTCATGACACGTGGTTTATGGACCTTACATTCCAATGAAAGCGAATCCAAATCCGCGCACAAATGTTGTTCAACCAACCGTCAAAAAACCAAAAGAGGAATGGACTGAGGAAGAAACAAGAAGAGTTGCAAATGATGGCAAAGCAAGAAACATACTTCTAAGCACTCTAAGCACGGCTATGAAACAACAAGTCATGCATTGTGCTACCGTCAATGAGCTATGGGATGCTATTGAAGAGCATATTGAAGGAGACACCGTCTGCAAGGAAAACAAGAAATATGAAGTGCAAAAGAGATTCAATAATTTCTCCCAACTCCCCGGTGAAACCTTAAGACAAACTTATGAACGCTATTGTGAAATCATCAATCTATGTATTTCACTTGGCATGAAGTTTTCGAACAAAGATTTGAATGTAAATTTTCTCCAAGCTTTCGGCTCCAGATATCTTCATAAATCTAGCGCTCTTGAAGACGCCGGAACTTTAGACGTTTGGACTTTAAGGAACCTTTATGCAAATCTCAAGGTTTATGAGCTCAAACTCCAACGAATCAGCGAAACTGAAGGAAAGTCAGAATCTATGGCTATGGTGGCGCACAGAGAAGCTGCGCCTGCTCCTGCGCCGGTACAAGATGAGAAAAGTTCAGATCCAAAAATTTCTACTTCTGAGCTATTGGACATGGACGATGAAGACTTCGCTTTATTTGTGAAGAGATTCCAGAAGTTTAGAAAATTTACCAAGCCAGGCTCAACCAGCAAATTTCAAGGATCTACCAGCAGAGCTCCTCCAAAGTTCACAAGGAGCAGTGACTCAAAAAGAAAAGAAGACCTTGTTTGTTTTAATTGCAGGAAACCAGGACACTTTGCTTCAAGCTAACTCCAAAATTTGAATATATGCAGAAGAAGAGCAGCCATACTCCCAAGTTCACTCCCAAATTCACTCGACACAAGGGAATGGTTGCGGAAGAAGAAGCACCAGCAAATGAGCAGAACACTTGGATTGAAACAGACTCAGATGAGAGCGATGAAGATTCCGATGATGGACTCGTTTGTTTGATGGCAAATGATGATGAAGTTGATACTTATGATTCTGATGATGACTTCTCCAATGATGTTCCTGATATGAATGCCTTGAATAAACCTATCAAGAAATCTGCAGGTTTTCAAGAAGTGAAAAGGAAGAAAGGACCAACCATCAGCGAGCTCGTTGAACAAGGATTTCTCACTCCGGCTCAAAGCGATGGTGGATTGTTATTCTCACGATGTGATCTTAGTGCAAGAAACAAGTTGAGAAAAGGAGCATACATTAGACCTCAAGTTGAACCAACTGTTCCAATCTCCAAAATCAATGATGATGAAGTGATTTCTGAACAAGAAAAATTGTTCAAAAAGGCTGAAAAGGTAATCACTAGATTTGATAGTATGAAGGAAGCTTTAGCACTATCATGTGATGAAATTTCCCAGCTTAAGACCGAGAAATCTCTACTCAAATCTGAACTCACCCTCCTTAAGGAGCAGATAAAGAGCATGACTCCTCTTACTGTTAAAAACACTTTTCTAACAGAACAGAACTCACTTCTTAAAGTTCAAAACGATGAATTGGTTGCTCAAATTACTGATCTTAAAAAGATTACAAATGAGTGGTCCAATTCTAGTGTCACTATGGAGAATATATTTGAGTCCCAAAAAGTCAGTGGTGATAAAAGTGGCTTGGGATTCTCATCAACTAGTGACAACTTTAAATGTGATGTTTGTGCTGAAAGAGATAGTGAATTTACTCATCAACCAACTTTTGAAATTCCTAAGGAAAAACATTCTATTTCAATGGGTAAAGGACAAGAAAAGGTCAAGAGACAAACATTCCATTATGTCTACCCAACGAAGCAATTTGGGAATGCTAAAGGGAAAGATATAGCCACAGATGAACCATCTCCTAGCAAAATCATTCTTGAAAATAGGCGCGCTCCTTCTTCGAGTGCTCATTATGCGCCTAAGAGCCACGCGCCTCATCGCCGTGCGCCTCCTAGCCCTATGCGCCCTCCAAGAAAAAGCGCTCCAAAATTTCAAAAGAAAGATTTTGTTAAGGCTAGTTCATCTGACCCAAAGAAGAATGCCATCCCTAAGAAAAGTAAAGAGTTTGTGAAAACTCACGTGATTGGTGGCTTTCAACATTGTTCAATTTGTAATTGTTTTGGACACAAGGCCGTGGAATGCCTTTTGCGATTCACTCCCAATGCCAAAGGACTTAAAAACCCTAAGGTCAAGCAAGAGTGGGTTGTCAAAAGTTGCTAACTTCTAGGACCCAAAAGGAATAAAGGGGACCTGCTTAAATGTTTATATTTCAGGTTCTTTGCTTCATGGCTGGATCTAAATCTAGAACGTATGAATGGATTCTCGATAGTGGGTGTTCACGACACATGACTGGAGATGAATCCTTATTAGAAGATGTCCATGAAGAAAGAGGTCCCTCAGTAACATTTGGTGATAATAACAAAGGTCAAGTTGTTGCATATGGAAAGCTCAAGAAAGACAAAGTGTGCATTGAAAGAGTCTCACTCGTCGAAGGGCTCAAGCACAACTTATTATCCATATCTCAATTCTACGACAAAGGATTAGAATGCCATTTTACTTCAACGCAATGTCTTATCAAGAATGGAAAAACTGGAGCTATCTTACTCACGGGATATCGCAAGACAAATATTTATATTATTGATTTCCATAGTATGAACTCTAGTACTAATCTTTGTTTTGTAGCAAAAAGTGTGAACGAAAATAGTTGGCTGTGGCACAAGCGCTTAAGTCACTTGAACTTCAAGTATCTATCTAAACTCAGCAGAAATAACCTTGTTAAAGGACTCCCCAATGTTGCTGATCATCATGACAAGAAGTGCGCCGCGTGTCAACTTGGCAAACAACCGAAGCAGTCATTTTCAAGCAAGTCAAATCCTTCAACTACTAGATGTTTGCAACTGCTTCACATTGATCTATTTGGACCAGTTACCACCGCAAGTATTAGAAGAAATAAGTATACTCTAGTTGTGGTGGATGATTATTCACGATATACATGGGTAGAGATGATGATTACAAAAGATGATTGTTATGATATTCTCACTACCTTATTTCGACTGCTCCAAACCCAAAAAGAAGATGACATCGTTAGTGTTCGATCCGACAATGGAACAGAATTCAAAAACAATGGTGTTGCTCGATATTGTGAAGATCATGGGATAGATCACAACTTTTCAACCGCCGGAGTCCCTCAACAAAATGGCGTTGTTGAAAGAAAGAATAGGACGTTGATTGAAGCGGGGAAAGACGATGATAGCTGAAGCTAAATTGCCTAAGTACTTTTGGGAAGAAGCTATCAACACTGCATGTTTTACTCAAAATCGTTCCCTCATCAACAAACTTACAACAAGACTCCGTATGAACTTTGGCGTGGTAGAACTCCCAACATTGCATTCTTCAAAATCTTTGGTTGCAAATGTTATATCCTCTACAACGGAAACGACATAGAGGTAATTCGATGCCAAAACCGACGAAGGTATTTTTGTTGGGTATGCCAAACACTCTAAAGCTTTTCGTGTTTTTAATAGATCTACTTTAGTGATAGTTGAATCTGTACATGTTACGTTTGATGAACATTCTCTCCTTGAGCCACATTTGGCTCCAAATGATGCTGATGATTCTGTTGAGCTAAATGATACAGGTGCTCCTATTCATGTTGCGCCCACTCAAGATCAGAATCTATCAACACAAGGAAATCCATCTACATCAATGCGCCTAATTCATTGAATGGTGCGCCTGGTGAATCCTCTATTGCGCCTCATTCCAATGATGCGCCTCATGATTCCTCTCACGCGCCTATTTCTACTGCTGCATCTGGTGTTAACCCAAATTTCGATTCTGAGCCAGTTCAACCCCCAATTTTAATGACTTTGAATCTGGTGAAGATGTACCAATTGAAGACCTTCAAGTTACTACGACTCAACCTAACTTACCTCCTGAAATTCGTGAAGTTAGAGGTCACCCATTGCTAATATCATCGGTGATCTACAAGTTGGTGTTCGTACAAGGAGAGCTACAAACTTTGATGCTTACACTGCTTTTATCTCTCAAATTGAACCGAAGAAGGCTGATGAAGCATCCAAGATCCTAATTGGGTTGTTGCAATGCAAGAAAAACTCAATCAATTTGAACGATGTAAGGTTTGGACTCTAGTTCCAAGACCTCATGATCATGGTGATTGGTACGAAATGGGTGTTCAGAAACAGATGGATGAGAATGGAACCATCACAAGAAACAAAGCAAGATTGGTTGCACAAGGCTATAGGCAAGAAGAAGGAATTGACTATGATGAAACTTTTGCGCCCGTAGCAAGACTTGAAGCTATCAGATTATTTCTAGCTTACGCCGCTCACAAGAACTTCAAGTTATATCAAATGGATGTGAAGAGCGCGTTTCTAAATGGTGAACTCCAAGAACAAGTCTACGTAGCTCAACCACCTGGATTTGAAGATTCACAATTTCAAATCATGTCTACAAACTCCAGAAAGCTTGTATGGACTCAAGCAAGCACCAAGAGCATGGTATGATACACTATCAAAGTTTCTCATCGAAAGGGCTTCACTCGCGGTAAAATCGATACAACTCTTTTCATTGCCAAACATAATGGTCATAAATTACTTGTTCAAATTTATGTTGATGATATTATATTTGGTTCTACTAATGAATTGTTGTGCAAGCGCTTTGAGAAACTAATGAAGAGCAAGTTTGAAATGAGCATGATGGGAGAACTCACATTTTTCCTCGGGCTTCAAATCAAGCAAATGAGTGAAGGCATTTTTATCAATCAAGCCAAATACACAAAGGACTTAATCAAGAAGTTTGGACTTGAAAATGCTAAATCATACGATACTCCAATGGCCACAGGTAACAAACTCGACAAAGATTTAAAAGGTAAACGTGTTGATCAAACGCTCTATCGAGGTATGATTGGCTCACTCCTTTATCTTACTGCTAGTAGGCCAGATATTATGTTTAGTGTTTGTGCTCGTTATCAATCCGACCCTAGAGAAGCACACTTAATTGCTGTGAAACGTATTATAAGATATCTCTCCGGTACTGTTAACCTTGGACTTTGGTACACCAAAGATTCAAACTTTAAACTTGTAGGTTATTCAGATGCGGATTACGCAGCGTGCACCATTGATAGGAAAAGCACTAGTGGCACTGTCATTTCCTCGGATATCGACTTGTGTCATGGGCAAGTAAGAAACAAGCTTCTGTATCTGTCTCAACAACCGAAGCCGAATATATCGCTGCGGGAAGTTGTTGTTGTCAAATACTTTGGATGAAGCAGCAATGGTGGACTATGATATCATCGAAGAAAATTGTCCCATCTACTGCGACAATACATCAACAATTGCGGTTTCTGAAAATCCTGTCATGCACTCAAAGACCAAGCACATCGACATCAAATATCACTTCCTCAAAGACCACGTGGAAAAGGGCAATATTCATTTGGAACACGTGGGAACCGACTATCAAATCGCCGACATTTTAACAAAAGCACTTGACCGAAACGGTTCACGTTTTTGAGAGGTGAAATGGGTATGCTTGAACTCAACTAAATTCAATATAGTTTTGTCAATACTAATGATTTTGTGATTTGTTAAGTTTTGAGTATACTAGGTTCAAATGTTAAATCATTTCAAAGTTTCAAGGAAACTTCATGCGCCATAAGATTCACTGTGTGCGCCTCACTATCCTGCGCGCCTAGCATCTCATGCGCGCCTAAGCATCTCATCGCGCCTAAGCATTAATGCGCGCCTAGCATCTAATGCGCGCCAAACGCTTATGCGCGCTCAAACACATCTCTGCGCGCCTATTACGTAATGCTATCTATATCATTCTGCGCGCCCTTGATAAGTAATGCGCCCCTTCATGCGCGCATTAACTATTGCGGCTCATTCAATGCTCAAACATTTAATTTCAATGATTGAACGTATTAAAGTTTCACAAGTACCAGGTATGATTGTTCTTATTTATTGTAGGAATGTATGTCTTTTGACATTCCTTTAATTGTTCAAGGGTACTTGTGCAATTAAATTTTTCCTCGTTTTACGTTTTCGAAAAACTTTATTTTTTGGGGATATATTTCTTGCACCCCAAACTTACACCAAAATAAATGTTTTTGGTGTTTGTGCAAAAATTAGTCAAATTGCTCATACACTTAAAGGGAAAGTGGAGCAGTTTTTTCAAAACCCAAGATGTCACATCAATCGTACCTTGTGTCATTCAGCATTTAATGCCCTTCTAATCCCCAAAATCCCTCATAAATGTGCCGTACCTTTCTGTAATGATGAGCCGTCTTTCAAATCCCTCATTAATGCACATCTTTTCAACTTCCATCTTTTAAATTTTTGACCCTATTTTTTCCCATATCAGTGCAAAATTTAAACCTAACCTATATATATTCATCATCACCAACACTCTCCTCTTCCTCTCTCTCTCACCCGTCAACTCTCTATCTCTCTCTGCTCTCTCTTTCTTTCTCTCTCACTCACAGTCGATCTTCCTCACTTTCTCTCTATATATATTCTTATATTTCTTCTTTTAATCTCATATATGGGTCCTAAGAAACATCAACATCTACACAAGACGAAATGGTATGATCTCTTGAACCTTAATCTCCTTATTTTCCAGTTTTTTTTGTTCATTCGCCATTTCAAACCCGAGTTCGTTTTTCTTTGATTTTTCACGTTATGATTCTCCATTTTTTGATATCGTTTGTTGAGTTGTGTTCATTTATTAAATTCGAGTCTTTATAATCCAACATCTTTACGATTAATGCTTTCATCTTTGCGAATCTGAATTTTGGTTTTCTAAACTTTTCAAATTTTCAGTTCTTCTTTGTTCATTGTGCTTTCATTGTTGATTGTTCATGTTTTTGTTTACATATTTAGATTCCTCGTTGTCATGCGGTCGTTTTGATATATTATTTGTTTGTTTTGGTGAAGTTTCATGATTTTCGTGTTCTTGTGTTCTTCGAGCATTCAAGGGTCGTTCTTCGTGTTCTTCGTCATCTTGCATGTTTTGGTCTCTAAAAATTTTCTATCTTGTTTTCGAAATTTTGTACTTTTTGATTCTCATTTATTTCATTTGAATGCTTGTTATTTTGTTTTTGTGTGTTTTTTTTACTAAGAAATTTTCACACGATATGCGCCTATATACATCATTATGCGCCTAATTTCTTTTATGCGCCTGAATGCTTTCTGCGCCTCTACTTGTATATGCGCCTAAATCATTCTGCGCCTAAAACCTTATGCGCCTAACTTTGTACTTAGTCAAATTTCGTTGTTTTAATTTTTCCTTAGTATTTACATAGAACCATATATGAGCCTTGTAACCCTATGCGCCTTTAAAATTTCATGCGCCTAATCCAATCATGCGCCTTGTTTCTCTATGTTTTTGTGCGCCTGATTCTATTATGCGCCTCTCAATTCTTATGCGCCTATGTTACTCTGATCATTTTATGATTCTATGCTCCTTTGTCACTTCTAACATCAATCATTTTGTTTTTCAGGATCTAGCTAACTTTAAACTAGAAGAAACTCTTGATCTACTAGAGCTATCTGGTGAAGATATTGGAAGAGAGGTCATTGAAACATTGCGAGTTGCTGGTTTGCTCCTTTATTCACAATGGATCAGACATTTTATTCTCCGCTCCTCGTCGATGAGTTCTTTTCCACCGCTGTTCTAGTGGAAATTGATGTTAATGGACGCACTCACTACAGATTGAGGCTCGCGTTGCAAAATATTGACGTCCGTATCTCCTCGTCTGTGATTCGACACTTACTCGGTTTTCCGTCTACGGGTGACGATCGCATTATTGGGCGTCCGATGACTTATTCTATTGACGATCAGAACAAGATGGCTGCTCTCTTCTAAATATTCCTACACTTCAAAATAATATCAAAACCACTGAAATTCGAGATGGTGGAGAAATCTTGACTCATATAGCGCATTTAGTGGGAACTTCTATTGTATTCAAAACCGGGAACGTGAACCGATTCACGGTGGAACAATGGGAATACACCGCTGCCATCATGGCCAAGGAGAAGCTTCACTGGCCTCACATTTTGTTCAAAACGTTGCGTGAGCAGATTGACAAGTATGTGAAGAACAAGAATGATGGAAAGACCAAGTTTCCGCTCTCATTGCCTTCTTCTCACAAAACTTTTCTAACTTATCCTGAGTTAGTCAAATTTTTGAATGAGAATCCTGAGTACAAAATTGATGATGTTCCAACTTTTGGAAAAGCGAACTTGGATCTCAAAAAGCGCAGAAAGAAGCCTGCAAAGCGCGCCAAGGGAATCAGATCAAAACGTTGAAGGCTTAGTCGATGAAGAAACCGAATCAGATGATGCGCCAGTTCTTAAAGGCGCACCAATAAAGAAAAGCGCAGTAACTGCAAGCGCAAGTCAACGCGCTGATCCCTTGCCAGGAGCAGAGAAAAGCAAAGGAAAACGGGTGGTTGATGACCCTCCTCGTGCCCTATCAAACGCACCAGATTTGAATCTGATGAAGATCGTGATCTAAGGCTAGCGCAGGAAGCCAGCAGACTTGAGGCTCAAAGGAAAAGAGATGAATATTTTCAAGCCAAGCAAGCTGCTGAGTCAGAGAAGCTAGAGCGCAAGAAAGGCGCTGGTTCAAGCGCTGATGTTGAGAAAGGCCCTACTGTTCCTGCGCCTACCCAGCGCGCCCTACTCAACGCGCCCCCGCTCCCGTGCGCCTCCTGTCCTCAAAATTCAAAAGACCAAAGTGTTAAGGAACAACTCCATTCTGATCTTTTTGGCGATGATATTTCAGACATAGATGAACATTTCAGGGGGAGCAAGAGACCATTCCTCAGCGCACTCCTTCTCCAGTTGCGCCTCCACCTCCTTCTGGACCAGATCTAATCACAACGGAAACAGTTGGTGATGAAACTGAAGATGACTATGCGTCTCCTACTCTTTCACCTCCTCATGCGCCTCAACCTCCTTTGCGCCTCTACAATCTGATGCGCCCCAGTCAACCCCTGCGCCTCCTCCATCTGCTCCAGATTTGAGCGAGGTACTTTCTATTCTTCAATCTTTGCAGCGGGGCAAGCAAATTTAGAGCAAGGTCAAACGCAGATAAAGTCTCAATTTGAGCTTCTCACCTCAATGCTTACTGATCAATCTGAAGAGATGCTGCCATTAAGGGGAGATGAATTCACTCAAGGACAAACTTTATGCTCCTACTCTCCGGCGCAGACTCAGGTACAACCTCATTCTGATCAGGCGCAACCACATCTTCTGCGCCTACTTTCATACCTCAGTCTGCTGCGTCTCAATCCAACATGAACGTGTTAGTATCAAAGTTGGATGTTTTGAAAGAATTGGTCGTTACTCACTTCACTGCTGCTCACTCAAGCTCAGACAGACGCGCCGATCACATTTCTTCTGACATTATCACGGCTCAAAATGCCATTGAAGCTCATCTTCAAATCTTAGAAAGAAAATATTTCTCAGCAGCAGCAAATCACTCAGCGCTCCATTGATGAGTATCAAAACATCAATGTGAATCACTTGAGTTACATCAGAGACGGTGTCACTGCCACTCACTCTAGTGTCACTGACACTCAGGGCTTAGCGAACCGTAGTCATCAGCTCGCTAAACAGATTCAGCGCTCGTTTCAGAGATCGTTTGAAGGATTGAAGGACGATGACGCGCCTCCCAACCCTTAGTTTCTATTTTGATTGTAAGTTATTAGAATCTTTTGTGATAGAAACTACCTTTTGTGTTAGTGATTTAGTGCTTACTTGTTTTAGCACCTTTTGTTTTTGTTCTATTCAAAACTTGTAATCTGTAACTCCTACACCCCCAAGTTTTAATGAGAACAATGCATCACTTATTATCAAACCTTGTTCACTCAAACTCCTTGTTGTAGAACAATGAATATTGTTTAAATTCATATGCATCATATTGAATTGTTTCATACTTTCATGCATTGAGTTTTAAACTTGGTTTAAACACTTTTCAAAACTAAAATTCATATATCATTTTGAATGTGTTAAACTGTTGTTTCTATCTTTCCATATGTAATGGTATCCTTTTTGGAATAGATTAGAAATCTATATCTTGGACTAGTGTGTGCATTAACTTGAGACAGAATTACCAATTTATTTCATTTGGACATGTTTTTATCAAGTATAATGTTTGTCCTTGATATTAGCGGTAATGGCATCAATCAAATAGGGGGAGATTGTTGGGTATGCCCAAATATATCTCAGTTTAATGTAATAGGATTTATTAGATTTGATTGATCCATCACCTAAGTTTTATTTCATGGAATTTAGACCCACATGTAAGAAGTATTTATAAAAATTCATTTTTTACGTTGTCCATTGTTATAGAATAGGCTTAGAAATAGGGCAAGAAGATCAAGATTCAAGAAAATCACATTTTGAGTTGAGCCATGCGCCTATGCGCCATGCGCCTTCTAGCGCGCCATATAAGCATTCTTCTTAGAAATTCTATGCCCTCATTTTGATCATACGCGCCATGCGCCTCATATGCTTAGCGCGCGCATTCTCTATGCGCCTCTTGGCTCAACGCGCCTCAAAGTGTTTATTCAACACTCAGTGATTTATTGAAGATTCAAAGACTTGAAGAGAATTCAAATTACGCCAATGATCCACGGTGGTTAAAAGATGCATATGCGCCTAATCTGTTGACACGTGTCCACAACGGTCACATTTATGTTGAGTGTCAAATGGCCATAATATATGCATGCTCCAATCAACGAGCGACAACACATCTTATCCACAAGGATCTCCAACGGCTAGTTTTTGGAAGTTCACTATAAATACCCCATAACTTCAACATTTTGAAGTTGCTGAGTTTTGCTAAGAATTTCAAGAATTTCTCTCTCAAAGCATTTGTTGAAGATTTGAAGATTTCCTTTGTTTTTCCAGAATTCCTCAAGAAAATCTTCATACCTTCATCCTTAGCCCAGATCTTCAAGCTATAACACTTTAGTTTCATTGTGCTCTAAATCATAAAGATCTAAAGAGCCGTGATACTAAAATCACACACGCACCTCTTTAAGTTGGTCACTTAGATCCTTCTTTTAGAGATACACCGGTTATTGTTTTGGATTTGTTCATTCATAGAATATTAGATCTTGAGTTAGTGTAGAAGCTCAAAAGTTGTAATTTGTAACACTTACTCATTATATAAGATCTCCATTAGAAATCCAAGACTAACCATCTTGTAGAGGACGTAGATCTTTCATTGATCGAACCTCTCCAAATAGCTTTGTTATTATCTTATCATTTACTTTCAAGTTATTATCTTCACTCACTATTTGCTTGTACTCATTGTAGATTGATTGAACTGAATTGTGTTGTGTTGT